>CM035426.1:147308247-147710747 GCA_020310875.1 Ceratopteris richardii | reverse complement strand
CAATGGATGCTTATTGATCTGCAACAACCTTGATCTTGGTAACAGACTCTATGGTGGTTTGTTTAGGTAAAAAAATGTTTGGCGTAATCCAAACCATAGCATTTTTTATGTAGATCAAATCCACCTCAAGCATAGTGTAAGATTGATGCTCCAATAGCTCCCCCTCAAGCCAAAGTATGCTTGAGTATCAATTGGTTGCAGTTGGTGTTGTTATGACACCAGAAGAGCTAGCTCAAAGATGTGTACATGTTCTTCCAGCAAAGTATGATGGATTAGTAGCCACCCTTAACACTCAGGTAAGAACAACTCCCTTTACATTTGAACAGTTTTGTGATATGCTTTTAGAAGAGGAGATGTGGTTGAAGAATCGGCAAAGTACACATGATGTTGCATTCTCAGCAAATGCAAAAGGTAAATGCTCTTTTGATGGATCAAAGAAGAATCCAGAGAAGAAAAAGTTCACAGGAAGTTTCTTCTATTGTGAAAAGAAAGGCCATGCCATCAAGGATTGTAGAAAGAAGCAAGCTGATGAATAGAATGGGACTGTAAAATCATCGTGGAAGAACAAAGAGTCTGCAAATAATAGAGAGTTGGAACTATGGGTAGCTATTGCAGAGGTATGCTCATATGTTCAAGCTCGTGTTGATGAACCATGGATTTTAGATAGTGGAGCTTCTCCCCATATGACCAGTAAAAAGGATTGGTATAGTTCCCTAGTGCCTCTACAGGAATCCATCAATGTAGTGGTGAGAAATGACTCCAAGTGTCCAGCTGAAGGAATTGGAACCATCTCTTTTATCACTTCTCCAGGTGTTGAGAAAAATTTATCCGATGTTCTCTATGTACCTACACTCAAAAGAAATTTTTTGTAAGTTTTTGCAATAACAGATCGTGGACCCAAAGTTCACCTCAATAAGAGTGGTGTAGAAATCATGGATTCATCAAGTAATGTAGTAGGTAAAGGCATAAGACGTGATAACTTGTATGAGTTAAGTGTCTTAACTGCTACAGAAGATAAATATGTAAGCAGGTTATGGCACCAATGATTTGGGCATCTTGGATTTGCAGTTTTGAAGGAGATGCAAAGAACAGGGATGGTTGCTCATATTCCTACATTTTCAGAGTTGCAGGAACCTTGTGAAGCTTGTATGATGGGCAAGCAACAATGAAAGGAATTCCCAAGAGATCCGAATTGCAGATTCCTTGAAGGATTTGTTTGAAGAAGAGTTTTACAACTTTTTGAGAAGCATGGACACTTGGAGAAATTCAGAAAGTAAATCAAACATTCAATCATGAAGGTTTGATGATAGCAGATTCTACACAGGAGAGATCATTGATCTTGAATAGATCTTGTATGATCTTGAGTTTTTATGAGTCAGCTGTCTATCCTTTGTTTGCAAAGATTCTTAGCATTGGAAGAAGTAAGTCAAAGATTCAGATTCTATCAAATTTGTCTTGCAGAGAGATAGAAGAAGATACTTGTTATGTTACAAAAGGTTATGAATCCTAAAATGCTTTCAGCAAGGTTTTGTTATGTTGGGATCAGCTAACCTTATTCTACAATTTGGAAAGCTGAGGAATTACATGGAAAGTTATTGGCATGTGTACAGTGCTAATAAAAAGGGTCCAGAGATCCCAGCAATCGATCTCAAGCTCCTCTAGAGTTGGTACATGTTGATCTCTGTGGTAAAATGTCTACACTTGCTTTAGGAGGATCTTTCTACTTTTTGCTGTTAGTCGACGATTATAGTAGAAAGATGTGGGTTTATTTCATTCGAGAGAAGGCTGATGATTTTGAAATAAATATGGCATAAGTATGTGGAAAATGAATCTAGAAGAAAACTAAAGAAATTCAGAATAGATAGAGGAGGTGAATTTTTGTCAATAGAATTCAATAATTACTATAAGGAGCATGGTGTGAAAAGGAAACTTACCACAGCTCATACACCTCAAAAAAATGGTGTTGTTGAGCGTAGGAACAGGACAGTAGTTGAAATGGCTCGTTGTTTGTTAAAGGCTCAAGAAATGCATGATTCATTCTAGGTAGAAGTCATCAATATAGCAGTTTACATCCTTAGTTGATGCTACACAAAAGCACTGAAGGGGATGACTCCTCAAGAAGCATATTCTAGTAAAAAGCCTTCAGTTTTGCATTTCAAAATTTTTGGTTGTTTCTATTATGCACATATTCCTAATTCAACAAGATCAAAGTTGGATTCAAAAAGCAAAAAGTATGTCTTCTTAGGATATGGTGAAGAGTCTAAAGCATACAAGTTGTGGGATCCTGAGACAAGGAAGATTTTTGTCAGCCGAGATGTGGTGTTTGATGAACGACCACACTTAGTAGAAGATAAAAGTAAATCTGCTATCTCATCAAATGGAGAAATATCTCACCTTGTGCCTATCAAAAGACAGGTTAAAGTTGAGGAGGAGGAAACATCTGATGCAGAAATTTCCTCAGTAAAAAGCCAACAGTTGTAGTTGCACAGCCTAAGCCACTACCGAAGTGGGCACAATAGCTCTTTGATGATCACAATCCACATGTAGATGTACCACAATCATCCTCGGATGGATTATGAAGATCAAAGAGAATAGAGGAGCAAAGAGGAGCCTCATAACACATTGTTAACATGGCTCTAATGGCAGATATCATGGGCTTGATAAATGAACCTACCACCATTGAAGAAGCCCTTGATGATCCACATTGGAGAGTAGCAATGCAGTCTATTTAGAATAGTATACTAAAAAATCATACATGGGATCTAGTCAACTTGTTGCCAAAGAAGAAGGTAATAGGTACTAAATGGATTTGGAAAGCTAAGTATAAAGCAGATGGAACATTAGAAAAGTATAAGGCAAGATTAGTTGAACAGGGTTTTTCACAAGTCAAAGGATTTGTTGTTCAAGAAACTTTTGCACCAACAACATGCATGACAACTATTCGTATGGTACTTGCAATAGCTGCACAAAAGGCCTGGCCTATTTTTCAGATGGATGTCAAATCTGCATTTTTGAATGGTCACCTCAAGGAGGAGGTATATGTATCTCAACCACCAGGTTTTGAGGTGCCCAATTTAGAAAATAAAGTTTGCAGGTTGAAGAAAGCTTTGTATGGCCTTAAGCAAGTACCACGGGCTTGGTACCAATGGATAGATAATGTTTTCAAAAATATGGGTTTTCAAAGAAGTACTTATGATGCTAACTTGTATGTAACAAAAAGGGATAGCAAGCTAGTTGTTGTCATTGTATATGTAGATGATTTGATCATTACAGGAGATCATCAGGAACTCATCAATCAAACTCGAATCAGCTTGGGAACTGAATTTGAAATGATAGACTTAGGTCTACTCCATTTTTGTCTGGGAATTGAAGTATGGCAAAGAAAGGATGGCATTTTCATCTCACAAAAAAAATATGCCAAAGAAATTCTCAAGGCATTTGGAATGATGGACTGCAAACCAACTAGCACACCTATGGAGGTAAATCATAAGCTATCTATGGATGATAAGATGTCTGAAGTAGATGCTAAGAAGTATAGAAAGCTCATTGGAAGTCTTATTTTTATGTGCAACACTAGACTAGACATTTGCTATGTTGGACTGTTAAGTAGGTTTTCCAACTTATTTGGTGTCAAAGTTTTATTGCATTCAAGTGTCATATTAAGATAATGTTTTTTTTTTGTGCAGACTTTAATGTTAAGCTAAAGTTCATATTAAAGCTTGATGAGTGCCAAATCATAAAGGGTCGGCGACTGGAAAGGTTGAGTGTGATGCTAATGAATGAAGTTATTGATGGAGAGTGTTAATCTCCAAAAGAACAAGTTACTCTTGTATTTAGAGCACCTCTATAACAAGAATAACTCAAACCTTCACCAATTTTAGAAGATCAATACTCAATTGTCGAATTCTTGAACAAACTGTGAAGAAGGAGAATACATAGAAAGTCTGATGCACATAATTCACTCATTGCCTTATCAAATGTGTAAAGTTTTTTATAAAACTTTGTACGAGATGTTGCCTATAGATTGTGCACCTTCTCCAAGTTGAATTACTTCAAAAGATTCAATAAATCTTGAGAAATAACTTCAACAAGTCTCATATGTCTAAAATTGTTCTTCAGAGAAGTCGATTTAGACACCTATGACTTTAAACCTTTGGTTCTCTCAATACAGAACCCGTTTCTACAAATGCTTTTAGCCACAAGTAGCTTACCTTCCAACTTAAAGAATAAGTACTTGCTTGCTCAAAACCTTAAACTATGGAAGGGAAATTGATCAAAACATTCGTATCGAATTCTGCACCTCCTGTAACTTCACTTCTTCTCATTTACATATGCAAATGTTCCTACACTCAATTCTCTCAGCCTGATCACAATTGAAAGCTGAAAATTTGTACAGAAGTCGATTACCTATAGACTTAGACTTGTACAAAAGCATTTCACAAAAGATCTAACACAGAAGGAGAAAACTCAGAAATATCGGGTGCAACATTTTCTTCATTTCTGAGAAAAATTACAACTAAGTGATGAGAGAGTCTTGACTCACTTCTAAGATGTCTAATGACACATACAACTATTGATTACTCTATTCTCATGCTCTCTCATACTTGCCCTCACATTTCCAAAGTATATATAGACAAAATTGACAAGCTTATGGCTACTCAAAGATATAAGTGAACTATCTCTGAAATAATGTACATATGTGTACACATCTTCCTCTTCTGAATGTATTCTTCTTCCATGCTTCACAACTTGAATCTTTCCTTCAAACCTTGACTTCAACTCTTCATCAAAACATCAATTGTTGATTGTCCTGCACCAACAGCTCCCCCTCAATCATCAATTGAGGTTTTCTCTATCTTCTTTATCCCTGCCATGTCCTTGAATTTCTGTAGCTTTGGTCCATCCCAGCTTTTGGTAAGCATATCAGCTATCTGATCTTTTGTTGAATTATGTATGACTTCAATCTCTTTATCCATCACCTTCTCTCTCAGAAAATGATACTGAATATCAATGTGTTTAGTCCTTGCATGAAACATAGGATTAGCAGCTAAATACAATGAACTCATGTTATCTCCATAAATGATAGGTGTTCTCTGTATGGTGTCAAAACGCTTCATGAGAGTCTTAAGCGATATCACTTCCTTTGCAGCTTCAACCATACCTTTGTACTCAGCTGCTGTAGATGATAAAGCAACTGTGTGTTGCTTCTTTGAACACCAAGAGATTAACTTATCTCCCACATAACACAAGTATCCATATGTTGATCTTCTATCATCAGGATTACCTGCCCAATCTGCATCACTATATATTTTGATGTTTGTATCTGATGTAAAACCATAACACAAACCCTCTTTGAGTGTACCCTTAATGTACCTCAACACTCTTTGACCTGCAATCCAATGTTCTTTCCTAGGACAATGCATGAATTGAGACAAAACTCCAACTGCATATGATAAATCAGGCCTAGTTAATGTAGCATAGATAAGACTACCAACCAAACTCTGATATAGCTTCATATCCTTGAATTCTTCTCCACCATATCTGCTCAATTTGTGATTCACCTCCATTGGAGTAGGTGCTACCTTGCAATCATTCATTTTAAACTTGATTAACAAGTTTCTCAAACACCTTTCTTGAGTCACATACACTCCATCTTGAGTGTATGAAATCTCCATGCCCAAGAAATATGACAAGTCTCCCAAGTCATTTATTTTGAACTCTTCCTCCATTTGCTTCTTTAGGCTTTGAATTCCTTTCTCATCTGTACCTATAAGAATTATATCATCAACATATATGCACATGTAAATGAACCCATCATCACGTGCTTTAACAAGCAAGCTACTATCTACCTTAGATACTTGAAATCCAAGTTCTTTCAAGAACTTCACAAGTCTATAATTCCATGCCCTTGGGGCCTGCTTCAAACCATGCAAAGCTCTCTTGAGCTTACATACATGATCTGGATACCTTCCATCTCTGAATCCTTGAGGTTGCTCCATGAAAACATCATCTGAAATGTAACCATTTAAAAAAGCATTCTTCACATCTAATTGACATAATTTCCAACCTTTACATGCAGCAATAGCTATGAGTGTCCTGATGGTTGTCATCTTTGCCAGAGGACTATAGGTCTCATCATAATCAATACCATATGTCTGAGCAAACCCTTTCACAACAAGTCTAGCTTTATACCTAGACACTCTTCCATCTGCAAACCTCTTAGTCTTGTAGACCCATTTGCATCTAATAATCTTCTGACTATTTGGTTTAGGAACCAAATCCCATGTCTGATTCTCCATTAATGCATCATATTCTTCTTGCATAGCTTTCTCCCAATTTTCCTTACCTTTTGCCTCTTCATATGTGGAAGGATCTTCATCTACCTTTATCAAGCATAATCTTTGGTAGCCAAAAAAGAAGTGTCATAGCTATACCTTGTAGGTTGCCATTTGTGCCTTGTAGACCTTCTGAGTTCTCCACTTCTTGAAGTTTCTGGTTCATCACACTTAGGATCAAATCTTGGCATTTCTTCAACTTCAACCTGCACTTCATTGTTTTCCTCTTCATCAAATATCTGAACCTTTGATTTACCTTTCTTTTGACTCACAACTTCTTCATCACCTGTATTAATATTGATTGTACCTGCATACCAAGTACCTTGCTCATCAAATGTCACATCTTTTGTTACAAGAAATTGTTTTGTGGATGGACTCCACAACCTATATCCCATCTGCTTATCATCATAACCAATGAATACATACTTTTCAGCTTTAGGTTCTAACTTGTGTCTTAATTGTGATGGCACATATGCATATGCCAAACATCCAAATACTTTGCAATGATCCAAGGTAGGTCTCTTACCCCACCATGCCTCATATGGTGTTATACCCTGCAAAGCTTTACATGGTAGCCTATTGACCAAATAAGTAGCTGTATTTACAACCTCAACCCACAAATAATTTGGGCAATTTTTCTCCTTCATCATTGACCTTGCAAACTCAACAAGAGTTCTATTTCTTCTCTCTACTACACCATTTTGTTGAGGAGAGTACCTGCAAGTGATTTCCCTTTTTATACATGCATTCCACAAGTAATCACTGAACTCATTAGAAAAATACTCTCCCCCTCCATCTGACCTTAGTCTCTTCAATTTATGACCTGTAATTCTTTCTACATACACATGATAATGTTTGAATGTATTGAATACCTCTGACTTATCTTTGATCACATAGATAGTGATCCATCTGGTAGCATCATCAACATAAATCACATAGTACCTTGAACCATTTATACTGAAATCCTTTGATGGTCCCTACACATCTGTGTGTACCAACTCAAGCTTCTCTGAATACATAAAACCATGCTTGGAATAAGATTTCTTATGAGCCTTACCTAATTGACATGCCTCACATCTCTATGTCATATGTTGACCTGCAACATTAGGCAATCCAAGCACTGAACCATTGTTAATCATATCTTTGATACCTCTTTCATTGAAGTGTCCAAGCCTCTTGTGCGAAATATCTAACTCAGAGATCTTATGTCCTCCATAAGTGAACAAGGCATGACCAACATTACCTTGAATCTTCAATGTGAACAACCTTCCTTCTTTCTTCCCTGAAACAATTTTTTTATACCCATTGCTAGGGTCTTCCACAAACACTCCTTCATTAGTGAATCTAACTTCATAACCTTTTTCAACAATTTGTCCTACACTTATCAGATTCTTAGGAATTGTAGGAACATACAAGACCTTACTCAAGAGAGTACTTCCATCCTTGGCCTTCACTGATCCAATTGACTTCACATTGTGCTTTGTATTGTCACCTGTTTGAACAACATGATTAAATACTTTATTTTCCAAATCAGTCATCAATGCTATGTTACCACTCAGGTGATTGCTACACCCTGAGTCAATGTAGAAGACTCTTTGGTCTTCACTTTGTCTTTCACAAGTTGCATTCATTATCAATGTTGAATCCTCCTTCTGATCTGAAGCATAATTGTAGTAGGTATTATTGTATTGTTGACTTTGGAATCCTCTACTTGCATTTCTTCCAAAGTAACCCCTACTACCTCTTCCTCTGAAGTTACCTCTTTGATTTCTGCCACCTCTTCCTCTTGAATTAAAATTTTGATTATATCCACCATTACTCTGATTATTATGCCAACAATCATTAGCTAAGTGATTTGTCTTACCACAAATCCAGTAAGCTTTGACTCCATCTTTATTATTCCTTCCTCTTCCTCTACCTTTGCCACCTCCTCTTCCTCTTAGGAAGTTGGCTTGACTAGTTGTGCCTTCATCTTCATTTGCTTGGTGCTTCCCTTTGCTATTTTTCTTCTTATCCTTTGAGTACATTGCATGACATGTACTCTTGTCACCTTCACCTTTGACATCCTGCTCAAAGGTTAACATATGTCCTAGCAACTCATTTAAGTCAGGAGTAAAATGATCAAGTGATAAATCAGTAGACAAAATGAATGGCTTCCATTTGTCATCACTTCTCAAACCTGTGAGGATTTGCCTTACCAATTTATCCTCCTCAATGTCTTCATCAACAGCTCCTAATGCATCTACAATGTCCTTCCAACTGGTTACATAATCTGAGATGGATTGAGAGGCCTTGTTCTTGAATGTGGTAAATTCTGCCCACAAGGATGCCTTCCTAGACTTTCTGGTATTTTGGAAATGCTCCTCCAAAGCATTCCATATATCACTTGCACTTTCAAGGCCTCTAATGTGAGGTAGCAAGTAATCATTGACTGACATATAGATAATGCTCCTAGCTTGAGCATCTCTCTTCATCCAATTCTTCAAATCTGATAATTCCTCCCTAGTTGGAACACTAGGATCTCTGAATTGAGGCTTTTCTTCTTCTCCTGTAATATAACCTATCAAGTCTTTGCTCATTAGATGAGCTTCCAACCTCATTGACCATGCTGGATGGTTCTCTCTATCCAATTTCTCTATCTGAAGAGAATCTCCCATCCTTTCTTCACCTGTATATTGAATTCTTCAATCTTTATGAGTAATAGATATACCTTTACTTCGAATAATACTCCTTTTTTCTTCCTTGGTGTTGTATGACCTTCTTCTAAAGATTTATCCTCAAGCTTTCGCCTTTTGAACCTTCAGATGTTGAATTCTTTGCACCTGCAGCAGTCGAGGTCTTCCTTCCTTCAATTCTGATGCTTCCTGCTCTGATACCACTGATAGAGAGTGTTAATCTCCAAAAGAACAAGTTACTCTTGTATTTAGAGCACCTCTATAACAAGAATAACTCAAACCTTCACCAATTTTAGAAGATCAATACTCAATTGTCAAATTCTTGAACAAACTGTAAAGAAGGAGAATACACAGAAAGTCTGCAGCACATAATTCACTCATTGCCTTATCAAATGTGTAAAGTTTTTTATAAAACTTTGTACGAGATATCGCCTATAGATTGCGCACCTTCTCCAAGTTGAACTACTCCAAAAGATTCAATAAATCTTGAGAAATAACTTCAACAAGTCTCCTATGTCTAAAACTGTTCTTTAGAGAAGTCGATTTAGACACCTATGACTTTAAACCTTTGGTTCTCTCAATATAGAACCCGTTTCTACACATGCTTTTAGCCACAAGTAGCCTACCTTCCAACTTAAAGTTTAAGTGCTTGTTTGCTCAAAACTTTAAATTGTGGAAGGAAAATTGATCAAAACATTCGTATCAAATTTTGTGCCTCTTGTAACTTCACTTCTTCTCATTTACATATGCAAATGTTCCTACACTCAATTCTCTCAGCCTGATCACAATTGAAAGCTGAAAATTTGTACAAAAGTCGATTACCTATAGACTTAGACTTGTACAAAAGCATTTCACAAAAGATCTAACACAGAAGGAGAAAACTCAGAAATATCGGGCGCAACATTTTCTTCATTTCTGAGAAAAATTACAACTGAGTGATGAGAGAGTCTTGACTCACTTCTAAGATGTCTAATGACACATACAACTATTGATTACTCTATTCTCATGCTCTCTCATACTTGCCCCGATATTTTCCAAAGTATATATAGACAAAAATTTACAAGCTTATGACTACTCAAAGATATAAGTGAATATCTCTGAAATAATGTACATATGTGTACACATCTTCCTCTTCTAAATGTATTCTTCTTCCATGCTTCACAACTTGAATCTTTCCTTCAAACCTTGACTTCAACTCTTCATCAAAACATGAATTGTTGATTGTCCTGCACCAACAGTTATGGACCATGCAATGGGTGATGAAACTTTAGGATCACTTCCCATTTTACTTATAGTGTGTACTCAGAGAGAGATATATGGTGGTTAGGTGCTATAGAAGCTCCCAAAGAAACAAACAATGGTATTTTGTGGATTTTTAATAGAACTCCATGGATCACAGAAGTAATCTCTTCTCAAATACATGGGCAAAAGCTTTTTGTAGATGATATAGGTGATTTTGAGGTAGAAGGGCATTTGGGTGGAGACCTTAAGGGCATTTGGGTGGAGACCTTAAGAGTATAAAATGCATATTAGGTTGTAAACAAGGAGCATCTTCTCTGTACCCTTGCCCATATTGTACACAAGGTTACAAAGGATCTAAGAGACAGTCTAAACTTGCAAGGGCATTGATGAGAATTGATGACTCAGAAGAAATTGATGAAACAGACTCATCGAATCGCAGGGAATGGGAGATATCACTTTTGAGGTGTCCAATGTTACAAGAACTGACACGTGATAAAATAAGCAATGATTGGAACCCCATTATTCCATTTCCATTATTCAATGTTCACTTTTGTAATTTGCATGCATTCATGAGGATCTTTGATAGGATTTTGAAGCTCCATGTTGAATATGCATTTGCAATGAAACCACTAGATAGGTCTACAATAGCAATCCAAAAAATAGATCTTTTGAATTCTATTGGTTGTCATGGTGGCCATGTATCTTTAGTTGTTAAGAAGTATGGTGACTCTCAAGAGATTTTACAACAAGTTTCAATGACTCGGAAGAAGGCAAGATATTTCTTTAAAAGAGATGTGAATAGTCAAGATGATGGGAAATGGGAGATTTGGAAGGATGTCTGTTCAATTACGATAGACAGTGATAGTCAGGTTGATCTCATTAATAAGAAAAAGAAGGTTTGGTCATCATTAGATCAATTGTTACATTTGGAAAGTACCTGTAAGACTATGAAGTGGTTGCTCTTCCACCAAAGTAGAAGGAAATATATGTGAAACAAACAAAAACATATCTAAATAGTTCAGAAATATATTCAACACTAGAAAACATACAATATTGTAGAGTAATACTTACAATTCATAGGATATCTCATTCTATTAGAGTTTTCAAGTTTCATAGTTTCCATTGTAGAAACATGTTGTACAATAGCAACCATCCCATTGTCTCTATGCTTCTTGAAGCCAAGTAACTTTTCCTTCCAATGAAAATCCAAGTTTCCACGATCTCTCACTCGATGAGGCCCAACTCTAGAGGGTTGCATGTACACCAATGCACCTTGGGAGTACTCATGTGATAGCCATTGTCCATCTGTGGCTTTGATATTGTGACATCTTAATGTGAGGATTTCATCTTTTGGTCGCCTAGAAGGTTTAGATGTTTCCATTGAAGCTAAAGCTCTTCAAGCTACAACAGTAATTCGAGATAGGAGATGCAGGTAGGTTCGAGTGTAGAAATAGGAGCTTCAATGATGTGCTATAGAGTGAAAGTAGTGGGAAAAGATGACTTTTTGGGACCTAAGTATGAAAATGTCAGGTTTAGGAGGGAAATAACTCTTTTTTTAGTATTTTTTAAAAAAGCCATTTTTTTCAACACAAAACATGCATGGAATTTGAATTTGGGGTCAAAAAGAGTGCTTTTGACCCTAAAAAGTAATGGGGGGTCCATTCTTAGGTGTTATGATAAGTTTTTTAACTTTTTAGAAATTTTGAATTTTTGGGCCGAACTAAGTTACAAGATTCCTTCTCTCTCTAGAGGTAGCTCATTAAATAAGGGAGAAATATGTCCCCTCTCCCCCCTTCAGCCTAGTATTTTATAGGGCATAGATTGTGGCCACCACCCTCTTCTGATTGGTCCATCACTAATCACTCCTTAATCGAAAAGGCTCATGCAAGGTTCATTTTTTCCCCTAATACATATCAAGCTGCCATCTCAACATCTCTTTGTGTAGAGACAATGATTCTTATTGCTTTGAGAATAGCCTTGAGACTTCATAAAAGCATCAAACTTTTGGTACAATTGTCTAGGGGAGTGTTTGAGTCCATATAAGCTCTTCTTGCTTACAAACTAGACTTTCTTTGCCAAGAACTACATAACCCTCTAGTTGTTCCATATAGATCTCATTTGTAAGATCTCGATGCAAGAAAACACTTTCATATCCATTTGGACTAGCTCTAAGTCCTCCATTGCAACGAATCCAAGCAACATTCAAAGGATAGTTATCTTTACCACTAGAGAGAAGAATCAACACCATGTTGTTGCTTAAAATCCTTTGCAACAAGTTGTGCTTTATACTTTGGAGAAGCACTATCTGATATGAATTTCAACTTATAGGACCATTTACATGGTAAAGCTTTCTTGCCCTTTGGCAAAGGTACTAAATCCCTAGTACCATTTTTGTGAATAGAATCCAACTCACTCTTCATGGCACGCTCCCACTTGACATGGTCCTTTGTCTTTGTTGAGAGCAGTATGGGCACCCAAGGACTGACTAGACAAGGAAGCCAGCGGAGAGAGTCAGAGCGAGGTGAAGGATTAATTAGACAAAGCAGTCGACGCAAATCTGGCAGATAGGCCCTTCAAATTTTTCCAAATCAACATCTTTATAACAGTGATTCTTATCACTAACAATCATTGTAAATACCATTTCATATTTTTGCAGCTCCATTTTGTGCAAGCCAAGGAGTCCTTGAGCTTGAGGAGCCTTAGAAGTACCTACATATCAATTTTCGTATTTTTTAGACTCCATTTAAGCCCTCAAATTGGCCCTAGAACCTAATTTTTAACTAGGCCGGACACTAGGTCTGGACAGGGCCAAAACCTAGTCAAAAACTATAAATAGAGCTAGAGAGCTCATTTTTTAGGTTAGATTGTAATTGAAATGAACTTGTAAGAGCTTTTTGAAAGTAATCTAAGAACTCCATTGCTTCTCACTGTTTGTCTTGCCGTGTGTGCGCGTGTGTGTGTATGTGTGTGCATGTTTGTGTGCTTCTCACTCATGCACTTGTGCCTCCACTTGCTCGAGGTCTTCATACCATCCTCACGTTTTCCCGGATTGACATTAAAGGAGGTGCTACTCATCACTGAGCTACACCAAATTTTGGCGCCGTTGTCGGGGATCGAGCTTTGAGGACGAGCGTGTGATGGTAAGACGTAGAGTTGTGACGTTGGCGTTGTACGTAATTTCTTTACTTTTCCTTACTTTTCTCATCCTTACTTCATCATCATCATCACCATCATCATCCCCATCATCTTCCACCTCCATCTCCATCATCGCAAAAATTTTAGTTTTTTGACTATATCTCCTTCCCCCTTTCATTTCCCTCATTTCACTTGTGAGAGAGAGCGAGAGAGCGATCTTGTGTGCACTGTTTTTGCATGTTTGTTGAGTTTTTTGCAGGTTCCAGCAGCATCATCCCCTCCAGCACGTTGCGCAGGTACGGAAATGTGCAGAACTATCTCACAGTCGCCAGCTTCTGTCGATCGCGATTGACTGAAATTTTCATCTTTTGGTAAAACTGAGTGCACCCCAGTAGACAAGAGGCTTGGCACAGCACAAACCCACAAAAATTTTTGAAAAAATTGCAAATTTTCAGTCCATCGCGATTGATAGCATCAATCGCGACTGACACCTGTCCATCGCGACGGACAACCATCAATCGCGACGGACAGCCATCCATCGCGACAGACACCTGTCAATCGCGACGGACAGCCATCCATCGCGACGGACAGCCATCCATCGCAACCGACAGCCATCCATCGCGACGGACAGCCATCCATCACGACGGACAGCCATCCATCGCGACCGACAGCCATCCATCGTGATGGACAGCCATCCATCACGACCGACAGCCATCCATCGCGACAGACACCTGTCAATCGCGACGGACAGCCATCCATCACGACTGACAGCCATCCATCGCGACGAACAGCCATCCATCGCGACAGACACCTGTCAATCGCGACGGACAGCCATCCATCGCGACGGACACCTGTCCATCACGACGGACACCAGTCCATCGCGATTGATAGCCCAGTCGATCGCGATTGACAGCCATTTTCGGCCATTTTTTAGGGTTTATTAAATTGAGGAAGTGGCTAATTTTGGGCATAACTATTGGGCCATAGGACATATAGGGAGGCTATAAACAAGCAATTTGAGGAAACCCTATTGACCTGTTAGCCTGTTTGAACCCTGTTTTAATCCCTGAAGCCTGAACTGACATAACTTTCTCATACGAAATCCGTTTGCTGTGATTCTTGTTTTGTTGGAAAGCTCGTGGGGAGTACAACCAAAACTTCCACTGGTTATGAAAAATTAATATCAGGATTATTAGATAGGGCTTTTTGAAGTTGACCATACCCCAAGGTAGGAAAACTGAGGGATCCTTGGGATTGTTTTCCATAAAGGCAAAGGATAATTTGGTATGTGAGATACAGGCATAAAAGTGGTCTATTGTGGCATTTGAATCTAAGTCTTGAGCTAATCGTGGGACTTTTACAGGTCCAGTAAGAGCACTTGAGAGCATCCAAAGCAAGGGATCAACAAGTAAGGTCGGAATATTCTCAACTCCCTTTGTCGATTCCTAGCTTAGGCCAAGTTCGAGTAGTGCTAGGAGTAAGTCAGGGCAACGATAGGCATCAATCAAGTGGAAGACTACCTATGCACTCAAGTTCAAGATTAAACATAATCTCTTCGTGATGCGATAACCTTAAAGGAAAGAATCTAACGTGGAACGATCAACTTACAGTGCAAAATTAAATCAAGTATTCCTGACGACGTGATTTCTGACAAGAGCATAAACACGGTAACCACTAAAAAGAATCAAGTAACTGATACGAAAGAACTCAGCAACGAGGTTGTACTTGGGCAAATTTGGGCTATTCAATTAGGCTTATGAACCTTAGATCAGGGCGACATCTAGGGAGAGATAGACAAAGTCTTAGGTCTTCAGAGGCTAGTGTCAACCACACTGCTAGGTCTTGGGCCCAGTAGTTGAGCCACCACTCATACTACCCTAGCTTTGAGACCAGTGAATCAGAGATGTCTCAAGGCATGGACCGACCTATGGGAAGTTCAGGAGTGCCATACTTGCACAGGGTAGAAGGCCCGTTCAAGACGCAGCTGGAATACCTTAGGACCAACCGATTAGGTGCTAGCATCTATGAGGACGGTCTAGGAAGATCCGTGGTCCAGATTAAAAACCCTGACCAATCCATAGGACTAGAACACCCAGCTGTCAAGTTTAAAAACGGAGCATACTTGGACAAAGAAGGAACCATATACGTAGTCACCAGTCATCCAGATAGGACTGATGAATTTGGGAATGAGATCCCAGGAACGGACTTAGGTGACCTAGAGCAAGGAAACATGGGTGAAGAACCGAGGACCCCCCGAGGCAAATCTGTTCTCACTAGGATTATCACACTGGAGTGGATTCCCCAAGATAATAAGAGCATAGATCTGCTTCTGAACCGAGAAACTGACGAAGCCTTTTGGAGGTATAAATATGATCGGCCAATTGATATAGGAACAATCATGATCTATGAGTTTAAGGATCCTGATAGCCCAGGCAGAGTGACCTACTTAGATCACGCTTCAGATAGGATCTTTGTGGTGACAGAAAATGATAGGCATGCTTACACTTGGAAAGGTGAAATTATGTTCCCCCAACCAAGATCAAATGTGTCCTATGGTCACCCTGGAGCGGGAACATCCCAAGCTCATGGAACTCAAAGAGACAGAAGTAGAGATAGGCCAGAAGTAAGCTTTGCTAACCCAGGGGGCAGAGAAAGAACGAGGATGGAAACAAATAGAGTAGAGCCTGAGGTACATAGAGCCCCAAGAAATCAAAGGAATATGGAAGACTTCCCTCTACCACGACCTAGAGAACACACCAGGATTTTGAGACCAACTCAGTTAGTCAAGTCCATGAAAAATTACTTCGATGGCACAGGAGACCCATACGATCATGTGGCAGAGTTTAGGCAAGTCTTGAGAGCAGAACAAGTGGAGGACCTATTCACACAATATAGTGCCTTTGGTCTAACCCTTAGGAACACAGCCCTTACGTGGTTCCAACCATTGAATGAGAGGCAGTTCAGGAGCATAGACCAACTTCTAGAGGCATTCATTATCGAATTCTCTAAAAGTGGCATAAGACATAACACTTCCTCGCTGATTCACAGCTTCAAGCAAACCCCTCAAGAGACCGTGAGACTTGCTGGAAGAAGATTTAGGCAATACTTGGAGAGATGCCCTGTCCCTGAGCTACCCACACCAGCTAAGCAAGTGGCTTTATTCTTGGATGGATTGCTAAGTACCAAATTGAGGTCATATGTGTATCTGAAGGACCCTAGGACTATAGAAGAGTGTGTACGCATGTGCATTGACATCGAGGATAACCTAGGAGAGGAGCTAGAGCTTTCCAAAATCTACAAAGCCTCTCTTCCTTGCAATCCACATCAATTGAGGAATTAGCAGAGAAAGTAGCTCAGAAACTAGGTGTCTCTAGCAAACAAATCCCAAGGTTTGCCCCTGTGAAAAGATGTTATACTTGTGGAGGCGACCATATGGCGAATGTCTGTCCCATTATGGCTCAACCCCAAGTTAATCCTAGTAGCGAGTACTGCACCATAGAACGAAGGTACACCAATCACACCGTGCAAGATTGCCCCTACAATAAGCAAACCGTTAGACATACATACCCTCAGCCATACACTCAGCAGGGAAGATACCAGAATCAGTACCCACCGCAGCAGTATGCGAGGCCTCAACAAACCTACCAACCCTACCAAAACCAACAAAGGCCTCAGCTTGTGCTAGCACAACAACCCCCTGCTCCAGCTAATGTGATTCCGGTAAAGTACGCTGCTGCAGAAGAAAACCTAAATAGAGCTATAGTCCCTGTAACACCAGTGCTTTCAGAAAGTGATCCCAGTGACCATAGTTTCGATTCTACACATGTTGATAGCCCCCAGGCCTACTACATGCAGTCTCCTGAACAGGGTGAGTCCTACTATAATGAAGAGCCAAATGAACCTAGTTGGGAGTCACATTACACAAACGTCATGTACGCAAACCCCAACCCTAGACCTCAACCTAGGCAAGTAAGACCTCCATTCCCTAGAGGACCATGCTACAGATGTCAAGGAGATCATCTCATTCGTGATTGTCCTGTGCCTCCACCTACACAACCCCAGTCAGTGACGATCCAGGGCTTTTGCCAAGAATGTGGAAAGGAGCATCTCTTACGAGATTGCCCAAAGAACCCCAATAATATGCCAAAAATCACTCCTATCAACGTTATTGGGTTAGTTGTAGACTCCACAGGGAGTGTGACTTCCACTGCACTAGTACAAGTAATCACTAGAGCCCAAGCCCTGCAACAGAACCAAAGTGTAGGCCAGGAAAAGAGCCCAGATGTTAGTGAAATGGAGAGCATGACAAAGAAGAGGACTAGAGCTTGGAGAGATAGTCGTGAAAGAATGAAAAGGCAATGGGCAAAAAAGATGAGTGAACTCGAGGAAAGCCTCAGAGAAACAAAGGCCAGGATAACTGAACTCACATCTCAAACTCCCTCTTACACTACCCCACCTCCACCATTCCCAACTCCATCCGACCCGCCACCTTCCAACCCGCCTCACCTAATTCCACCACCCCCTAGAGTGGATCAGTCCTAGCAGATCCCACTCCCGAGGACCTTAATATGATGCTTAAAGCATATCAGGCCACAATCCAAGAAGGGCCAAACGTAACTGATCATGAAAAGTGTTACCCTAGAGCAGAACTAGAGCTAGAACGAACCAAAATTTGTGCTAAGATGGTGGAATTGGCTCAGACCATGTTTGAAGCCAGTCGCCTATTTAACATCTCTAGTTCAGCAAAGACACAGTTGCACTTTGATGGACTCTTAGAAAGAATAGAGAAGCTCATTGCACAATCAGAAAAGGAACCCGCCTCTCAATACAAGGACAAGGCAAGTGAAAGTGCAGGTCTTCCTGCCCAGGAAGCCTACGTGCCTAACTCTACGGAGCCAGACACATCATCTTCTATGAATCAATTCACACCAGAGATCTTACGAGAGATTCAAGAAGACAAATGGGCTAAGGAAAGTGAAGTCCCTCCTCCCATTGAACTTGTGGATGATGCACATGACCAATTCCCATAAGACATTCCCTCCATTTATGAGGAGCAGGAGAGCACCCACTCTCAAGAAAGACTAGACTTTGAGTCTAATTCTTTACAAGAATTACCCCACTTCACAGGCCCATGGGAAGCTAAGTCTACTTGTATGAGAGCACCCACGGTCATGGTAAGAAACGAAGACTCGATCATACCTAGGAACACAGAGGTAGTGAAAAACACTAACGTACACTGCAACCTCACCTTAGAAGAGCTACTCAAAGTAAGGC
Organism: Ceratopteris richardii; assembly: GCA_020310875.1. Taxonomy (NCBI): domain Eukaryota; kingdom Viridiplantae; phylum Streptophyta; class Polypodiopsida; order Polypodiales; family Pteridaceae; genus Ceratopteris; species Ceratopteris richardii. Next base: position 147,692,086 of record CM035426.1, on the reverse strand, counting down.
CAGAGCTATGGAAACATGTAGCCAAACAAGTACCAGAGATAGCAAAACCTCGTTCCTAGGTAGGATCCCAGATAACAGTGCCAGAAATACCCTTGGACAAGATAGGAGACATGAGTGAGGGCGAAGAGGGAAACACATATCTTCCTATCACTCATCAAGGATACACCACCAAGGCCATTCTAGACTCAGGTGCAGGTGTTGCAATTGCTATCACTTCCCTATGGAAGCGCTGGGGCAAGCTAGCACTTAGGCCCACAAGGATGAAATTGCAAATGGCCGATGGTCACATAGAGAGACCCCTAGGGCTATTAGAAGGAATAACTCTCACCACCTGTGGTGTTGAGTTCAAGCACACATTTGATATATGCGATTTTAGCAAAAATCATGCCTATGAGATGATTTTGGGAAGACCCTTTATGCGACAGTTGCAAGTGGTACAGGATTGGGGAACCAATTCTTTGTACCTGCAACACTTAGGTGTTACGACCAAAGTGAATCTCAAAGATTACTCTCATAGAGATGTCCCTCCTATCCAATGGAATCCCATCCATAGAGCTAAAGATGATACCGAGTCGGTGCATTCCATAGGATCAGGATCCTCATGGATGCATGAAGACACCCACCTATGGATGTGCAAAGTGGCAGTAGAAGAGGAGAAAAGAGAAAAGGCCAGAGAAACAGGTGCAAACGAAACACATAGACCCATTCAAGACCCAGCCTGTGCACCTGTAGTATTTCCTGATGAAGAATTTGAACCCCATGGCTGGGCAAAAATCCTAGCAACAATGGATGTAGCCATCAATGAAGAACAATGGACACCTCACTGTGATGAAGATGGCTATGACATTTCAGTCTTCTCCATAGAGCCAATCATGGGAGAGGCAGTGTTAGAAGAGTGCGAACCTAACCCTGATGCATTTGAGGATGCAAGTGACTCCGATCTAGAGTCAATCATTATGGACCCACCTTTTGCATGAGATGAAGAATACTTCTATGAAGTAGAATTTCAACCCTAGAGGCATGGAGAGCTTACAAATGATGTAAGGCTAGCCACACATGTGACCCCGAAGGAAGAAGGAAAGAAAAGAAAGAAGAAAGAAGTCACACCAGAAGAGGAAGACTCTTTGTTTGAGGTCCCGGAAAATTTTAAGAAGTATGAGATAGATGCCAGGAGAGTCATGATCAGAATGCCTAAACGAGAGGCACAATCAGGAGAGGCCTATGATAACAAAGAAACCACCAAAAAAATAGTAGTGGCCCTAGAAGAAGGAGAGGAGAGATGCACGTACATAGGCCATGACCTAACAGAGGAAGAAGAGCATGCGTTAATAGCCTTGCTAAGAGAATACAGAGATGTGTTCGCTTGGAGTTACAAGGATTTGAAGGGTGTTGATCCAAACATATGCTCACACACTATCCCCATGACCTCAGATGTTAGGCCCTCTAAGCAAAAGCCATACACATACAATGACAACTATGCGGCCAAGATCAAGGAAGAGATAGATAGACTGGTTGAAGCTGGATTCATCTATGAAATTGAGCACACTGAATGGGTGTCCCCCATTGTAGTGGTGCCCAAAAAGAATGGTAAATTACGTGTATGCATTAACTTAAAGAAGGTCGATGCAGCCACAATTCGAGATAACTATCCGCTTCCCATCACAGAACATCTCTTAGAAAGAGTAGCAGGCAAGGAAGTGTACAACTTCCTTGATGGATTTTCGGGCTACAATCAAGTAGCCATAGCTCCAGAAGATCATCATAAGACAGCTTTTGCCACTGAGTGGGGCATATTTGCCTTTAGAGTAATGCCATTTGGGCTTACCAATGCACCAGCAACCTTCCAGAGGCTGATGTGCCACGTATTTAAAGAGTTCCTGAGGAAGAACTTAGAAGTCTATGTTGATGATCTTTGTGCTCATTCCAACATCACACGAACCCATATTCCTGAACTCAGAAAAATCTTTGACAAATGTAGAGAATATCAAGTCTACCTAAACCCAGAAAAGTGTGTTTTTATGGTCAGGCAAGGCAAGATTCTAGGACACATAGTGTCAAAGAATGGCATATCCACTGACTCGAAGAGAAAGTGAGAGCCATAGCAGAGCTACCTAGGCCAAGGAATGTCAAGGAAGTACAAGCTTTCATGGGGCATTGTGGTTACTACCGCCGGTTCATTCACATGTATGCTGTCATTGCAAAGCCCATGTACGGACTTCTGACTAACTTTGAGTGGACTGATGAATGTGAGAATTCCTTCCAGGAGCTTAAACAAAGATTATGTTCAGCACCAATCTTGACCACACCAGATTGGAACAAGCCATTCCATGTTCATGTGGATGCATCCAATTACGCTATTGGATGTGTACTCGCACAACCTACTGGTGAAGGTAATATGGATCTCCCAATTGCCTATGCCAGTAGACAATTGAATGCAGCTGAACGAAATTACACCACTACTGAGAGAGAAGGCTTAGGCATGGTATATGCAGTTAAGAAATTTAGACACTATTTGCTTGCAAACAAGTTTAAATTTTTTACTGACCACCAAGCATTGTTATATCTCGTGAACAAGCCATGCAATACAGGAAGATTAGTAAGATGTTTCTCTTGCTAATGGAATATGAATTCGAGGTTGTAGTAAGGAAAGGGAAGACTCACTTGAGAGCGGATCATCTCTCTAGGCTCACATCTGGAGAAGCCCCACAAGGAGTGTCAGATGACCTTCCTGATGCTTACTTGTTTAATTTGGAAGTTGTACCGCAGTGGGCTAAGCCACTAGTGCCAGTATTGACATACGGGCCTAACCATCCAGTAATAAACACACAAGATAGGGAGGTAGTAAAAGCCCAAAAGTATCACATCATGGCAGGAAGTATGTACAAACACACAGATCAAGGGATCGTGGCTTGTTGTGTGGAAGAGGATGAGTACGCTAAATGGTTGCAATTGGCACATGTAGGTGCATTAGAGCAACACTACTCAAAGCAACGAATCCTACAGACACTAAGGAGACTCGGAGTGCATTGGCCTACTATGGAGGCTGATGTCCAAAAGTTGTGCAAGGAATGCCCAATCTGTTGCATTAAACCACCTGTGGAACATGCCACTCTTTATCAAGTGTCCATAGTGCCAGATTGGAGTGAACCACTAGTATCCTTCCTGAGGTCGAAAACATTCCCTCCAGACATGACTCTGGTTAGGAAAAGAAGCCTAGAACAAGAAGCCCTAGAGTACTCACTCATTAGTGATAATATCTACAAGCGTGGTAAGGATGGTTACCTGAGACTATGTGTCCATGAAAGTGAATATCTCAAGATCTTGGAAACTACTCACCAAGGTGTAGCAAGAGGACACTTTGGACCAGATCGGGTGATCAAGGCAATACTATTTGCGGGCTTCTGGTGGCCGACCCTTCACATGGATGCACATACCTATGTGAAACGGTGTGATGTCTGTCAGCGAACTTAGTATCCTATACGCAAAGATGAGATGCCACTGAAACCTATGATGGATGGACGTGCATTCTCTAAGTGGGGAATAGACTTTGTAGGTCCTATTAATCCCCCAGCCAAGGGTTCACATGCTGAATACATCATTGTTGCGACAGACTATCTAACCAAGTGGGTAGAGGTAAAAGCCACAACGAAGAACGATGCTCAAACAACAGCTAAGTTTTTATTTGAAAATGTGTTCACCAAATACGGGTTACCTATAGAGCTAGTCAGTGATAGAGGCACTCACTTCTTGAATGAAGTTATTGAAAATCTGCTCCAAGAATTCTTGGTAGTACATAAGAAGTCTGCCCCCTATCACCCTCAAGCAAATGGCCAGGCTGAGAGCACCAATAAGATCTTATGCAATGTACTGACGAAATTAGTGAACAATAAACGCTCTGATTGGGACAAACAGCTACACCATGCTGTTTGGGCATATCGAGTGGCCTACAAAACGGTACTCCAAGCCACCCCCTTTCAGATGGTATTTGGCCAAAATGCAGTGCTACCGTTGGATTTCTTAATACCTACATTGAAAGTAGCACAGGAGCATGAATGGACAGGTCATGAACTCTCCTCTAGGATCTTTGACCTAGAACGATTAGGAGAAACAAGACTGAGGGCGACTGTAGGGATATATGCAGCTAAGAAACGACAGAAGGCATACTTTGATACCCACGTCAAGGATAAAGGTTTGAAGGCAGGCGACCTAGTACTAGTCTACACTTTGAAACAACACGCGAAAAAACTAGAGAAAAGAGGCTACGGACCCATGATCATTAATAGGATCTCAATCAGTGGAGCAGTTCAACTCGCTACCCTCAAAGGTGATGTTCTTCCTAGCTATATAAGCGGGTGCAGAGTCAAGTTATATCAGGAACCTCTGACGGAAGAGATGCTATGTCGACTCAACATTGCTAAGAAACGCAAAGAAGAAGAAAAATGAATTCGAGAAGAAGCTCAAGCAGAAGCTTTAGAGCGCATACGGAGAATGAAATTAAGAAGACAAGGCAGGGAGCAACCTGTGCCAGATGCATATGCAGATCAAGGATATCACGTGGCTATGTGTGAAGTTTCAGGTGTCAGCTCTCATAGGATAATTGATCGACGTCCTTTTATAACCTTAGATATAGGACAAGGAAAGGGTGCAAGGACTGTAAGAGCCTTGATTGACTCAGGTGCAGCCACTAGTGCTGTTAAATTGTCTTACTGTCAAGAGTTGAAATTAACTGTTAATCCTATAGAAGCATATCTCATAGGATTGGGAGGTGTGGAAACGCCTTGCATGGGCGAGGTGGAACTTCCCCTCTATATTCAAGACGAAGTAATGACAGTCAAAGTACTAGTGTGTCAAGATGAGGACCTCACTGAGCCTCTTGTCTTGGGTCAGGACTGGATCTATGATCATGCGGTCAACCTAAACCTAAGAAGTGGACTTCTTCAGATATGGGTAAATCATAGTCGAATTACAGTTGAATTGGAAAATGAGGCACTCAAGGAACTAGGTAAGGCACGAACTCCTCGTCCTTCCAGGGGTGCACATGAAGTTGACAATGCTATTCTTGTCCAAAAATGTATGATGCAGAAAGAGGATTGTCTCAACAACGGAGTCAAGGATAAGACGGTACTCCCTTATTTTCCAAAGGCCAGAAGGATGCAACAGCCAATGGCAGATCAAATACAGAAGAAGCAGAACACTACCTATACTGGAGGCCAAAAAAGGGAGCAAAGTAGATTGTTTCAGCCGATGAAACAAGTATGGAGGCGAAAAGGCGAACACCCCGTTCCGACCAGGCCAACACCACGGCCAAAACCTCTTATTAGTAATCAACAACACAACACTAATAAGAAGTCCTTCATAAATTCTTCTGCAAAAGTGAAGTCTATTTGGGTACCCAAGAAGTCAATGAAGGCCAGCCCACAATCACGACAAATCTGCGTGCCTAAGGCTTGCTTGCGGGCTCAAATAGCTACACCAAGGCCAAACCCTGTACAACATGTTTCACTCACTCGAACATCTGAGGCCCACTCTTACACATCACGCACGAACACGTATTCTTCCATGAGCACAAGTAGAATCACTTGTAAATGGGTCCCTAAAAGCCCCATTTTTCAAGTAAATACCCCTATCACACTCTCCAGAATCTCCACAAAGTCAAGATCAAAACCTATCCATTGCATTTGGCAACCTAAAACCTGTAATAAACCCCCGGACCCCAGTTGTAAATCCATGTCCACCTACTAACTACTTCACTCTCACACTACATCATTCCGCTTAGCTCTTAGGTCTACCCAATTCCTAACTACACACACAAGCACCGAGCACTTACTAACCCCCTAATCTCTCCCGAACCTCATGATAATGTTGTAACCGGGACACAATGTCATTTTTGTGTCCATTGCAATGTTAACATTTATTCATATATTCTCACAGAACCAGCTGCGAAGTTTTCAACATGGCTGAGGCAGCAGGAACTATCTCTCAAATAGAAACGAGCCAGCAAGTGGTGGACTTAGACAGTTTACCCGTTTTGCCTGAGACAAATGAAAGACCAGAAGAATTGCCGGCCATCAAAATCATACCTATAGCGGACCCTCCCAGTGGCCATACCATGCCCGTAGGAAAAACTTCCCACTGGTTTAGTGAAGTGGCAGGACCCTTGGGAGAGGAAACATACCTATGGGAATCAGAGTTGGACTTCAATGGGAAGCAAGGTAAATACCATTTCTTTACAAGATAATTCGAGAAGTTACAAAATGCAGAAGGTCTACGTTCGATATGGGAGAAGGCAGGATTGGATGCATATTTCAGTGCATGGCTCCCAAAGCCTGACTTCCTGCGATGCTACTATCTCATCAACACCTTGACTCCAAACAAGAACCCAAAAGGCGCAAGCTCATTTGTGATTCCATCTCTGACAAAAGTAAATGAGCTCAAAAGGTTTAGGTTATCCAACAACTTGGTAAGGGAGGCTCTAGATATGCGCGGAATGCATATTCCTACAGAGAAGGAAACCCTAGTACCGGATTACATGAAGAATCGAAGTCTCACCAAACTCAAGGACATGGTGTCCATGACACCTAATATTGCAATACACCTTTGCATGTGCATGCAACACTTTGCTTTTCCTGCCGAAGCTAGATTCACCATGCCGCCCAAAAAGATTTGGTTTAGTTTGTATCTGGTAGAGACACAGAGCCTCACCATCAACTTACCCCACTGGATAATTGATCAGATACACCTAGCTCACAAACGATGGCCGCGGAAACAGGTTTTATATGGTTGCTGTGCTCTGACGAGAATCATTTATAGGTGTTTGGCTTATGACATCCCTATTCAACGGGCCCTAATGTGGAATCGTGTAGAGCAGTTTAGAGGCAGGACATCCACTGGACCCCCTTCTAAGAAGATGAGAGGTACTGTCCAAGTCCCTTGTGCTCAACCACGTGGAGCCACCCTAACACCAGACGTCACCCCTCCACCCCGAAGAGTCCGACCATTCACACTCCGACTTCCAAGACGCAGCACCGATGGTTCTACCTTGATATTCCCTCCCATCCCAACCGATCTTGAATTTCCCAGTGGTGCACCCTTGGAAGAACTCACGAATGAAGATTTCGAACAATTATTACAAGATGTAGAGCTGGAGGCAGAAGAGGCACAACAAGTGGAGAATGTGCAAACGCAAGCAACAACCGCCCAAGTACATGTCACCACAGTGGAAGTGGATGAAGAGGATGATAAAGATGAAGAAAAGGAGGAAGATGAGGAGGATTATGATCAAGAGCATCATGATGAGCAACAAGAAGTGCCAGAAATTGTAGGTGCACCTGCATATACAGCTCAACTACAAAGGTTATACGACACAATCAAAGCAGTGCAAGAAAGGCATCAACTCTCTCTTGTATCAGGTCAAGCTTTGATGCAAGAAATGCTATCAGATGATGGGGTGGATCAACATTTCATTGACACCCTCAAATTAGTGTCAGAATCTTTAGGAGTTCCGGAGGCTGTCCACACTGCAGTCCGTCAGTCCGTGAGGTATGACAAACATAGAGTCGACACATTACCACGAGCAGGTAAGACTATCAGGATGCCCGTCACAGAACAAGAGGTAACCATTGAAGCCACGGCTACCCCCAACACCACCATTGACCTCTCTGCCGAAACCTTCGTTCAGACATCACCCATCTCACCCCATCATCCCCCATCATCACCTTCTCCACCCCCACCACCACCTCCCACCATGGAAGAAACGCCAGTCATCACCTCTACCTTCACTTATAACCCACCCTCAGTCACATCATTTTCCTTTCGAGAACCCACCTCACAAGACACCCTCTTCTCTTTCGTCACCAATCCCTTGTACACTTCAACCCTTCTACCCTCCGAACCCATAATTGGCCATCCCATAATTCCAAGTGTGGTTGGAAACCCAGCACCCACCGAAGGTGCCCTGTGTTTCCCAGCCTATCCCCCAATACGGGTACCTCCATTCCATGACCCTCACTTCCCATCTAGCCCCTACACCTCTTTCAACCTAACGTCACCACCCCAATACCCATCCTTTGTGGAGCAGTTCATCCGCTCTCCAATGTTTCAGAGGCACATTTCCCCGATTTTCGCAACGACATCAATTTACACGAACACCACACTCACTTCACCTACCATACCCACCTACATGGTAGCCCCTGCACACACCACTCTGTCTGACCCAATGGACATTTCACCCACCACAGCACCTGTCCCCACGATTCCACCATCTCCCCCTCCCTTACCCCCCACCTCGCCACTCACCACATCATTGGCACACACAGCATTCACTACCTCCCTCCCCAATCCCACCTCCCCTGCATTCCAAACTTTTCCCCTTGCATCTCATAATGTAAATAGCACGTTCAATACATTACTTCAGTGTGCACATCAACTACAACAAGAATACCATCAATTGGAAGAACGCACTGCTGCCCTCCAGGCAGAATCTCAGCGTCTGCAAGCTAAAGTCAACACTCTTGAAGCTGATTACCAAACGCTCCTAACCGAGCATACCACCTTACAGCAGGCTCACTCCGAATTGGAATCAAAGACATCGACAGTAGATGATCAAGCAGTCAAGGAACTAGAAACAGTGCTCCAAGTGCAAATGATATCTAATGCTACACTCAGATGCAACCTTGGGCTATTAAGGAAGCATATGGCAGCAGCACTAGAAGAGAACAAGAGGCTTCAACAACAAAACCAAGACAACTTTGAAGCGGCTATGGAAGGAACTGCAGGAGCAACCATTAGCCCTACCAAGTATAGAGCAGTCCCATCGGAAGACATTCGTATCTTACTTGAGGAGCATGCAAATTTCTTGGAGTCATATGAAAAGTTAGAGACTGAATGTGCAGACCTAAGGAAACAGATAGCCAGTGCCCCCACAGCTCAACAGGAGCCGATAATCTTGCAACATTCTACACAAGAAGTAGAGACCCTCCGTGCATGTTTGTGTGCTTCTCACTCACGCACTTGTGCCTCCACTTGCTCGAGGTCTTCATACCATCCTCACGTCTTCCTGGATTGAAATTAAAGGAGGTGCTACTCATCACTAAGCTACAGTCTTCATGGCCTTTTTGTAGCAAGAAGGTCTGTTAGCATAACGAAATCCAAAAATGGAACATATCTATCAGGATGATGTGAGACACATGTAGAGCATCTTAATGGTTGCCGAACAGGAACATTTGCAAACTGATCTCATCGGACATTCTCTTGAACATCCCTATGTGCAGCATTTTTATGCATGCTAACTAGAGGACTAGTATCCTCAAACACCACTCTTCTCACTTCAACCTCCTTAATGGGTTGTTTATGCATCTTAGACTCATTGAAAATGACATCACTACTTGTGATCACTGACCATGTTTCAGGATCCCATAAGAGATATCCAAATTGTCTTATCAACCATATCCAAGAAAAATGTATTTCTCCGACTTATGGTCCAACTTTTGTCCAAGATTCTTGGGAATATGAACATATGCTTCACACCCAAAAACTTGAAGATGATCATAATATGGTGGCTTCCCTATCCATAACTCTTACGCCACTTTCAGACCTTTGGCAGTACTAGATGAAAGGTTAATCACATGAATTGCAGTCAATACTGTTTCTACCCAAAAGCCTTGTGAAATGTTTGCATGATGCAGCATAGAAACTACTCTATCCTAAAGAGTTCTATTCAGCCTTTCAGCTACACTATTTTGTACTAGTGTATAAGGAGCTATAAAATCTCTATGAATTCCTGTAGAGTGGAAGACAAGGCTGAATTCATGTCCGCTATACTCACCTCCATTATGTGAACGTAAAGCGTTGAGCCTAGTTCCTTTTTTATTCTCAATTAAAGCAAACCATTTTTTGAAGGTAGGGAATAACTCGTCCTTTGATTTGATAAGATATACCCAGACTTTTCTAGTAGCATCATCTATGAAAGTGAAAAAGTAAAGAGAAGCACCTAATGACCTTGTGGGCATAGGACCACACACATCTGTATGAACGAGATCTAAAGACTGAAGTGAAGATTCAATGTGCATTTTATGCACATTCCTAGTTTTCTTTCCATATTGACAATGCTCACAGAATGAAAAATGAGAGAAAGTTAACACAGGTAAGTAGCCAAAATGAGAAAGATTTTCCATTCCACTATGAGATATGTGGCCCAAATAGCCATGCCAAATACAAGCCATAGGCTATTCAATAATAGCTAACAGGTGTTCTTTATGTGATACAAATAAAGGATAAAGTGAGCCAACTTTGATTCCTTTTGCAATAACCATATTGCTCTTTGATATTGGAAAAGACTGAGCATAGAAGAACATCCTATAAGCAAGGTCATCAAGTTGATCAACTGACATCAAACTATGTGATAACTGAGGTACATAGCATACATTATGCATTGTAAATTTTGAACCATCAATGAATTGCACAATCACATCTCCAATCCCCACTATGTCACACTATTAAGATTCAGCAAGTCTCAGAGTACCAATAGACTTTTTTGTATAATTAGAGAATTGTTATCAGGTCCTTCGGTGCATGCACACACAAAGGCAGAAAGAAGACGAAATAGGAATCAAAAACAGAGAAACAATCAACGCGATATTGGGTGCAATCTCCCCCCGTGTACTCTGATGGACGAGTCTCTCAGAGTACATGTATTTACAGGCTTATTTCTATTACATCCTGAAAATAGAAGTTACATGAGGGTTGTCTCTTTTAGAAGGTTCTTTTAGGAAAAACTACTTTATTTACAAAAGGTGTCGCTTTCTAAAGAGAACCACTACATTTACAACAAGATAAACCTAAATATAACTATTCTAGAAGTCTTTGATTTAGTCTTCAAATTTATTTATTTATGTGCATCCACTTGTATCCATGCCCTCATGCTTCTTCACCTGCTAGATCAAACACAACCACATTAAAACCTTCTAGACATTTAAAACATTAAAAATCCATTTAACCTTCCATGATTCCATAAAATACAACATGCCTCTCAGTTGACAAGCAACTGACCTCAGTTGATAAATACAAAAATAGAATGGATGATCAGTCGCATGTCCCATCACTGAACAATATTAAGCATGAACCATGTAAAACACATGCATGGAATCGGAAACCTGAAAGTTTAATGTAATTGGGAATGATATGCAGAAATTAAATGATCATAGTGAGGTGATAAGGAGGTCTTATGTATCCATTGTGATTCAAGTGAGTGATTTTTATATTTGACTAAATACCTATGATATTGCTTATCAGTTCCTGTAGTGGTAACGTCATAATCTATTACTTTCTCGGGAATCAATATTTTCGCATCCTCTTCAAGTAAATGAGGATCATCTAAAATATGCGTGAGTGGTAAAGTACCTTGAAAAGATTTCAACAAACTTATATGGAAAGAATTATGTATACCCCAATGAGAAGGTATATCTAATCAAAATGAAGTTTCATTTATTTTCTCAATAATACAAAAAGGTCCATAATATCGTGGGGCAAGTTTTACCTTAGGATGTTGAGAAATATTTTTTAAATGCCTTTTAATGATTCGTAACCAAACTAAATCATTTTCATTAAATTGTTTGGCTATGTGCTTCTTATTAATACTATGCATGTAATGCTCTTGACTCTTCCGAATATGCTCATGCACTTCAGCAAGTGTAGAAATATGATATTGTGCAAAACAATCAGCCATAGGAATGTCAGTTTGAGTGAGACTCATGGGAGTGGGAAGCTTTCTTCCATAAACAATTTCATATGGTGCATGACCAGTAGTAGTGTGTGGGGTGTTATTATATGCAAACTGAAGTAAAGGGAGTTTTTCATCCCAATTACTTGGATTATCTAAAGAGTAACAACATAATAAATCCAAAATAGTACTATTTGTAGCCTCACTTTGACCATTACTTTCAAGATGAAATGCAGAACTAAAGTCTATTTTTTATCCTAGATGTTGAAATAATGCCACCCAAAAATGGTTACAAAAACAAACATCTCGATCTAAAAGAATAACTTTGGGAAAAGCATGATGTGGAAAAATACATTTAATAAATAACTTAGCAGCTTGAGGTGCAGTTAAAGTCTTTTTAGAAGGAATGAAGTATGCATGTTTACTAAACCTATGAACAATTGTCCAACTCATATCATTGTGAGATGCAGTTGTAGGAAGACCAGTAATGAAATCCATAGAAATATGTTCCCATGGTCCATCAAGTATAGGAAGTGGCATTAATAATTCAAATGGTTTACCATGATGTCGTTTTACACGCTGACAAACAATGCAGTGAGAAACATACTGTGCAACATCTTTTTCCATGTTAGGCCAAAAAAAGAAATGTTTACATGCAAAAATAGTACTTTGTATGCCCCTATGACCCATATATGGTGGTTCATGCATCTCTTTCATAACAAACTCTTTAAATACTTGTGTAATGCATAACTTGTGTTGGAAATACAAGAATCCATTATGAAATGTGTAATGATCCTCATGATGTGATGTGTAATTATTGAAAGTAATCCATGCTTGTGAAAAATACATGTTACATGCATAAGTAGAAATCATATCATGAAATATAATGAATCTGAATAGCAAAAATATTATTAATTGAAATAGTAGTTGTTTGTGGGGATGGGAGACGACTTAAAGCATCAGCTACAAGATTAGCTTTTCCTGGGTGATATTGAATCAGAGGTTGGAAGTTTTCTAGAAATGAAGCCCATTTAATATGTCTATCAAAAATCAATGGTTGATGTAATAAATTCTTAATAGCTTGTTAGTCGGTTTTAATTAGAACTTTCAAACCCATAAGGTAATGTTTCCAAATTTTCAATGCATGCACAACAACTAACAGTTCCTTATCATATGTACTATAATTGCGTTCAAAAGGTTTGAGTTTCCTACTTTCAAATGCAAGAGGATGATCGCTTTGCATTAAAACAGCAACTATACCAGAACCACTAGCATCTGTAACTACATGAAATGGTTGCGCAAAATTAGGTAATTGCAGAACAGGTGCATGGGAAAGTGCATACTTAAGTTTATCAAAAGATTGTTGTTGGGCTACTCCCCATACAAATTTTAGACTTTTCTTCAATAATAAAGTAAGGGGAAGGGCTATATAAGAAAATCCCTTTACAAACTTTTGATAAAAGCTAGCTAATCCTAAAAATGAATGGACATCATTCACTGATTGAGGTTTAGGCCATTCTACACTTACTTTAATCTTCTTGGGATCTACATGAACGCCTTGACTAGAGACAATATGTCCAAGATACTCTATCTCATTTTGGAAGAAACAACTCTTTTTAGAATTAGCATAAAGTTTATTTTTACATAACAAATCAAAGAATGTTGCTAAATGAGTTTCATATTCATTGTCATTCCTACTATAAATAAGTATATCATCAAAGAAGACAAGAACGAAGTCTTGGTATTCAAGGAAAATATTATTCATCATATGGGCAAAGGTGGCGGGTAATTGGTAAGTCCAAAAGGCATTAACATGAATTCAAAATGGCCATGTTGAGTTCTAAAGGTAGTTTTAAAAATGTCATGCAACGTCATTCTTATCTGATGATACCCAGATTTGAGGTCGATTTTACTGAAGACACAAGCTCCATGAAGTTTATCTAGCAAGTCATCAATCCTAGGGATAGGATACCTATTCTTAATGGTAATTTTATTAAGTGCTCTATAATCAATGCACATTCTATACATTTTGTTCTTCTTTTCAACTAAAAGAACAGGGGCTCCAAAAGGAGAAGAGCTAGACCGTATTAGTCCTTTGTTGAGTAAATCTTTAACTTGTCTAGCTATTTCATTTTGGTGTAAAGGTCCATGCCTATAAGGTGCTTTATGAGGAGGAGAGCTACCACGAATTAAATCAATCCTATGGTCAAGAGATCCCCTAGAAGGTGGTATTGCAAAAGGAAAATCAGCCATAAAAGAATCCTTATACGAGTCCATAAATGACTTATGTGCACTTGGAAGTGTATGCGTATAATCATTTATAGTATTCACAAAGACAATACATGAGTCATAACCTTTCCTAAAAGCTTGTTTGACTTGTGTATGACTAATAAAGGGGAATGGTTGAAAATCATGCATCACAGATAGTGAAACATCTTTATTTCAAAATTTCAAAGTAACCGTGTGTGTATCATAATCAATGCAGGAGTTGTAATTCTGTTGAAACGGCATGCCAAGTATAACATCATGTGACTGCAACGAAGCAATTAGAGATGAACGTTCATCTACATATGAGCATATACAAATTTGAATATTATGCACCTCATTCGTAACATTATACCTATTCCCTATAAATGTAGCCTTAACCTTATACATACAAGGATGAGTAGTAAGGTTAAGATTTTTAACTATTGTTGCTCGAGTGAGACCCTAGTTAAGGTGAATTGCCAAAATACTCCATTGTTGTAGAATTGGAACAAAGACAGAATGAGAAGTGGAAGCAGAAGCGGACGCGGATGCAAATTCAGATTCGGATTTGGATCGCAAATAGGAATCAATCGCGGAGATAAACACAAACAAACCCCTCTGGAGTAATACGTGACAGGCTCTGATACCATTGTTCTCAGGTCCTTCAATCCATGCACACACAGAGGCAGAAAGAAGACAAAACAAGAATCAAAAACAGAGAAACAATCGACACGATATTGGGTGCAATCTCATCTTGTATACTCTGATGGACGAGTCTCTCAAAGTACACATATTTATAGGTTTATTTCTATTACATCTTGAAGATAGAAGTTACATGAGGGCTGTCACTTTTAGAAGTGTCTTTTAGGAAAAACTACTTTATTTACAAAAGTTGTTGCTTTCTAAAGCGAACCACTACTTTTACAACAACATAAACCTAAATATAACTATTCTAGAAGTCTTCAATTTAGTCTTCGAATTTATTTATTTACGCACATCCACTTATATCCATGCCCTCATGCTTCTTCACATCCTAGATCAAACACAACCACATTAAAACCTTCTAGACATTTAAAACATTAAAAATCCATTTAACCTTCCATGATTCCATAAAATACAACAAGAACCATAAAATACTAAAATCTAGCAGCCACTTGTGGGAAAGGGAATCATCAGCATATTACTGTCAAGTGTCAACACATCAACATCATCAAAAATAGCATTAATTTCTTCAATCTTCATAATCAAAGAAGATGGTGCAGGTAGTTGTTTAACATGCCCATCAACATTTTGTCCTTTACCTTTAGCATTCTTTAATGCATAGCACTCTCTCTTCATGTGTCCTTTCTTGTGATAATAATGGCATTTAATATCCCTCTTCCTTGATTTACTTCTGCTCTTGTTCCATTGACCATTCTTTTCCTTATTCTTGCCCCTGCCACATTGTTGATTCTTTCCTTGGTAAGAATCATGAACATTATATGCATCTCCACTATGAGTGCCAACCATAGATTTTCTACAGATCTCCTCACTCAAGAGTGCCCCACATATTTCATCATAGACCAGTTTACCACCACGTGCATTATTGCTAATAGCTGTGTAAAATGTATCCCATGATAATGGCAAGGTGCATAACAACAAGACTACTTTCATTTTATTATCCATATCCATTTTCTGAGCCTGTAACTAGGAGAATATAGCATCAAACTCATTTAGATGAGCAGCAACACTATTTGTGTCCTTCATGCGAAGTTCATACAACTTTCTCAGCAGATACACTTTATTTGATGTCGTCTCTTTTTCATATGTATTGCATAACTTCTTACAAATCTCGCCTCTACACTTTCATAGTTGAATACTGTAAAGTAAACATTATTTGCGAGGTGCAATTGAATGGTACACCTGGTATTTTCATTTAACTCATCCCAATCATCTTCTTCCATGTCAGTAGGCTTTTTTGGGATTCCATTTACTGGCTTCCATTGCCTCCTCTGAATCAACACATCTTTAATCTAATTCTTCCATAGAGAAAAGTTTGTGCCATCAAATTTTTGGATCTCAAAATGGTCTTTTCCTTGCAAGTTATAGCTTCTCCTCGGAACACTGGCACGAGGCCCTGATCCACTAGACATATCTGAGACCTCTGATGCCATGATGATAGAGAACTATATAGAATGATAATGGAGATAGAAGAGTCCAAACATCGCTAAGGCTCAAAGAAGGATGACCAAGTGTCAGATTTTGGGAAATAATCCAGCAGTCTTCCTAGAAAAGTAAATAAATGGACAGTAATGACCAACCAAAAAGATTTTGTGAGAATAAATGTGCTCACACCAATAAGAGTATCAAGGAGTAAATCGACCACTGTATAGTTGACAAAATCAAAGAACTTGCAAAACTTTTGCCAGAGTATCCTCTACAATATGAGCACATGACCAATGTCAAAATCTCATAAAACTAAAACTACTAACATGTTAACCTGCATAGTGAATCAATGACTCCATTGCATATAATCAATTACCCGAAAGAAGCCAACTAGGCTTATCAAGCACTAATGAACAACTATCATACATCTCCTATGGCGAGGTTGGGTAAGTCATACACCTCCACAACTGAAGAGACATTGACAGCAAGGTGTCTCCTAGTTAAGAAAACCTCACCGCAACCCTCTTTATCAAACATAAAAGTCTTTATGCAAAAAATGTAACCACACTACCAATGACCACATGGACATATGTAAGTTGTATCCACAAAAGTGTTCATAGTGTGTATGTGCTGAATATATGCAATAAAATGGCACTGAAGGCTGAATTCATAGGCCAAGCACTAGCCAACAACACTTGCAAGTGCCTCTCAACTCTGTTCTTTAGGCTCAAAACCCTACATAGACTTATGGTGGCTACAATAAGATTCTTCCTACTAAAGAATAAGATTCTTCCTACTAAAGAATTAGCTTAGCCCATAAAAAACTATTGGTAGCATCTGTAAAACAAAATAATTCAAGCCCTAGAATGACAAATCAAAAGATGTTATATTTATGGTGAAAATCATTCAACAAAAATGTGTATTTATCAAAAAATATCTCATTTATACGATAAAGGAACTTTGAAATATTGTAGGGTTTTGAGCCTAAAGAACAGAGTTGAGAGGCACTTGCAAGTGTTGTTGGCTAGTGCTTGGCCTATGAATTCAGCCTTCAGTGCCATTTTATTAAATATATTCAGCACATACACACTATGAACACTTTTGTGGATACAACTTATGTATGTCCATGTGGTCATTGGTAGTGTGGTTACAGTTTTGCATAAAGACTTTTATGTTTGATAAAGAGGGTTGCGGTGAGGTTTTCTTAACTAGGAGACACCCTGCTGTCAATGTCTCTTCAGTTGTGGAGGTGTACGACTTACCCAACCTCGCCGTAGGAGATGTATGATAGTTGTTCATTAGTGCTTGATAAGCCTAGTTGGCTTCTTTCGGGTAACTGATTATATGCAATGGAGTCATTGATTCACTATGCAGGTTAACATGTTAGTACTTTTAGTTTTACGAGATTTTGACATTGGTCATATGCTCATATTGTAGAGGATACTCTGGCAAAAGTTTTGCAAGTTTTTTTATTTTGTCAACTATACAGTGGTCGATTTACTCCTTGATACCCTTATTGGTGTGAGCACATTTATTCTCACAAAATCTTTTTGGTTGGTCATTACTGTCCATTTATTTACT
Organism: Ceratopteris richardii; assembly: GCA_020310875.1. Taxonomy (NCBI): domain Eukaryota; kingdom Viridiplantae; phylum Streptophyta; class Polypodiopsida; order Polypodiales; family Pteridaceae; genus Ceratopteris; species Ceratopteris richardii. The sequence continues at coordinate 147,674,397 of CM035426.1, read as the reverse complement.
TTTCTAGGAAGACTACTGAATTATTTCCCAAAATCTGACACTTGGTCATCCTTCTTTGAGCCTTAGCGATGTTTGGACTCTTCTATCTCCATTATCATTTTATATAGTTCTCTATCATCATGGCATCAGAGGTCTCAGATATGTCTAGTGGATCAGGGCCTCGTGCCAGTGTTCCGAGGAGGAGCTATAACTTGCAAGGAAAAGACCATTTTGAGATCCAAAAATTTGATGGCACAAACTTTTCTCTATGGAAGAATTAGATTAAAGATGTGTTGATTCAGAGGAGGCAATGGAAGCCAGTAAATGGAATCCCAAAAAAGCCTACTGACATGGAAGAAGATGATTGGGATGAGTTAAATGAAAATACCAGGTGTACCATTCAATTGAACCTCGCAAATAATGTTTACTTTACAGTATTCAACTAAGAAAGTGTAGGGGCGAGATTTGTAAGAAGTTATGCAATACATATGAAAAAGAGACGACATCATATAAAGTGTATCTGTTGAGAAAGTTATATGACCTTCGCATGAAGGACACAAATAGTGTTGTTGCTCATCTAAATGAGTTTGATGCTATATTCTCCTAGTTACAGGCTCAGAAAATGGATATGGATAATAAAATGAAAGTAGTCTTGTTGTTATGCACCTTGCCATTATCATGGGATACATTTTGCACAGCTATTAGCAATAATGCACGTGGTGGTAAACTGGTCTATGATGACATATGTGGGGCACTCTTGAGTGAGGAGATCTGTAGAAAATCTATGGTTGGCACTCATAGTGGAGATGCATATAATGTTCATGATTCTTACCAAGGAAAGAATCAACAATGTGGCAGGGGCAAGAACAAGGAAAAGAATGGTCAATGGAACAAGAGCAGAAGTAAATCAAGGAAGAGGGATATTGAATGCCATTATTATCACAAGAAAGGACACATGAAGAGAGAGTGCTATGCATTAAAGAATGCTAAAGGTAAAGGACAGAATGTTGATGGGCCTGTTAAACAACTACCTGCACCATCTTCTTCGATTATGAAGATTGAAGAAATTAATGCTATTTTTGATGATGTTGATGTGTTGACACTTGAGAGTAATATGCTTATGATTCCCTTTCCCACAAGTGGCTGCTAGATTTTAGTATTTTATGGTTCTTGTTGTATTTTATGGAATCATGGAAGGTTAAATGGATTTTTAATGTTTTAAATGTCTAGAAGGTTTTAATGTGGTTGTGTTTGATCTAGGAGGTGAAGAAGCATGAGGGTATGGATATAAGTGGATGTGCGTAAATAAATAAATTCGAAGACTAAATTGAAGACTTCTAGAATAGTTATATTTAGGTTTATGTTGTTGTAAAAGTAGTGGTTCGCTTTAGAAAGCAACACCTTTTGTAAATAAAGTAGTTTTTTTCTAAAAGACACTTCTAAAAGCGACAGCCCTCATGTAACTTCTATCTTCAAGACGTAATTGAAATAAACCTATAAATCTGTGTACTTTGAGAGACTCGTCCATCAGAGTACACAGGATGAGATTGCACCCAATATCGCGTCGATTGTTTCTCTGTTTTTTATTCTTGTTTTGTCTTCTTTCTGCCTCTGTGTGTGCATGGATTGAAGGACCTGATAACAATGGTATCAGAGCCTAGCACGTATTACTCGAGAGGGGTTTGTTTGTGTTTATCTCCACGATTGATTCCTGTTTGCATTCTCTATTCGCGATCCAAATCCGAATCTGAATTCGCATCCGTGTTCGCTTCTGCTTCCACTTCTGGTTCTGCCTTTGTTCCAGTTCTAGGGTCCAAAATACTTCTGGTTCTGTCTTTTGGCCTTGAAAATTGCAAACCTGTTGCCGCTCCTATGGAATCAAGTTTATGGTTGAGTCTTCATGATGTTGGAGATGCATTTGATATTGCTCTATCAGTAGCTTGTTGGATGCTTGATTTAGTCGTGCATAACTCAGCTTGATATTTAGTTTTTTGTCTCTCACATGAGCATGTTTAAGCATTGCCCAGGTGTCAAGCATTGGCAAGCGGTTAAGCACATCTTTCACTACTTGAGTGGTACTTGGCTATTTGGATTGTTTTATCCCAAGGGGGGGTCATTACTACTATATTTACATGCTTTTTTTTACTCTAATTAGATTGGTTGTTATGATACTAATGTGTCCACCAATGTTTTTTGCTTCATGCTTGGAAACATGCATATCTTAGTTGAGCAAGAAGCAATCTATTGTGGCTATGTCTAGTTGTAAGGTTGAATATAGGGAATCTTTCACAATGATTTTTGAGTTTTTCTGGCTCAAGCACCTTTTGATTGATTTGAATGTTTGTCAATCTTTTGCCGCCACCATCTTCACTGACAGTTAGAGCACATTAGCAATTGTAAGGATCCATGTGTTCCATGCTTGCAGAAAGCACATTGAGGTGCACTATCATTATGTCAGAGAGGGGTTCTCTGCTGGAGAGGTCAATTTGGCATATATGCCCACATAGGATATCGTTGTAGACCTTTTGACAAAGGCTCTATTTAGGGAGAAATTTGAAGCTTTTCGCAACACTTTGGGCTTACTTCCTTTTGTGGATTGATCTCTTTCCACATAGCTTGGAAATTCGTTATATATGAGTGTGAGCTACTTGCTCACCACATCACTTCCTAGGGGGATTTGTTGATATATTTTGGTAATGATGTGTGTGACCACACTTTAGGAGGTTTTTCCCCCCAATATGTATATATGCAAGAGGTTACTAATCTTTTTTACATTCACTTGGTAAGTCATTCAGTGTTTTGTTGTGCCCTAAGCATCTTCTTATTCTTCTTCCTTGTGTTGTTCATGTTCTTTTGCAGACCTTAGGCTCCAAAAAGTCTATTATGGAAGATGTAATGATCTAGATTCTTGTATAAGAGAGGCTATTGATATGGAAGATAATAGAGGAACAGATCTCGTGGTGTATGCAAAATAATTTATTGGAGACAATAAGATTCTTCCTACTAAAGAATTAGCTTAGCCCATAAAAAACTATTGGTAGCATTTGTAAAACAAAATAATTCAAGCCCTCGAATGAAAAATCAAAAGATGTTATATTTATGGTGAAAATCATTCAACAAAAATGTGTAGTTATCAAAAAACATCTCATTTATAGGATAAAGGAACTTTGAAATATTGTACCCTAGAGAATATATGGACAAATCATATTAGGGATGAATTTTTTATAACATGAGAACCTATAATAGAGAAAGAGTACTAGAATCAACCATTGCAAACCATAGAAAGAGATTTTTTTAATCAATCTAGACTAGTACGAGGACAAGGACAAAAACCACCTTTAGCAACAAATGTAGTTACAGTTAAGTATACTCTTGTGGAAGAACATTTAGAGAGATCCTTAGTATTAACAAAGAAATACTCTAATGGATGCAGTAGTCATTTCAATGATCATTCTAAAGACACTAATTGACAGTATGTTTATAACAAAGAACTTGATTTGCGAGATTTGGATTTGGGGAATGGAAAATTTGAAATGGATGCTGCCACATTCTTGTATATTAGCAACAACTATATGAAAACTTTAAAACCTCACTTCAAACCCGTTGAGAAGGTGACTTGTTATAGGTGTGGGGGAGAGAACTTTGTAAGGGATTGACCCCGACTCAAACTTTAAGGGTGGAAGGTGTTGATTCCAAATATTGTGGAAGAGAAAATCTGATTAGGGAGAGTCCACAAACCCTAATAAACAAATCTCCCATAGGAACCCATTAAAGATAATGGATATTCTTTCTATCTTTGGTAGTGAACAAGAGAAAATTGTTTCTATCAAAGTAATGACAAGAGCTCAAGCCAAAGCTCAATCAATGCAAGAAAAAATAAAAGGTGACGAAAAATTGGTAGCACCTGTAAAAAAATCTAAGAAAACAATTTCATGGAAGGATAGAAGAGAAAGGCAAAAACTAAAGTGGGCCAAGAGGGTAGAAGAATTAGAAAGATCATTTCAAGAATCTAAATAGATTAAATCAATGACAAAAAGAAGGAGATGATAGGTCAAGAGGTTGAGGGAGGATCTTTACTACAAAAATTTTGGCAAGACATTTTGAAACCTTGATAAAATCATACAAAGCAAGAACCAAAGAGGCAGCACAACTTGTAGATCACAAAATTCTATCCTATGCTAGACCTTAAAAATGGGAAAAAAAAAGCAAATATGTAAAATGATAGAATCAACTCAAAAAGAAAAAAAAGAAGGAGAACCTACACTTGTAAATTCAAGAATTTTACCCAAAGAAAATATAGAAAATCTGATGGGAGTGCCTTCTAAATTGATTTGTTTCCATACAAGCATCTATCTATGATTTTTAATTTAGTTATCTATTCCATTCAGTTAAACCAATTCTAGAAATGACTCAAATATTCTGTTAGAGTCAAATCCAAGTTTCTAAGAAGAGGTAAGGAATAACTAAAACTATGTGTCACCAGTTGAATCTTCTAAGACACTAAAACTTGATGGACTCAAAAGTTTGGGGATTCATTCAAATCAAGGTTTTGAAGTATAATATCTATCTTTATGAGAAATAAACTAGATTCTCATAACGATTCTTTGAGTTAAGTGAAACCATCATCAAGTAACCAAACTCTAGTGTGGTACAAAACATGAGTGTCTCAAGGCACTAATCTTTTGTTGATAATGTTTTACTTCTTTAAAAAATAATAATACTTCAATTTTCTTGATTACTAAGTTAACCCTTTCAATCTTGTGAAAATCCTTTATGCTATAAACAAAAATTTAATACATATTACATCAAGAGATTTGTTGTACTATTACATACTTTGCAATAACGTATTCTAATGTAATTGAAACGATCTAAGATCTTTCTATTCAAAAATTCATGTACCATTTTTTTGTAAAGAACTTATAAAAACTTAGAGATCTCGTAGGTTAAGAAAGACTATTCTTGTCTTTCTCAAAACCTTAATGAAGATGTTAAAAAGTAATTTTACTTCATGATCTTCAAGCTTCTTGGTGATACTTGAGGTTTTTCTAGATCATGCTCTTCACCATCATAAACTTCCTCTTTATATGTGAAAATTTACTTCATGTTGGGATTCAATCTCACTTCAACTAATGAGCCCAAGACTAAACGATACCTGCCATGACAAGATCTAATGTCCCATACCATCACTCCTACATCAGTATGAATATAAAGGATAGTGTCATGTACCTCCATACTTTATATCCAACACTAATGTGTGGATGATATCTATCTTAAAATCCAAAAGCTACATTTGATTATAGGATACTTTTTACTCGAATCCTTTTTGCAAGAATTTGATGTCAAGGGATTACCTCTATGTTATCTATGTTGGTTATGTTTCTAGGGCTTCCATCACAAGACCATTCTATGATCTCATATTTTTCCAGCCGTCCCATGCATGTATTGGAAGCTCCACCTTTTGATGGAATAAACATCCATTGTGTAATTAGAAGTGCTCTGAATTGTATTTAAGATTTTTTTAGTTCTTATGTAAGTAACTTGTAGTGACAAGAGATTATTCTTTGACTTTTGCATTCCTTTTTTATTCAAAGATTTCAAATAGCTACCCCAAGGTTAAATAGGAATACTTTTTAATAATGATTTTTGAATTCTCTTGAAATTCCTTTAAGGATAGGTGAATACAAGTTTCATCTTCCACACACTAACTACCATTTTTCATGGTTAGAGGCTACATTCTTGAAATTCAAAATTCTATCTCCCTTTACTTCCCTTTAGAGCCTTTGAAATGCTTTTTTTTCACTTTGTGGTTGCGACAATCTTTTTAGAAACCTTTTGTATGATACCAATTTCCACTAACCTTAGCATGTCATGAAGTCTCTTTCTTCGAAAATCCTTATTTTGTTAAGATCTAAAAGATATTCTCTTACCCCATCATCTTCATCCGAAGTTTATTTTTAGAGAATCGATTGTACCAAGTTTCTTCATCCCAAGCTTCATGTTCCTCACAATACAAGTTTATGTTCAATGGCGTTAGGAAATGTGATTTGGCTTCAAGGATAAGTGAAGCGTGAGAGTATGAATTTTGAGGAAATTTTAAAGGCATATCTTTCTATTTTAGCTATGTACCTCAAGGCTTTCTATTTCCTTCCATTAAGAACCTTTTCATTCCTAAAGAGAGCCTATGTTAGCTTTCATCTTGAGATGCTAATCTCTTGATTGAATGAATCCATAATACCATTCGGGAGATCTTCTTAGAGAAGGGAGTTTTCAAAGTTTCATGATGCCTTTAATTACTTTACACCATTCTCATTGGTGAAACTAAACTTTAATTGAACTTCTTAAGTTCAAATGCTCGTATTATACTTTTGTCATTCTTATCTAGAACAAAATCAAGTGAGAAACTACATATAAGAGTATCCATGAAAGTTTTGGGGTATCATTCTACTTAGGATGTCTCATTAGTGGTTTCTTTGGGACCTTTAAATTGATTGTCTCTAAGTATCCCTTATACTTAGAGTAGTGGAATTTCATGTTCTCTAAAGTACTATATACATTAATTTCGATTGATATCATGATGCAAGCATGTGATCTGAAAAGCTTCTCAAAGAAATCATATAAGTAATTGAAGACATTAGATCTATTTGTGTGCCATCTACTTAAGAAATTTCATTTGGAAACTAGTTTTACAACCATATCTAAGTATCTCAACTATACTTTGAGCAAGCATTATTGATGCTATATTCTCAATAGTAGTGTATATATGACACCAAGCCCATGTCATAATGAAAAAAGAAATTCCACCAACAGATGTTCCAAGTCATCTAATAACTTAGATGCATTTAGGTGCTCAATAATTCATGCATACATTGTATACATTTCTTCCTTACCATTTATGTGGCAAGGAAACCTATTCAAATTTTATCTCCTCCTTAGGTTTACTTCATTATTAAGAAATACATACTTAATGTGGACATTAGATTAAGTATTTGATAGCTCAGTATCCTTTCTAGAAAGACATTTCTAAGTGCTTATATTGGAAAATCTATCAAGCATGATTTTGCAAGTACCTTGGGTTCATTTCTTCCCAAATGTCTTGCTTCCATAAGGAAGTAAACTCTTTGATCAAAGCTATGATCACTTGATTGGATTCAAAAATTTGAAAAATAAAGAGTGAAATTTATTCATTTATATGGATGTGCTTACATATATGCAACACATATTATAAACTATCCATAGCTTCAATCATGCTTAGAATTCATGCATTCCATGCTCTTGTGCTCTCTTTGTATGCACAAAAGAGGCATGCAAATCAGCCTTAAATTTAGTAATATTCTTTTCATTAGGACGAATAAGAAGCATGTCATCAATGTACACAACAATGATCACAAGTACATCATCTACACACTTAATATATAAAGTTCTCTCAGTTGGACTGTTCTCAAAACCATGTGCAATCAAGTAAGTATGTGTCTTTTCGTACCAAGCAAGCAGCAAAATGGATGATCAAGGCTTGGTGCAAAAGAAGACTTTGTGGGCCAAACTAATCTTCAGAAACAAGAATGCATTGACTTTGGTGGGATTTCCGAATTGGAAGAATCTCGACATCCTGACCCTTTTGTTTTCCCCGATCTCGGTTTTCTCAAAAGGTTCAAACCTTGTGTGCTCCCTATGGAAGAGTTGGAATAAAGTCAAAAGCTTTATAAGAATCACCAAGGATTGGAAGTGGGCGACCAGTATCAGACAGAATGACTCTATTTGGTTTCTGATCCATGGCATCAGGAATGTGGAATCTTGGAACATTCAAAGCACCAAGAGGCTCTAGAACAAGGGCTTCAGAGAATGGAAACATCTCTGGAATCAAGACACGAACAAATGGGTCACCTTCGAGGATATCGACCCTTGTGTCAGCATTACCTACGAAGAATGGAATATTTTACAAAGTAGACGTCTTGTGTGAGACCGTTCTAAAGTCCATCTTTTCATGGGACATGACTCATCATGCTCATTGGATCTCAGATGGCATAATGGCAATCGCCTAACTGATATCCCAAATGTCAAAGAAAACATTGACTTTTAGGTCAACCTTAACAAGAAGTGGTGCTTGTCTTGGACGCAGCTACGGTGGGAAATGAAGTTCATGGCTATCTGGCACCCTCTTATAGAAATCAAAAAGTCAGTCCTCTTATGGAAAATTCTTCATCGGGGAATCTGGACCAACCTAAAGGCTAGCAAAATTTGTGGGGTGTCTCCCTGGTGCAAGCGTTGTTACCGGTCCATTGAAGATGTTGGTCACATCTTCTTTACTTGTCCAAAATCCAACAGGCTCTGGCTGATTGTCAGAAAGAAAATTAGACTTCAGAAGAATATCAACTGGAACAAAGGTACTTTGTAATAGGTGGAGCAGGAATAGTAGCATGAACAGGAATTTAAAGATCATCATCTTCAATGCCATCTACATCAACTTCAATAACTATATTTGCACATGTAGTAGGACATTTTTTAACACCTTGCACAATATTCCACAATCCTTTTGCTACCAACACATGACACATCATATATGCCCACAATGGGTAATTAATACCATCCAACCTATCATCAATAGCCAACATATGGAATGCATCATTGCCTTCAGCCATGGCCACTTGCTCAATACCTTGATGCAAAATAATGACTGTATCTTGAAAAGTTGAACATGAAGACCATGTCAACCTTTGCTCAACATGTGGTAGCCTTCTAGGCACTTGTACTGGAAAACCAAAGTATTTATGTTTGGCACAAAATATAAAATTGCCTCCATAGGGATTGCGATAGTGCGTTCCTAGGCCGAAACGAGCTGAAATGAGCTCTTCTCATTGTTTAGCACATGAAGGCAACTTTCTCACGTTGAATATGTGGAAGAATTCAATAGAAATAAAAAATTACTTCTTGCCTCCCTCTTATTTTACCAATAGTGTTTCTTTTTTTGCAAGAGCCCATATGGAGTGGTTGGTTGGCTATTTGATTGGGTATAGTTTTCCACTAAAAGATGTAAAAATCTTCAAAGTTTGGGTTCTCTACATCGAAAGACTTCTACCATAATGGTGCTATGATGAGTAATGACTATATTTTTTCCTTGACTAATATATCCCCTCATTGTAAATAGTTCCTCTACAAGTCATCAAGCATAAAGATTTGTGCATTACGACGTTCAGTAGCTATTGTGTGAATGAGGACATAATGACATATTCCACAAGTAGAAGAAGCAAAGGGACTATATCGATAATATTGTTCACAAATTGAATAATTGGTGGAAGTTGCAGTGGAGTAAAGATCAATGGAGGTTCAAGTTTCAATGTGTATCTTCATTTCCTTACAACATCAAACATGCCCTACTCCAATGGCTCATTATCCATAATGAGCTTTGGGTTGGCAGCATGGCAAAGAATTTTGGCATTGGTGAAGTGCTTTGTACAATATGTGGTACTTTTTTTTTCAAAAGGAAGTTCGGCAATAGCCTAGTCTCCCAAACTTAATTAATAAAAAGAAAAATTCTACAAGTGAATGGGCTTAGCACCCATGGGACCCCTCGAATCCCACAAAGGAGGGGTTGCTTAAAACTTGCTAGAGGACATTACAAAGAAAGTTGATAACCCTTTTATCCCCCTCATGGGGGACCCATTTGCTTTTAATCTTGTTGCTCTCAAGGAAAAACACTTTATCATGTCCAAAAGATGGGGGCTTCTTATGACTGGAAATTATTTTTCCTAAGAGGAACAGATCGACAATTCTTTAGGAGGGTTGCCAAAGTTGGCGGTACACCTCTCTTTCCAGATCTTCTAGAGGATCTCACCTCTTATAGCATTCCACAGTGCTGAGGAACAATCGATTGTTTCACCCAATAATACTTGCTTTTAGTTGATTTGTCCCTATAGAAACATAATTCTCCCAAGGACTGACCAGACAGACATTGACTTGGGGCATGAAAAGAAGAGGTGTCCCAAGTCCTCATTGCCATGAAGGCATCATTTACACCATGGAGGGGCTCCATAAATTTTGCCAGCTTTTACATTGGTCCAAATTCCTTGATGGAGGATTTGCCACCTAAGAATCGATTTTTTAACCTCGATGAGGGGATGTCAAAGGGATTGAAACTTGAAATCCCACCTAAATCTCAACCAGTCTAGACGCCATCTCCTATTAAGCTTGACATGAAAATCCATATTCTTATTGAATCTCGGTATTTTATCAAGACTCTTGTCGTTGTGCCATTTAAGACCATCAAGGTGAGGGGAGTCATGCCCAATAAGGAGGCGAGTCCTCCAACCCTCCCAAGTATTGAATCTCCTCTGCAACAAGCACCATTCTTCATAGTCCATTTTCCTAGTCACATCAATGTCCTCAAATCTAATCCATTGGCATGTTTCTTGATTTCAGAGATGTTTCCACAAACGAAAACCTTTGTTCCAAAGCTTCATAGCTTTTTGGAGGTTTCAAGGCTCAACACCTCTGATGCCCTTGATAGCGAACCAGATCAAATCATTTTGTCTAATACCAACAGCCCATTTCCAATCTTCATTGATCTTGACAAATTGTTTCACATTGTTCCAACTCTTCCAAAGGGAGAAAACTAAGATCGAGCCCTGCGAGGCACATGATAGGGGGAGAACAAAAGAGTTAGAAGATTCAAACCCCTCCACCTTGGAATGCCCACAAGCCTAAGAGAACTCTTGTTTCTAAATATCAGTTTGGCCCACGAAGCATCCATCTTGCTCCAAGCTTTAATTAATGATTTGGCTGCAAGTTTCTTGGCCATTCTTCAACACCGAGTATCCCCAAACCGTCTTGAGCTAGACCTTCCCAAACATCAATGATAGCCTCAAGGATGGATCTCCCCTTGATGAACCCTTTTTTGTCCTCACAGATCCAATTTTGTAAGTGACAAACAATTTGATTAGCAATAACTTTAGCAAGGATCTTGTAACTTGTTTGTAACATCCTAAGTGGGTGCAAATTTTCAATTCTATTTTTGCTATCTTTTTTATGAATAATCTCGATAATGCCTTCATTTATACATTCGGGCAGTGCATCCAAAGAGACGGCCTCATGCTAAACCAAACATAATGGAGTAGTCTCCATGTGCTTGAAGGTCTTGAGAAACTCATTGGTGAGGCCATCTTGCCCTAGGCTTTTGCCATTCAAAAGTGAATCAATAACTTCAAGAATCTCATCATAAAAAATGGGAGCTTCAAGAAGAACAGGAGTTGCCATCTCCCCAAGGGTGAGCAGTGGAGAGCCAGACCCAGACGTGGAATGATGAAATACATTTCAATCTCTTTTGAAGGTCCTCCCCATCAATTTTCATCTCTTGAAGACATATGAAGACGGATTTTAGGGTCTTATCACGATAATCATTTCTTTCAATGTTAGAGGGTTGTATGATCCATCAAGAGCGGCCATGGCCAGTGGATATATGGCACTTTCGAAGACCTTGGGCATTTGTTCACTAATTCCAAGAATGCCAAAAGGTTTTGGGGATTGCTCTGTGGATGCTAAGACAATATTTCCTCAGGTTCATGGAGCTAAAGAAAATCTGCTAGGCGCATGCTTTCACTTTTGCATGGCTCTTTGGCATCTATAGAGACCGGAGATCCTCTGATCTATTTGGAAATACAGAAATAATCTGTTGTATGCAAATGGAAACAGAAACTTCCTCTACTCTTGTAACTCAGCCCTGGAAAGAATGGGTGAATGTATTCTTAAGGTTATCAACTCAGTCCTCCTTGCGGAAGAACATTTGAACTCTAGGAAGAATGCCCCCTCTAGATGGAGAGAATCTTTCCTGAAATTGTACTCCCCTCTTTAACATCAGATGAATAATTCTCTGAAGTAGCCTCTTTGGTTGATAGCATAACATCCCTTATTAAAACAGATTTCTTTCCTTCTTTGCTTCAAAGAAAGGAAGCGCCGAAGTTATATGGCACTCGCTTGTGTAGTCCTAAGCACTGCTTAAGTCATGACCCATATCCACTGTGACGGACTATGAATACAGAAGGTAAAATGCACACGCAGTCCACTTGGGACTCCTTGGAGCAGCGACGGTCCAAAGAGCATGGTTTGTCAGGTAGTATGAGAGTGTAGCTTGGCGAGTAGAGTCATTCGCTGTAGGGGTTATCTGCGTAGTTAAGCGCCGACCTGTTTTTTAGCTCGCTATGGTGATTCATGCAGCTTGAGGGGCTCATGGCTCATGACCTTTGATTGTGTGCGCGTGTGGGGGGCGCAGAGAGAGAGAGAGAGAGAGAGAGAGAGAGAGAGAGAGAGAGAGAGAGCTGCATATAGTCAGAAATTGCTCGTTGACAAATGAGGTCAGAAAGAGCCGATTCACCGTTATGGGTCCCAACACACTTGAAACCACAACTTCTTTGGAGAAAACGTCCAGATGACAGTAAAAAGCTGGCTGCAGAAGCAGATAGTGGTGTATATGGAAGCTCTCTGAGATCCAAACAGTCAGAAAGAGACAAAAATCCAGAAAGAGACAAAGTTCATAAGAGCCTCTGGAGAGAGAGAGACAGAGAGAGAGAGACAGAGAGAGAGAGAGAACACACCAGATTTTTGAGGACGCTAACAGACAGATAACTCGAATCGGAGAACCGATAACTCTCGACTTTTTACCAAGGGGTTAGTGAATGTTGAAGTTTTACCAACTACTGGTACATGAATTAAAACCTCGGCACACAAATATTTGCGCAATCAGAGTTCCAATTTTCCTTCATGAAAATGTGAGAAAAGAAGGATAAAATATGAAGATAAAGTTTGAAGATAAGACAGCAAACTTCGTTAATGGAGAGGTGAGGGAATGAAGTTCAAACTGCATTCCCGTTTTCATGGTACAAAGCTTATGCCCTAAACAGTGTCGTGGGAGGAGCAAAGGGAGACAAAGGCACCTCTGTGAATATTTTTGCCAAATTCACGAGCTGCGGGGATATTTGTACAGATCTCATGTACATTTTGTCATGCTCCTTAGAGAACAACAATTATTGCTAGAGCTTGTGTCGAGAGCGAATGCCTCCTCAACTGTGTAGGGAAACCTAAAAATTTTCCGCCTGAGCAAAATCTGAGAAGACGAGTGACCATAATCATCACAAACTGTGGGGAATTATTACGAATTCGTCGCTATAGGGAGAGTGACGAACAGACACAAATTGAACGCATTTACAGAACTTGCAAACGGATTAGGTTTAGCTCAGATGAATTTAAGCTCTGCTGAGCCAAACTATGCATTGTCGTCGAATTAAGAGATGGCTGCATGCCTGGAGTTTCGCCCCTCTCTTTCCCTATTCAGGACGAAGTAGGTGGCACAGTTTTGATGCCTTGCCGCTGGAGCTCACTAAGAACGCTCTCTAGAGAAGGTGGCTTCAACCCCAGTGGTAATGGTGCACATGGATCCTTCAGAACCTCGCTTATTGCAGCGTTCACCTTGTCTTTGGGCTGCAAAGGTACACGAACAAAACTTACTGGAAAGCATTTTGAAGAAGGAGACAAATTATTAACAATTTCTGCCCAGATGGGTAAGGGCAAACGCCAGTCTGAGTCAATGGCCAAGAGCCATATCATTGTATTAAAAGTTGCCCCAGGATGACTGAAGAATTCACTACGGACAAATTAGCGTGCCATGCTACATATCACATGCTTCAAAGAACGAAAAAAGGAAAGTACCAAATGTATTCCAGGAATCAACTTCTCATTCGGCATCTGCACTGGTAGAACACGGTTAACTGCTCCAGGGATCGGTGCTAATGGAAGTCTCTGGTATTACATGCCAAAAGATATACGTCAAGTTAGTGTCCTGACTAAAATGCATCCATTAAAACACCCTGTGTGTATGTGATGCCGTGACATATAATGTTGCACATAAATCTGCTGGCTTAACACAGATGAATATGGATTGTTGAGGATGTCGTACCAAGACAGGTGCTACACACTGAGAGGGATGGAAGAAGGGAGTTCCAGGTGCAGGATGACCCCATGCATCCAGACAGACCTACAGAAAAGTTAAAATTATCATTCAACTAATGTTATGTTACTTTTGGAATAGTAACACAAGAAAGACAAAAAGAAAAAATCGAGCAAGAGAACGTAAATACGGAGCTAGAAACAAATGTCCACACCGGAGCAGGTTGATGCCAAAGGGCACCATCTGATGCTTGCCATGGCTTGGGCCAATATTGCTCTGGGGTAGGATGTCCCCATACATGAAGGCCCATGGGAAAAACTGGTGTTCCAGGCCTTGCGATCGGAGCTGGTTGAGGTGGCGGTCTCGTAGCCTCTATCTGCCTTCTTTGATTCCATGTCACCGCCTCAGCTTCCCGTGCTTGAATGTGCTTCTTATGCGATCTATATTTCTGAGGGCCAGAAAGCATGCAAACACAAGTCACTGAAAATTTTGATCCTCTAAGATGCACTGTTTTGAACCCTTGCAACCAAGGTTTATTCTACAAATTCACTTTCACGACGAAAGGCTGAAGCACAGTGCATACTGCACTGTGTATACATGTTATGATGAAGTCATCGGTCACCGTTTCAATACAATGTAGTAAAGATGTCATCAAACTTCACGACTAAAGGCTGAAGCGTTTACGGAAGGGGATCAGCGCCGAGTGCCTCAAATGGAACTGTCAAAATTGAAGAAAGGAAAGCTCTAATTTCCCTATGAAATATGTGCAAGCCATAGAAGGCGATCCTTGCTTAGATTAATTTCAGGTGATCTGCGTATGATTATTGTCCAAGTTAAGAGAGGCGCCATCGCAATCGTCAATGCATGCATAGTGAACAGCAAGCGGTTTCTTTCTAGATAAGATGCATCCATACATGCAAACACAGTGGATACTGCACTGTGTATACATGTAATGGTAAAGTCAGTAAAGAGGTCATCAAACTTCCTTTCGATGCAACGTATGGATCACGTAGCTTAACTCCCTTTCAATCAGTAAAATTGGCCTTGGAGCTAAGATCGAAGATTGCTATTCGCGTTTCACAGTGCAATAAATGCATTAGCATGGACTAAACACAGTGCATGTCCCTCTTCCAGCTAACCTGTAAATGACTTGCGATGTTATGTCGGGTCAGATGTTGAACCCCCATAATTTCTAATATCCTTGATGGTATGGCCTTATCGACTCCTAGGTGCTCCACCGCTTGAACGAATCGGCGGTGCAGCTCTGGCGTCCAATCAACCTGCTTAATGAAAGAGATGGCTGCTATAACTTAAATTACTGAAACGCGAAGTAGCTTCTCATGCGACAATATCATCAAGGAGCTGGTACCTTCATTTTCTTCTTTGAAGACTGTAGGCATTTGCTTCCTTTCCCCAACCGATCTGAACAAGATTTGCCCTCGTTTCCAGACATATCACTACATGTTGAGCCCATGGACGTGTGATCGTTGGATGAGTTCGACGTCATACCTGCTTCTGCCTTGGCAACTTCAGCTAGGAGTAGTGCTTCCTCATCATGGTGATCGTCTTCATCCATGCAATCCATGCTCAAGTGAAAGTTGTCTGCCGAGGGGAGATCATCTAAGATGCTCGAACCCATATCTAGGCATGAGCTCAGCTCATCAACTAGCTCATCGGCAATGGAAAAATTTTTCCGTAGAACCATAGAACCGCATGGTTTCAAATCTTCATCATCATTTAGAGCAGCATCAAGGTACTCGAAATCGTCGAGGGACTGAAATCTGTCCCCCTCACAGTCGCTCTGGAAGAGCCTGTCCATGTCCTCTACTTCAGTTTTAACACGTACGTAGCTACTACAATCGTCGGAACTGTTAGCATCATCAAGGATCCCACTAACACCCATCAAATCTCTTGAGTGAGGAGAGCCACGCTCAGAGTCTTTCGATGCTCTAAACTTATCTTGATTCAGCTGAGGAGTCGAGGGCCCAGGTGACTTCGTCATAAAATCTTTCAGCGTTTCCTTATCTGCGGCAGGTTTCACATCCAGCAAGGCTCCTATCTCAACAGCATCTTCGCATCCATAATATGTATTCGCGAAGTCTGCTTGATCACAATTGTTCTCAGCCTCAAGAGGTTCACTCGAAATTTCACTTGTACACGGCTCCTCCTTGACATGGCATTTCGTTCCCTCCCCAGACATTATCGTGGCTTCCTCAGTGGTTAGGTCCCTCAGAGATTCCTGTTTGGGTGGAATTAGCTCGCCTGTGATCAATGCCTGCAAATCATGGTCATTTAGAAACGACCGCCTCCTTATACGTACAATTATGCTATCCTCGTCACATCATTTATCCCCAAGTAAAACAGATTGGACTACCTTTCTGAAAACATGCTGCCATATATTCTTCGCCTTCTCTTCGGAGAGTGGTTTGTCTAAAAATTCTGAGGCACCGGCCTGCACATAGATCATAGTCCAGATTCAAAGTTGGGTTGCATGTAACATTTTTGTCTGATGAAATAAATAATTTCGCTTACTGCGATGCCCTCCATCATAAGTGAGACGTCCATTGTGGCGGAAAACACTGTAGCTCATAAAAAATCACGGATTCGATCACGAGCATGAATTACGTGGAAACATAATTCCTCTTTAAAAGCTCACAAGAAAGACCGGGCGAAACAATTTGCTCATAAGATACTTACGAACGACGGGAAGTTGCTTCGCAGCCCTCACCACATCGAAGGCATCTTTCGCATTCGCGCGATGAACCTGCAAATTCAAAATGAAAAACGAAACAATTATATGCTGTGTATGGTGGAACGCTGATCAGACGCTTTCTCCCCAGGGGAGCAGTCACAAGTACATATCAAAGGTTGATGCTCTACTCGGTTGAATGTCCAATCACCTCAATGAGAACAAGATGAAACTCTTCGATTCGATTGAGAACTGCTTCCAAGGCATCATGCCTATCTGAAAATGGTGTTACTGCACCCATAGTAAACGCAGGACGTTAAGTATGTTTATAAAAATCCTTGGATTGACAGAATAACTTCGTTAAGCTACAGTCGCCGCCTATTTAGGAGTAAACTGTAGTGTAAACATCGGAATTAGGTGAAGCGCGCTGAGTGTGCATCCAGGTGCGCGCTCATTCTCAGCTAAGCAATCTGCTTCGTGCTAGATCAGTTTCAGGGCTCAAGCCTCAGTAAAACAATTCAACTCATGAACCCAAAGTTACTCCAGCACCACATTGCACTCTCTGTAGAAAAGGTGTCCATCTAGATGCTCACTTAACGACTTCTACAAATTCGATGACATTCCTAAACTCACTTTAACACAGAGTCTAGCATGTGAATGCCAACAAATGAACAGATCGGGAATCAGTATGTCCAGCTTACACGCTTACCAGAGTACTTGCAAGCCTCTAATTTAGCTTGAGATTCTTGCAAACAGACTGGGTCTTCATCCAGTACCAGGATGCGTAGGCCCGATGGAAAACTCTTCCAAGATGGAAATTTCTCAAGAAAGGCCTTCGGTATAGCGATCTCATTCTCTGAAGACATGATCTCCATCGCCGAAATTGCACGTCTCTGTTGTCCCTCAGCAGGACGTACAATCCTCCAGCCGGGGATTTATGTAGACTGATCAAATCCCCGACGTTGTCGACAGGTTTTCACACTATTATATCGCGAGTAGAAGGCGATATTATTGGAACCTCGTAACCTGCCTGCTAACGCATGTCCGTGCAAAGTCCGCTGCAGCGAGTTTCATCTAATTCAGTTATATGCAGAAGATGCTGTGTCTTCAGACTGTAAGATTTTGCCGACTTTTGTTTACGAATCTAAAGGATCAAGAAGATCAAATGAGAAAAATGAACTGGTAGTAGAAGCTGCATCCGAGTCCGTGCGTACGTTCTTCTTGCTTGTATTACGACAATGTGCTATGGAACGCCTTACGATGAACAGCGGCGTGGTGTAGGTCCTGTAGTGAGCGATACTATGGCCCTGCGCTACGGAGAGCGCAATGGATACCTTCTCTTTATGATGAATGAGGAGCCAAAAATAAGCAAAGAAAATTTTGAGGCAAGGGGCATAACAGATCAACACCTAGACCGGAAGGTTGAGGGGGGAGAGGTGGGGGACAAGGAGCTTATTGGTGCAGGCGGACGGAAGTAGTGCTGAATTGATGTGAAGGAAAGGGAGAAAGAGGAAGCTTCAACAGGAAGGTCATAACTCCAAGTAGACTGATGAGGAATGTCGGAGATCGAAAGCAGCAGCAAGTGAGCAGACACCGGTTACTGTTCGTAGCTTCTCGAGCTAAAATACAAGCGAATACAGATGCCAGAAGCTTGCGCCCCTCACACACGCTCGCCCTCGCCCTGAGTCGATATCAGTCACAAGCGCGGCAGTGAGGAGTCGAGGACGGGTCTCGGCGAGGAAGAAAATCAGGCCCACGGAGCAGAAATAAGGGAACTTGATTCGTACAGCTACTTGTCTTCCATGCCCAGAATCGAATAATAAAAGCAAAATTACGTAATAATAAAAAAAGGGATCCACCATAATCTTTTATTGCACAAATCCGCTCGCACAGTTTAAGTATAGGTAGGTCAAGACATCGAGCCTGAAACTCGAACTTCGTGTTTCCACTGTTTGATCCAATCCATCAATATTAATTATTTTATGTGGCACTTTTATTTTATTCTAAAAATAAATAAATCTGCAAACTTTTCCCACCCTCGGATCCGGAGCCTCCATCCACGGTTCCCATTGATGCACTCGTGTTGGTGGGCCCGGGTTTTTGTGGATTGGCATATTTTGCCAGAATCTTCCATTTTGTTGAGCTAGCCTTTACCACCAACCCAAAGTGTTCCTGCTGAGGTACTACTACTACTACAGTCTACCAGCACCACCATTGCTTGCCTAAGGCCCCGCCATGCATCAAAGGCCTTGGTTCCTCTTCACTTATGCAGGACGTCTCGAGCTCTTCCACTTTTTTTTCTTTTTTGAGAGTACAATGAATTGGAGATACACATTCACACACCGAATCTCGTAGGGTAGAGGCACCGATCATGAGAGACTCATGGACATGTCCAGCCAACACTTGAACTCTGGACTTCCTCCCACAACTTCAAGGCATCAGTCATTAAGCTACTCAAGCTCGGACTCGGACACCTCTTCCATCTATCATGTTCGGACTGTAAAGATTTTGGGAGTCCTTATTAAACATGCAAGATGGCACTAGAATATCGGTTCAAGCCCTGCGGGATACTACTACAGAGAGTGAGTGAGAGTACATGTTCCTTTTTGTGAGATGATGCCATAACCTCGAAGCATCCAACTCGAGCATCTCCATCGAAAGGATTGTCGAGATCTTCCTATGTGGGCCTCAAGGCTCACCTAGCTTTTAGTAGATTTCATGTGCAAAGGTTGCTTTCCCAAAATTTCCCCTCTTTACTATGATATTCTCACATGTAAGTTCCCCACTTTACTATGATATTCTCACATGTAAGTTGTAAGCCAGTTCCCTATAAGCATGCCCGACTCACACATTTTCTGTGAGGACGTGTGGACATAGAAAGCCCTCTCCAATAATTTGCCTCTTGGAATCTCTCTCTCTCTCATATGAATGTTTCCCTTTTCTATGGCAGATCAATGTCATAGAGATCATTATCTCTCACTTGGAAAGCCCAATAATTGTTCTCTCGTAGACTTATGGACATTTCTCTGTGTACAGGTCATGCGACATCATTGTATGTGCCCTTTTGAGGTACACACTACATGCTACAAATGTACTACTTGTCAATAGCTATGGAAGAGAGTTTTCTCTGTGTGTCACAAACTAGGTACAGTATATGTACCTACAAGAAGCGTGCACACTCATTGATAGCCATATTATATTATATTCATCATTATTGAAAATGGGTCAACCTAATTGTCCACTTATGGATACCAATCCAAAGAGGAAAATTATAAGCACACACTCGGCCATTGACACGTTGTAGAACCTCTCTGGTGATGAAATGTACAGGGTTGCATGGTAACTGTTGATCGCCATCATCAAAGAAGTGTTGTGGGAAGGTGAATGGCTTTTGAATGAGGCAGTAGAAAAATTTTTGACCTGGACTTACTTGTCCTACTCTTTCCTATCATGTGATCCTACCATGTAAGGACATAAAATATGCAGACATGACATCACAAGGTTGGTCCAAAAACATGCAAGCCACTTCAACCATCATTGGCCCACATGAACTTTTGCTCGTTGTACATGTAAATGTGGATCTTCCTAGTGATGTGCTTGCAATCATCATCTAAACATCAAATGGGATTGAGATCATCACTACATTATCACAGCAGATGGAGACCAATTAAGCCTAGCCCTAGTAGAGCAGATAGCTCATGTACTTTCTATCAACTTCAGAAGAGGATGATTTGCTTACTAATTAGGCCTATTCCATTTTAATATGCCACCTATCAATATCTAAACGATAAAAAATTCCGCTAAATTTTTATCAAATCTTCTATATTTTATGTGTATTTTCTGTAAAGATTGAGACAATGCTATATTCACTGAGAAAATTTACTACTTTTTTGATGCAAACTTGGTGATAGAGACACAGGCAATCGTCCAATATTTCATTCGCCCTGAAAAATATATGTACGATATTTTAGCTTCCACTACTTTCATGTGATGCAACCAATTCATGTGATGCAACCAAAGATCAAATGCACTGAATGGAGACATACTTCACCCTCATGAGTACTCCTGTTTGTGTCCTGCATCAACATCATCCCTCACGCAGTTGCTAACTTTTGACGATGTTGATATCCAATGTCAACCTTTGAACAAGATGATGGGTCGCAAATTTCATGAAAAATTCACTATTTGAGTATGATATATGATATGAAGCAACAAACTGATTGAATGTCCTATAAAACATTTGGATGGCTAGAAAGATGATGAAGTTGACATAACCAAAATAGATTATCACTATTCTTGTTTGAATCACCTCAAACTCTACACCAGGAAGGTCGATTGTGTATTCCAAATCCTTGAAACTTTCTGTATTTTTTTAGAAGAGATTGGCCCCATAGTAAAGCACATACTTGCATTAAAATAAAGAAGCACGCCATGTAAGCCCATATTCTATGAGGATGAAGTTGTTTCCTCATCATAGAGATCATATCTAGTAAGACGATGTAAAAATTGTGCAGTATCAAGTAGAGTCAAAGTTGCACGGGATTTTCACACATGTATGTGCATGTGCATGTGTATCTGCACGTGGATGTACATGTGTATGGGCATGCATGTATGTATATGGGTATGCTTTTGTGTATTTGTATGTGCATGTGCATCTGAATGTGTATGTGTATGTATATTTGTATATGTATGTGTATGTGTATGTGGATGTGCATGTGTTGTGTATGGGCATGTGTATATGCATGTGTATGGGTATGTGGATGTGCATGTGCATGTGTATAGGCATGTGTATGGGCATGTATGTGTATGTGTATGTGCATATCCATATCCATGTGCATGTGCATATATGTGTGTATGTATATGTGTAGTTGTGTGTGTATATATATACATATACATACATGCATACACACACATATATATATATATATATATATATATATATATATATATATATATATATATATATATATATATATATGTGATTCACATACACACACAGGATTCACATCGGGCAGAGGTACTACAGATTGGAGGTGGTCAAGTCATGACATAGTTCGAGTGATGTTGTTCGGACCTCTCTAGCCCGCCTCAAAAATGTCTCGACTTCCACATCTGCAAATTAAAAGATGACCATTGGCTTAATTTTCAGAATATAATTTTTTATCATTTTCATAGAGCTCAGAGAAAATGCAATGTTCCATCTTATGTGAACATATGGATGGCGACACTACATAAATTTATTTTTTTCCACTTGGAAACAGAATGAAAAGCCACAGATTTTCACTGGAACTATGTGAAGTCACCCACACATACACACACACACACATATATATATATATATATATATATATATATATATATATATATATATATATATATATATATATATATATATATAAAGTGTGTGTGCGTGTGCGCTCTTTTTTTTTTTTCTAATGGAGGTTCGGCCGAGGCTTACTCCTCTTGACTTTAACTTTGAAATTACAACTGTACAAGAAAAGGCATAGTACCCATGGGACCCCCCTTATCCCACAAGAACAGGGGTTTACAAGATTGGGTTAAACGGCAGTCACAACTACCGTGGAGATGAACAAACAGTCACAACTACCGTGGAGATGAACAAACGGTGGCACTTCAGCCACATGCAACATCACCCAGCGAACTGAGACAACATGTGCGTGTGCGCGCGCTTTTGCATGTCCAGCATTCATCGACCATTAAACCTCTGAATCTCTGTCTCACACGCATACACGATTACCGAGGTTTCTCTTGCTTGAAAAATTATAAGCAACGCATACACGAACCCAAATAGTTATCACAGCTTTCTTTGAAAAAGAGGCTTGAAATTGTATAAGAAAACTGTAGAGCTCACGAAAATGGTTACATATGCGCCTCTCCATAAGTGTGGATACTTATCGGCACTCTCAATTACATTAGCGGAAAGAATGAGTCGATTCTTCACAAGAGAATGTTGAATGAGCAGATCTTGACGTTTATTAGTTGCCTTCTTATGAGGGAAAACGCTAACAATCCTCGATTTTACCATTCCTCCAGACTGCCTCATTATGCAGACATAATGCCTGCCTAGAATCTCACTTTCATGGATTTTCTTTAACACGGACAAGCTCTTGAGGTTCTACTTGGTGTGTGAGATGTTACATGATTTTCATTATACACAGAGAAGCTCATCTAAAATAGTTTTCTGGATGGAAATAGGACTTGTTACAAAATGGAGTTCTTACTTCCTACAGCTGTTTGTGAATAGTCCTACTACAAGCGCTGCTCTCTAATTTTCAACCAGGTTGGTCGAGCAACAATACTTGTTCTGCACCTCAATGATCACCTCAAGAATACTATTCAAGCAAGTAGGCTGGTCAAACAAGAAGAGCTGTTGATCACCCACACTAACTTTTAACGTATTGTGTGTGTGTCGCCCACCACATGTGAAAAGAGCAGACCTAGCCTTTCATCATCCCTGTTATATAATCATCAACCAGATAAAACTGGTGACCAGAATAGCTTATGATGAACCAGAATAGCTTCAATGGATAATGATGAATAGCTTATGATGATAAAATATATCATCAACCAGAATAGCTTCAATGGATGATGATGATGAATTAATTGTAGGTTATGGAGTAAAATTATCTCTGAGAAAGTTCTTCAATCGTGACTGCTCAAATGGACATCTTTCATTAAAACTTTCATAAAGAGAAAGTTGAAGGAAGCTGCTTTCTTTCCTTGATATGCCACATAGCTGCACTTTTCCATGTTCACTGTACTGCACTTGTGGGTGTGCATGATCAACTTTGACAAGAAAGGCAGATGAGGCTCATGTGTTTATCACAAAAGTGGTATAAACAGTGAACCAATCGTTCATGTGAAAGGCACAAAAATGGATTAGAAGAACGTCACAACAGTTCTGCAAAGAATAAGGGATCCATTCAAGTTCACTTTCCAAATTACATTGGAAGGGTGCTTTTCCGTGCTTTCACTGTGATTTTTAAAAGCTGGTTGTGTCCATTCTTTTGAAACTCAGGAGAGTACGAATCCATCAAAGGATTAGTGTAAAACTGAACAATTTTGCAATGTGATGAGTGGCTAACATGTGTATTCTTTTTTCAAAAGGGAAATTCGGCAATAGATTACTCTTCCAAACTTTAATTGATAGAAAGAATAATTGTACAAGTGAATGGGCCTAGCACCCATAGGACCCCCCGACTCCTACACATATATGCTAACATGTGTATTCTAGCAAGAAGTTCCTACACGCATTAAATTACTAGTTATTCCTAAACCTTTTCTCAACTAGAAAATATTATGTTTCTTGTGTCCAAATCATAGGTTCAGTCCCCACAAGTACCATTCCTCCATCTTATGTCTAATAAGAGGCCCCATGTCATGGCTTTTCATCAACCACTGTAGATGAGCTGCCTCTATCTTAGAACGGTATGTAAGTCCATGTTCTTTTTCCTTTACAATAATCATATTTAGGGAGGAGAAATTGCAAGATATGAAAGAGGGAGAGCTACACAAGATAATGATTATTTTCTCATATCAAGAAGGGGGGAAATCAATCTCCTCCCATGTTCTACTTACTTAACTTACAAAAGCTAAGCTTCTAATTATGTTATTGTGCAATGTTGAAGCTTGAATTAGGTAGGTTTTTAGAGAGTTTTCACTAAAGTTCCTAGTGTTTCTTTATATCCACATCTTCCAGACACACTTTCTTTCACTCATGTCCCATTATTATGATGAAAAATCAATTGCTTCCCCAAGTGGGGTTGTCTCCTAAGAGGATTCCTTTGTTCACCTTAAATTTATTTTCTTTAATCCAATCTATGGATCCAAAAGGAAGATATACTCAAGCTCTTTATTTTCTAGTTGTAGACTTGCATACAAGGGGTATCAATCTCTGTTTAAAGGGAGTATAGTTATTACAAAAGAAAAAAGAGTTGGGTCACTATGAACTTTTATCAAGAACACTATGATAGGTATTTTTCATGTCCATTTAGATGATATATCTCATAGTTGAATAGAATCTTGTTCTCATTCTCGCCATTTGATAATCTTATTTGTTTATGTTTTTTCATTTCATGAGTGTTTATTATAATAGTTTCTTGACAAAGATCAAAGATTTGAAGGAGAAGATAGTTTCTATTGGTGAAGTCTTGCCAGATAGTTCACTTGTGTAGACCATTCTTAATGGTCTTCTAGATTCATATCAGAGTTTTGCTTCTACTCTTCAATTGATGATGAAAGGGAATACAAAATCCTTAAAATTTGAGGATTTACTCTATCTTTTGTTACAAGAATATCATTCGAGGCAGAAGAGGTCCATTATGTGTGCTGCAGATCAGGCTTTCCTAGCTAGTCAGAAGGGCAAAGGTAGATGGAGCTCATCTACTAGTAAGCAAAAATATGCTAATGCTGCCCAATCAAAGAAGGAAGACAAAGATGAGAAGAAAAAAGAAAAGCAGAAACGGTTTTAAAAATACTGAAAGGAATTGATCATGTCATAAAGAGTTGTCAAAAATTGGTTGCAAAGGCAAAGAAGAAAGAGGTTGGAATGGTTGTTGCAGAGGCCTCTACACCAAAAATAGAGTCTGCTAATTTTGTGCAAAATGAAGAATGGGCATTTACTATTGTTTGCAACTATCATGAGCAGTGTATGTCTATAGTAGACTCAGATGTTTGGTGTTTTGATAGTGGAGAAACCAAACATATTACCTCATAGTGCAGTTTCTTAAGTTCACTTGAGTCTACCCCTATAGGGAATACTATCACATGCACAAACAACTCCTCATATCTTGTAATGAGAGTTGTTCAGATCATGTTGACTACTGTTGATGGTAGTTCTTTCACATTGTCAAATGCTTTGTATGTGCCAAGAATCAAGAAAAATATATTGTTAGTTTCAACATTAGCCAATATTTGGGTACTGGTCAATCTTCTTCCACCACCATCTTCATTGACAATCAAAGTGAATTAGCAGTTGTGAGGAACCTTGTGTCCCATGCTCGCACAAAGCACATTGAGGTGCATTATCATCATGTCAGAGAGAGGTTCTCTTCTGGAGAGATGAGTTTGGCATATGTGCCCACACAGGATAACATTGCAGATCTTTTCACAAAGGCTATGCCTCAAGAGAAGTTTGAAGCTTTCCACAAAGCTTTGGGCTTACTTCCTTTTGTGGATTGACCCTTTCCACATAGTTTTACAATTCCTTATACATGAGTGCCATCTTCTTATTCATCACATCGCTCCCAAGGGGTATTTGTTGATATATTTAGGTAGTGATGTGTGTGAACAAACTTAGGATTGTTGGGGCACTTTTTTCCCTCTTTAGGAGGCTTTTTCCCCTAGCTTGTATATTCTTGAAAATTCAACTGGATAATACACAAAGTATTGTGTGTTGTGCTCCAAGATTCTTCTTCTTCCTTGTGTCATTCACGTGCTTCCATGGAGTTCAAACTCCAACACTTTCCTCATGTGCATTTTCTGTAGCTCTATTCGTGATATAAAAAAATGTAGGTGGTGCAATACATTTTTCCAATTTCATAGATGATGCTACTATAAAATTACAAGTGGATAAAATCAATGGAAAGCATTAGGGTTTTCCTAAATTCAACAAATATCTTCCTATAGTAAATACTGAAAAGCAATCAAACATAACGATTTACATTTGGATAATAAGACTAAGTACACCTCGCATGAGCTCAATCTTTTTCCTTAGCCTAGAAGATTTGAAGGAGATCTTACAATTCCCTATAACCTATTATGAAATCAAGTAGTGTTGGAGTTTTGGAACAAGGGCATACACAATTAATCGGAGGAAGAAGAAGAAAATTGGGAGAACGACACACATTGTATTAATAAATGTGGAAGATATATATATATATATGTTTCATTTCCATGAGGAACCCATATTTTCTCTCAAAAATACCAATTTTTATGGCGTATATGACATTGTTGTTTCATCGTCCACTCAACCATAAGTGAAATGAAATAAAAAAGAGTATACTCACTCTCTTAATAAAAATGGAGTGTGCACATTTTACATGTCATATTGTTATTAATATCCGAGAAATGTTCTAATCACATGACTAAAAAAGTCCTCTTTAAAAATCATGAAGTATAAGTAATTATGAAAAGCTCATGTCTACATAGGACAATATGCATCACTATGCACGAATTGCAATTTAAGCTCAATTCTAAAATAATTCCCAAAATAAAGCGCATACTTACATTTGTTTATGGCGCCTCAAGCTTAGGAAAAGAAGATGCCATATCATATTTTTGTACAAACTTTGGATGAACAAAACATGCATGACAAATTGTTGCATATAAGATGGATCACACTCATGCCTTTGTTTCAAAGTGGTGGGCTTGAATATGGCTGTGTACACCATCCAAATTAGGCTCAAAGGGCTGAAAATTTTGAGTCAAATATGGTTGAAAAATTCCAGCCAAAAATGGCTGAAAATTTCCAAAATTTGTAGAGAAATATAGCTAAAAAATTCCAAGCAAAGTTGGCTTAAAATGTCTAGCCAAACATGGCTGAAAAAATTCAAATCTATAGCCACATATGGATGAAATTTAGCATGATATTTAGCCCACTTGTGATGTACATTTTGTCGATGTATTACACGAGGAATGCATGTCTACCAAGGATGCACAATCTATGCAAAAATGGCCCCAAAAAACATTGCAAGAGAGAAATTTGAGTGCTTCTTTACTTGATCGAACAGGATCAAGCTCTTGCCATGCATCATGTGACTGTGGATGTATCTCTTATTTCAACCACATATAATGAAGAGCCACTCACTTTTGAAGATGCATGTGATGATTCAAATCAGATGAATGAGATGCTCTTAGAATTGGATTCTATTTACAAAAAATGTAGTTGGGAGTTATGTGAATTTCCAAAAGATAAAAAAGACATTAGTAATAAGTGTTGATATTTTTAGGTAGTGATGTGTGTGAACACACTAGGACCACTGGGGCACTTTTTTTCCCTAGGTTTTTTTCCCCAGCTTGTATATATGCCCGTTGCCCTAATGGGTTACTTGTCTTTGTACATTCTAGTGGTAATACATTCAATTTTGTGTGTTGTGTTCCAAGCTTCTTCTTCTTCCTTGTGTTGTTTGTGTTCTTCCCTAGACCTCAAAATCCAACAATCGGTATCAGAGCAGGTCACCGCTTCATCTAGGGTGTCGTCGATACCTCTCCGATCACAATCTCAGAATCACATGAAATTTGGTGAGCATACTCAGAATCGCTCATTTTGGCCTCCGAATGCACTATTGCAATGCGTGTGTTGTGCCAGAGATATACACAGGTTTCGATATGCTAGTATAAGCATCTCGAAGTTTGCTATAGGTTTAGTAGAACTCATCAGGGTAGTTCTGTTCAACTTCTTCAAATACAATCATTTTTTTGCACGAGAGTATTTTAGTCAGTGACCATGGCTGAAAGCAGTGACATATTTTGTATGTTGGCTATTGAGGATAAGTTGGATGTATGAGTTACCCATTGTGGGCTTATATGATGCATCATGTATTGGTTGCAAAAGCACTATGGAATATTGTGCAGGGTGTTGGAAAACGTCCTATTACACCTACAAATACAGGTACTGAAGCTTATGCAGATGGCATCAAAGATGGTGATATTTTGTAGATTCCTATTCGTGCTGCGATTTCTACGACACCTAATGTAGAGCAAATTTGTTGGGATGAAAAAGATGCTCACACACATGCATTGATAGCCTTGTCTGTCAAACGTGCCATTATTCCTCACATTTGCTCTTGTAGAACAACTAAGGATGCTTGGGATACACTTACCACATTATACACGACTAGAATGAGGCTCCTATTGCTTACCTCCGAAAACAGCTGGAGAGTGAGCATATGAATGAAGGTCATTCTATGGGCACTTTTCTAACAAAGATCAAAGATTTGAAGGAATACTTAATTTCTATTGATGAAGTCTTCCCTGACAGTTCACTTCTATAGACCATCCTGAATGGTCTTCCCAATTCATACCAGAGTTTTGCTTCTACTCTTTGTTTGATGATGAAAGACAATCCAAATGCCTTAACATTTGAGGAGTTAGTCTCTGTTCTATTGCAAGAATATCATTCTAGGTAGAATAGGTCCATTATGCATGTTGTAGATCATGCTTTCTTGGGTAGTCAAAAAGGCAAAGGTAAATGGAGCTCTTCTATTAGTAAGCAAAAATCCGCTAATTCTGTGCAATCAAAGAAGACCAAACTTGAGGCACCCAGTAAACATGTTTGTGAAAGCTATATTTTGCACAAAATGCAATGTTCCTCCTTTCCAATAGATGGTTCAGTTCGAGCTACTAAGAAATTGCAGCTTGTACATAGTGATGTATGTGGTCCTATGTAGACACCTTCTTTTAGAAACTATCTTTACTTCATGACTTTCATTGATGATTTTTCCAGGCATGCATGGGTATATCCATTGAAAGCAAAGTCTGAAGTGTTTATGTGCTTCAAACACTTTTTTGTTTTGATTGAAAATATGTTAGCATGTAAAATGGACACCCTTCATTCTGATCGAGGGGGAGAATATATGTCTTCTAACTTTAATGCGTTTCTAGCTGAACTTGGGATAAAACATTAGTGTACAATGCTATATACACCTCAACAGAATGGAGTTGCTGAAAGGAAGAATAGTTCATTCATGGAGATGACGAGGTGTATGGTAAATAGTCAAGTGATGTTTTTGTGGAAGATGCTAAAAACGTGTATGATACTTTACTGCCTCTTTTTATAGGTGGACAGTCTAGTGGTGGTCCTAACGAGGCAACTTCTCAACCTTTATATGTTTAATGTGATGATGTAGATCATTCTATTTTTGATATAGATTTACATGATGCACTTGTTGATGAGAGAGCTGATATTAAGGAGGCAAAAACTATGCCCAAATGGCTGGTGTAGACTTTGTGTGACAAAAAATTAGATGCACCTCTATCATATCGTACTCGTTCCGTCTCTCATAGTGCCTCTTTTGCATCAGATTGCTATGCTATGGATGCCTCTAGTTTCTGTGATGAGATTGAGCCTGTTTTGTTTGATGAAGCACAAAATTCTAAAAAATTGGATGGCAGCTATGCAATCTGAATATGATGCTATAATGAAAAATGGTACATGGTCTTTATGTGACTTTTCTCCTGGCAAGAAGGCCGTTTGCACCAAGTGGATATACAAGCTAAAGCATAAACCTGATGGAACAATTGATAAGTATAAGGCAAGCTTGTTGCAAAGGGTTATGCACAGGAAAGGGGCATTGATTTTGATGAGACCTTTGCACCGATATGCCAAATGACTGCTATTCGTAGCATCTGTGCACATGCAGCTCATCATGGTTGGAATGTACATTAGTTGGAATTAAAACTACATTTCTAAATGGTGACTTGCATTAAGAAGTGTATGTTTTTCAGCCCCATGGCTTTGTGTAGAAAGGGCACAAAAACCAAGTATGTAGGTTAAAAAAGGCATTATATGGTTTAAAGCAAGCACCACGTGCTTGGTATGAAAAGATACATGCCTATCTAATTGCACATGGTTTTGAGAACAGTCCAACTGAAAGCACCTTATATGTTAAGTGTGCTAATGATGTACTTCTTATCATTATTGTGTATGTTGATGACATGTTGCTCACTGGTCCTCATGAGAAGCATGTTCCTGATTTTAAGGCTGATCTGTATGCCTCATTTGAGATGTCTAATTTGGGGCATTTGCAACATTATTTGGGCATTCAGTTTATGCAAGTTGATGGCGGAATAGCTTTGTGTCAAACCAAATATACTGACACATTATTACAACATTTTGGCCTTGAAGACTGTAAACCTATTGCCACTCCTATGGAGACAGGTTTACGATTGAGACTTCATGATGTTGGAGATGCATTTGATGCTATTCTCTATTAGCATGCTGTTGGATGCTTGATTTACTTATGCATTACTCGGCCAGATATTTACTGTTTTGTCTCACAGATGAGCAGGTTTATGCATTGCCGAGGTGTCAAGCATTGGTAGGCGGTTAAGTGCATATTTTGCTACTTGAGTGGTGCACGTCTATTTGGATTGTTTTATCCCAGGGGGGATCACTACTGCCAAATTTACATGCTTTTTATTACTCTGATTGGGCTCGTTGCTATGACACTCGTGTGTCCACTAGTGGCTTTTGCTTCATGCTTGATAGCTCATGTATGTATTGTTTGAGCAAGAAGTAGCCTACTCTTGCAACTTCCAATTGTGAGGCTGAGTATAGGGCAGCTTTCACAACGACTGTTGAGTGTGTGTGTGGCTCATACGCCTTATGGCTGATTTGGGTGTTGGTTATTCTTCTTCCACCATCTTCATTGATATCAAAGCACTGCGGAGAATGAGTTCTCCTATGCCCAACGGAAATGTGTAGTGAACCCTTGTATGTCTAGCACTTGGACAAACAGCTACATCTTAGATAGCTTGCTGCTCTCAACACCAAAGTCAAATGGACTTGTGCCTTTAGTCAATCAAAGTAGACAAAGAGATCTTTCTAACAAGCTATAAATATCTTAATTTGGACAAGTTTTGATTAGGAAATGCAACTAACAACGATGAACTACATGTCCACCCAAGTATGTTGAAGAACTGAACTTCACTCTCGGACTGATAACTCCTTGAATATATATCCTTTGAGAAAGATATTTGGTAGAAAAATAGTAGATACAACTAGTTTTGGTCAGGAAATTGAACTGACCAAAATAGATCACGTGTGCACATAAGTATATTGAAAAACTAGACTTCACTCTCTGACAGATAACTCACAAAATATAAATCCTTTGAATGAGATATTTGGGAGAGAGAATTTATATGCAAAGAGCTTTCCAACAAGACAAACATCAAGCAATTTGGATATGTTTGGTTGGGAAATTTAACCGACCAAAATAGACTACCTGTCTACATACGTATGCTAAAAAACTGGACCTCACTCTTTGACTGATATCTCATAGAATATATAAGCTTTGAAGGAGATATTTGAGATAGAGAAAGTAAACAAAATAAGATCTCTAGTGAGTGTTTAAATCCAAGAAATGGTTACAAATACACTGACATATGAGCTTCAAAACAGAGCTATGTACAAAATGACGTGCAGTTGGAAGGAGTCTAAGGGAAGACAAAATGACAATATGACTAGATCTGACTATTGGGAGCTCTTGCCTCTTTCTCTCCATGTTTATAACATGCTCCCACTCCAATTTTATAACCAATGAGCATGTGAAGAAGTTTGTGCCTCCTTCTTAACTCACCACTTTGCCCACTACACGCCACTGACTACAAGGGAGATAATGTATCTTTTACTCATCATGAATTTTGACTATACTTTTTTCTTTACTTTTTTTCTTTTCTCTTCTTTTCCTTTATCTTTATATTTGGTAAATTTATCCAAGCGTAGCTCATATGAAAATGAGCTTGTATATTTATCTTCAACACTCCCCCTCAAGCTCATTTGGGAGTTATCTTCAACCATGTCCTGCAAATTTATCACATACTTGAAGCCTTTGAGTTTAGAAACATCCAAGAACTTTGTAAACATATCTGCCACCTTCTCTTTGGTTTTGATGAACTTTATCACCACATCTTTGCTCAATATCTTCTCCCTTACATAAATGGTACTGGACTTCTATGTGCTTGCTCCTTGCATGAAACATAGGATTGCTTGCCAAGTAAATACTTGACATGTTATCACCGCATAGGGATGGTTCCAACTTGCACTTCAAGATAAGCCAAAATCTTTTTAATCCACATTGCTTCACATGTGGCAAATGCTAATCCTCTATATTCAGCCTCCATGGATGAAAGTGCAACAGTAGGTTGTTTCTTTGAACTCCATGTGATAGGTTTGCTTCCTATCATGAACACATAACCTGAGGTTGATCTTCTGTCTTCCTTTGAACCTACCCAATCAGCATCGCTAAAGCCTTTGACCTGCAATTCTTCATCAAACTTGTAAAACAAAGCATGATTAACTGTATGCTTTATGTATCTCAACACTCTCTTGGCTGAATTTAAATGTTCACTTGTGGGGCTTGCATAAACTGAGAAAGTACACCAACAACATAAGATAAATTAGGTCTTATAATGTTTTCATAGATTAATGATCCTACAATGCTTCTGTATGTCGTTACATCTTCCAATGGTTCTCCATCATTTGAACAAATCTTCATATTTGTGCCCATGGGTTGAGTGAGTGGTTTGCATTCACTCATTCCAAATGTGAAAAGAACATCCAACAAGTACTTCCTTTGAATCAAGTAGATGCCACTCTTTCCATAAACAGCTTCAATTCCTAAAAAATATTTTAGCTCTCCAAGATATGAAATTTTAAACTCCTTACCAAGCTTCCTTTTGATATCTTTAATCCTCTTATGATGAGGTCATCGATGTATATGCAAATATATACCTCTCTATTTTCTTCCTTCTTCATGTATAATCAAGGAACTGCACTACTTGGGTTGTATCCACATTTAGTTAGATATCTACCAATCTCTGATTCCATGCTCTTGGTGCTTGCTTCAAGCCATAAAGTGCCTTCTTCAACCTGCAAACACAGTTTGGATGGTTTTCATCTTCAAATCCAACCGGTTGACTCATGTATACCTCTTCTTGTAGTTCTCCATTAAGAAAAGCATTTTTGATGTCGAGTTGATATAATGGCCATCTCCTTGAAGCACCAATTGCTATTAATGTTCTGATAGTTCCCATCTTTGCAACAGGGCTGAAAAGTTCATCATAATCTATGCCTTGTGTTTGTTTAAATCCTTTGGCAACTAATCTAGCTTTATATCTAGCTAGTGAACCATCAGCATTCCTTTTTACTTTAAACACCCATTTGTTTGGAAAAATCTTCATACCTTCTTTCTTTGGCACTAGCTCCCATGTGTGATTATCTTTGAGAGCGTTGATCTCGTCTTCCATAGCTTGCTTCCATTCCTTTTGTGTGCAAGCTTCTTTATATGTCTCAGGCTCTTTGTCTTTGATAACGTGCATCATGTATAAAAAATGTGTCACCATGAAGCTATCATAACCCAGCCTTTGAGTTGGATACCTTGTCCTTGAAGATCTTCTTTCATTGCCTTTAGAAAGTTGCTTCTTTAACCTATTCAGTTTTACCATCGAAGTGATTACCTCTTCATATTCTTCTTCACTTGCATCTATCTCACTGCTTGGAGTAGCACTTGCTTCTTCGACTCTACTATGAGTTGAATTTGGAGACACAGAATGACTCCCCCTCCATGTTGAACATTCTTCATTTGATGTAGATGCCTCTGGACCTGAAACCTTTGTGCTTGATTGTTGAACTTCTCTTTGATTTGTTCCTGCATAATCATCACAATCTTCTTCAAGAATCTTTTCCTTTTCTTTATCTTCATACCATGGTCTTAGTTGATCAAAGACCACATCTCGTGAGACTCTTAATTCCTTTGTTCTAGGGTTGTAACACTTGTATCCTTTTTGCTCCGTCGAGTAGCCGATGAAAATGCATTTTTCTAACCTTGGTTCCATCTTTGTTCTAACTTCTTGTGGAATGTGAACAAAGCAAACACATCCAAACACTTTGAGGTGTGTAAGATCAGGTTTCTTACCGAAATATATGTCCTCTGGAGTGAAGTGATTTATTCCCAATTTTGTGCACCTATTCATCAAGTAAATGGCGGTTGTGGTAGCTTCAGCCCAATAGTACAATGGTACCTTCATCTTGTTGAGCATGCATCTTGCAATTTCACCAATTTGCCTATTTTTCCTCTCAGCTACTCCATTTTGTTGTGGTGTATACCTACAAGTGAAATGCCTTTTGATCCCATTCTCTTGTAGAAAATCTGAAAATTCTTTGGAGAAGTATTCTCCTCCACCATCGGACCTTAAGGTTTTGATAGACCTTCCTATTTCTCTTTCAACTTCAACTTTGGATCTTTTGAAGATAGAAAACACCTCTTATTTTTGCTTCATACAAAACAACCATACCTTTCTTGAGTGATCATCAATGAAGGTGACAAAAAATCTATTATGAACATTGATGCCTCTTGGGTTGTTACCCATACATTTGTATGTATCAAGTCCAAGACATTTGGGGCCACATAATTCCTCCTCTTGAATGGCTGCCTCATTTGTTTTCCTAGTTGACAAGCTTCACATAAATCATGTAGTCCAATGCTATTAAATTTTGGAAGACCTCTTATCACTTCATGTTTGCTCATGTCCTTCAGCTTTGGAATGTTGATGTGTCCTATTCTTTTGTTCCATAAGTCTAGCTTTGAAATCTTCTTGTTCCCACATTGAATGTACATGACCTTTCCATGTGGATGTTGGATGTCCAAAGTGAACATCCTTCCTTCTCTTCTACCTCGAGCAATGACCTTGAAGCCTTCCTTTGGATTCTTTATGAAGCACCCATTCTCATTGAATATGACATGATGACCCTTCTCTACAGTTTTTCCTACTAAAATCAAGTTCTTTGAAATTGTAGGAACATGAAGAACATTAGATAATACCTTTGCTCTAGTTGTATCTCCAAGCCTTATATCTCCAATATGTTCAATCATGTGTTAAGTATCATCACCTGTTTCAACACATCCTTTTCCACTTGGTACGTATAGATTAGTGAACAAACATCCTTGGCATGAAATATGGTTACTACAACCTGAATCAATGTACCATTTTTTTTCATCTTCACAAGAGCTTCTATACTCGTGTCTCATTGCAAGTAGTGTGTCCTTGCTTCCTTCACTTGAGGTGCTTGCATAGTTGCTTTGGTTCCTTTGATTGCCTCCATTTGGTCTTCCATTCTTCAGCCAACAATCACTAGCATAGTCTCCTACTTTACCACAATGATAGCATGTTATACCTTTATGAGAATTGTAGGAGCCTTGGCCTCTTCCTCTACTTCTACCTCGACCTCTTCCTTGTGTGTTGGCATTTGATGCATCCTTGTTGTCTTTTGAATTGTTTTGATTGTAGCTGGAGTTGTTGTGACCTCTTCCTTTTCCTCTTGAGCCTCCTCTTGAGTTCCTTCCTTTACCTCGACATGCATATAACATTTGGTTGTGGCTGTCCTTTCCTTTGGGACCACCAAAGCTAAGCTCTTCTGTGACAAGATGAGGGATTAGTTGTTTAAAACCTGGATATGCATCTTTCAAGTTAATGGAAGTTATAAAAGGCTTCCATATTTCATCTTCACTCAATCCATTGAGATTATAACACACAAGATCTTTGTCTTCAACCGTTGTGCCAATATAAGCTAAAGCATCACTTAGCTCCTTAATCTTCAAAGTATATTCAACAATGGATTGACTCAAACTTTTCTTGATTGTGTTCAACTCATTCTTGAGTTGAAGTTTCCTAGCTTTGGTATTTGTTGAATACATCCTTTCAAGAGCTTCCCAAGCATCCTTAGCTTTCTCTATATGTTGAATATGCCCTACCATATCATTAGTAATGACTTGTGAAATGAGGAACATGACTCTCCTATTCCTCTCTTCCCATTCTTTTGCTTGCCTCCTTTGGACTTCAGTGGCCATAGCTTGATTGATTTGAAGTTGAGAATCATCACCGCTCACAATACCCCAGAAGCCTTTGCCCATTAGGTAGTTGGTCATTCTAAACTTCCACACGGGAAAGTTATCCTTATACAATTTCTCTACTTGTTGACCCAAGTCAGCCATTGAAGACTATCAAAGACTTAGAGAGTTACCTTGAATAGTTATATTGTCCTTTACTCTTGCGTTCATGAAGCTCCCTCTTGTTTTGTAGCTCCTCTTTTTCTTTGCTTTAACTCCAAATCTGTTGATGAAGCTTCAGCACCAAGTTTGCTTTGATGCCAACTGTGGAGAATGAGGTCTCCTATGTGCAATGGAAATGTGTAGTGAACCCTTATATGTCAAGCACTTGTACAAATAACTGCAACTTAGATAGCTTGCTGCTCTCAATACAAAACTCAAATGGACTTGTGCCAATCAATCAAATTAGACAAAGAGAGATTTCTAAAAAGCTATAAATAACTTAATTTGGACAAGTTTTGATTAGGAAACGCAACTGACAAAGTTGAACTACCTATCCACACAAGTATGCTGAAGAACTGAACTTCACTCTCGGATTGATAACTCCCTGAATATATACTCTTTGAGAAAATATTTGGTATAGAGAAAGTAGACACAAATAGCTTTCCAAGAAGCTAAAAAACAAGTAATTTGAATGAGTTTCTGTTAGGAAACTCAACTGACCAAAATAGACCACCTGCACACATAAGTATACTAAAAAATTGGACTTCACTCTCTGACAAATATCTCACAGAATATAAATCCTTTGAATGAGATATTTGGGACAGATAATGTAATGCAAAGAGATTTCAAACAAGACAAAAATCAAGCAATTTTATATGTTTTGGTTGGGAAACTTAACCGACCAAAATAGACTACCTGTCTACACACGTATGCTAAAAAACTGGACTTCACTCTTTGACTGATATCTCATAGAATATATAAGCTTTGAAGGAGATATTTGAGCTGGAAAATTAAACGAGATAAGCTTTCCAATGAGTTTTTAAACGCAAGAAATGGTTACATATACACTGAGATATGAGCTTCACAACAGAGCTATATAGAAAATGATGTGCGGCTGGAAGGAGTCTAAGGGAAGAAAAAATGACAATATGACTAGATTTGACTATTGGGAGCTCTTGCCTCTTTCTCTCCTTGTTTAGAACTTGCTCCCACTCCACTTTTATAACCAATGAGCATGTGAAGAAGTTTGTCCCTCCTTCTTAACTAAGCAAGGCAAGCCAAGATGTTTTGCTTGAAGGGGAGCTGTTTGTGCAAATAATCAAGCCTACACACTTGGCTTAGAAGAAAATGTATGCAACTCACACTTGATGATGCATGTGAACCTTAGCTTGTAATCTCTTGGTCATTTACCATTGTAAAAGATTAAAATCTTTGAAGAATCTTGTAAAGGCTTGTATCTCGTGGAGTTAGAAAGAATATTAGTTACGAGTTTCAAATTAGAGAATAACTCCTAAATTACAGGAGTCTTTTTTAGTTGGAGCCAAGTTTTAATTCAAATTCAAACTTAGAAGAAATTCTTATTAAAGACATTGTAAGAATCTCGTGGCTATGTGGCCTCATTTTCAGAGCTCTTTTCTTAATCATTTGTAGGACATGAGTAGCTCACAACAAAGCCCACTCAGTCCAACATCATTGAGCATAATTACAATGCCAATGATCTTGTACAATCATGTTTTAGAATACATATAGTTCATTGAACATCTCTGTCCACTTCTCTGCTATGACTACTCAGAATAGGCAATTTTCTCTAGTCATATCTCAGTGAATACTCAAGCATTTTTCATAGTCTTTGGCTTGTTGGAACCATCTTGAATTCTAGTTTATGCTGTCAAAATCTCAATGCATTTGGTTCATCTATCTGGGAGAAAACATCATCTAAGTGATCATTGGTCATCTACTAGTTAGTCCCTAAAAATTCGGGGGTAAGCTTTGGATTGCTAAACTTATTTCTCAGAGCATAGTTTATCATTTTAAGTGATTCCACTTGCAATCATTAGCTATCTAAGCTAATTGAATTCCCTCAAAATTAATTTCATTGATTGTTACTGTACTGTGATCTCTGAGCAAAAGATCCAGCATGTATATGGTCTAAAATAGCAAGTTTTGTGACACTAGCTATTCATAAAGTAGCTTGTTTTGATTCAATTGTTTCAAGCATCAAGTCCAAAGTACATAGGTACTTTCTTGGTCTCATTTGCAAGCTAAAAGGGCCTACTATATAACTCTCAAGTGTATTAGGGTAGATACAAAGCAGGTTTTAGCAGTACCACCTCATTTCCTTGAGGTATCCATCCATCTCCTCCAACAGTGGTATCGGAGCATGTTGAAGTAAGGTGGGAGATGGTTTCCCTTCTTTCATTGATAAATTGGATAGGAATAATTCTCTAGCATGGTCCTTGAGGATGAAGAACTTTGTATAAGGAAGGATTCTCTATGGATGAGGAGATGCCCATATTCAGAAGCAAAGATCAACCTACAAGAGAAGAGCAAGAAGGACTCAACTCATGGTGTGCCAAAGATGTATTAGCCAAGTCATATCTACTTAACTCTATTTCTGACTTTCTTCTTCCTCATATTAGGAATTGAAAAACTTCCCAAGAGACTTGGGATACTGTATGTTCATACTTTTCTTCCAATACAAGAGCTAGAAAAAATCAATTGTGGATGGAATTCACTACTCAAAGGAAGCAACCTAAGCAAAATGTTTCAGAGTTTGTGACTAAAGTAAAATATGTAGCTGATCAGTCGGCAAGCATAGGAGAGGAGATTGAAGAGGAGCAAATAGTGAGACAAATATTCAATGGCATCAAGGCAGTTGATAAGTGGGAATCCTTCACAAATGCCATGGATCTTTATATGGATATGCAAATCCTTGATCTAACTACTCTCATGGAGCAACTTTTCACCCATGAGGCCAAGCTCAACAAAAATGGAGAGCCATCAAGAGGTAACAATTCTTCTACCCTCTATATAGATAAAGGAAAGTCTAAGGATAAAGGAAAGAGCAAGAAAGTTGAAGATGAAGGTGCTACTTCTCAAGCTAACTATGCAGGGAGAGGTAGGAATTCAAGAGGAAGGGGTAGAGGAGGTAAACAAGGTAGGGGGAGACCTTTCAACTCTTCCCCATGCAATATATGTGGACTGTCTAATCACACAACAGATGAGTGCTATAGGAACTTCAAGAACCAAAGCGGAAGAGGATTTAAAAGAGGTGCCTACTCACAATCAAGAGGAAGATTCAACAATAATCAAGGATACAACCATGGCTACAACAAAAATTACAACAACAATTATCAAGGAGGATACAAATCAAGAAAAGACTTCAACAACTATATAGAGGATCAAGAGGATTCTCTTCTCATTATGAACATGACTCCAAAACAAGGTATGAATGATGAGAACCTCTTCTATATTGACTCAGGTTGTTCAAACCATGTAGCAGGCAATGTAGCTCTCCTTTGTGATCTTGAAGAGCCCAAAGGAAAGCACCAAGTGCAGATAGGTGATGATACCAAGCATTCATTTGTCAAGGTAGGAAATGTCAAAACTTCTTATGGGAATAGGAATTTGTTGAGCAGAGTTCTTTATGTACCTACTATCACAAAGAATTTGATGAGTGTTGGACAGATAGTAGAAAAGGGTTTGCAGGTTAGGTTCAATAAATTTGGAGCTTCTGTGGAGGACCCCCAACATGGATTCAGAAGAATTGCAAAGGGAGAGAAAACAGGTAGATTGTTTACATTTGAGCTTGAGGACACTAGAAACATTGCACTTTACAATTATAAGGATCAAACCTTGTCTGAGTTAGAGATATGGCACAAAATTTCAGGGCACATTGGTGAGAGAACATCGAAGCAGATATGTAGAGATCAATGTGTACTTGGGATACCTAATGTATCCAAGCAACATATGATCTATAAATGTGAGACACGTCAGTTTGGTAAATCACACAGCTTAACCTTTACAAAGAAAGTCTATATGCATGAGGATTATTTGGAACTTGTCCACACAGATGCATGGGAACCAAGCAAAGACCCTTCAATTTCAGGCTCAAGGTACTATGTGTCATTTATTGATGATTTTAGTAGGTGGACTATCTTTTATTTCATGAAACATAAGGATGAAGTGTCAATTGTTTCAAGAAGTATCTTGCACTTGTGGAAAATAAAACAGGAAAAATCTTAAAGAGGATAAGGTCAGATGGAGGAGGTGAGTACTTCTCCAATGAGTTTGATGCATTTTTGCAGGACAGAGGTATTAAAAGGGAGATCACTAATAGATATACTCATGAGAAAAATGGAGTAGCAGAGAGGAGGAAAAAATTGATTATGGAAGCAGCTAGATCAATGCTAAATGAAAAGAAGTTGCATAATTACCTGTGGGCAGAGTGTGTTTCTACTGCCACTTATCTTATTATCAGGTTACCTTCTATTTCCCTTGATGGGATTACTATCAGGCATGGCATGGTAGGAGACAATCACTTGAACATTGAAAAGTATTTGGTTGTGTTGCTTATGTGCATGTTCCATCTCAAATCAGAGGTAAGTTAGACCCTAAGGCTGAGAAATGCATCTTCATAGGGTATGATATAAATAAAAAGGATACAGGTTTTACAATCCATCCAACAAAGGATTTATGGTCGGTAGAGATGTTGTGTTTGATGAGAATGATTCTTGGTTTGAAAATGAATACAAGAAGGTCAAATTGCCATATGACTTGGAAGAAGAATTTCCAAGCCTCACCAAGGAGGAGCCAAGCATAATTGAAGACATCAAATCAGATGATGAGGACACCATCAACTTGGAAGAAATTAAAGCATGGAAATCAAAAGGCAAGGTCAAGATGAAGAGATTGGAGGACATACATGAGTCATCCAATCAGGCCTTAAGGAGATCACAAAGAGAGAGTAAGAAGCCAATCAAATATGGGTATCATACTTCATTAGTATTTAAGCATTCTATTTATCTTGCTAAGGATTCATCACTTGAAGAACCTTCTACATATGAAGAAGCAAGTACCAAAGCTGAATGGAAGGAGGCTATGGATGAAGTAATAGAAGCACTTCAAGAGAATGACACTTGGGAGCCAGTACCCAAGGAAGCATCAATGAAGGTAATTT
Organism: Ceratopteris richardii; assembly: GCA_020310875.1. Lineage (NCBI taxonomy): Eukaryota > Viridiplantae > Streptophyta > Polypodiopsida > Polypodiales > Pteridaceae > Ceratopteris > Ceratopteris richardii. The sequence goes on along the minus strand of CM035426.1, from coordinate 147,633,049 downwards.
GTTCTAGGTGGATTTATAAAATCAAAAGGAATTCAGATGGATCCATAAACAGATATAAAGCTAAGCTTGTGGCTAAGGGTTTTGCACAAACCCAAGGAGTAGATTATGAAGAAACCTTTTCACCTATGGCTAAGATGCCAACCATCAGAGTATTGGTAAGTGTAGCTGCATCTAGAAATTGGAATATGTATCAAGTAAACATGAAAAATGCTTTTCTCAATGGGTGGATTTGAGAGGAGGTTTATGTGGCTCAATATCCTGGCAATGAAGATCCAAACAAGGTAAATCATGTATGCAAATTGAAGAAAGATCTTTATGGTTTGAAGTAGGCACCTAGGGCATGGAACCATAGGTTAACGACCTATCTTCAAGGCCAAGGATTCATGATGAGCAAGATAGATTCTTCTCTGTTTGTCAAGAGGAGTAATTTAGAAATGAAATATTTATGTGTATATGTTGATGACATCATTCTTACAGGTAGTGATGCCAATGGCATCAAACAAATAAAAAACCAGATGATGTAGGAGTTTAAGATCAGTGACCTAGGGTTTCTGAAATATTTTCTTGGACTTGAGTTAGTATACACTAACTCTCGAATCTACATCACTCATAGGAAATATGTGCAAGACATGTTGAAGAAGTTCCACTTGGAAGATGCAAAAGTAGCTAGCACCCCTATGGAGGTAAATCATAAATTGAGTGCTCATGAAGATGATTTGCTTGAATACGTTACAGGTTATCAAAGCATAGTTGGGAGTCTAAACTATGCAACATTAACAAGGATTGGCATATGTTATGGAGTAAGTGTTCTAAGCCAATACATGCATAAACCTAGAGCATCTCACTTGGAAGCTGCTAAAAGAATTTTGAAGTATCTCAAAGGTACTCAAAATCAAGGTCTTTACTTCCCATACACATCAGATTTGGATATAAAGTTGTACTCAGATGCAGATTGGGTAGGGTGTAAGGATGAGAGAAGAAGTACTTCTAGATATTTATCTTTTGTAGGTGATAAGCCCATCTCATGGTCTTCTAAAAAGTAACCAACTATTGCTCTATCTTCAATAGAGGTTGAATACAGGGGATCAACAAATGCTACACAAGAAGCTATTTGGATTAAATTACTTTACTCAGATTTGGGACTTCACACTCATTCACCAATGACCTTTGGTGATAACACAAGTTCTTTGCATCTTGCAGCCAATCCCATTTATCATGCAAGAACCAAGCATATAGAAGTGCACTATCACTATGTTAGAGAGAAACTCCTGAGCAAAGAGATTCAACTAGCATATGTATCTACAAATATGCAGTGTGTTGATTTGTTAACCAAAGCACTTGATGGTACTAAACTTTTCAATTTTAAAACCATGATTGGATTGCAGGATATTCAAGAAGATTGATGAAGCAAGGCAAGCCAAGATGTTTTGCTTGAAGGGGAGCTGTTTGTGCAAATAATCAAGCCTACACACTTGGCTTAGAAGAAAATGTGTGCAACTCACACTTGATGATGCATATGAACCTTAGCTTGTAATCACTTGGTCATTTACCATTGTAAAAGATTAAAATCTTGGAAGAATCTTGTAAAGGCTTGTATGTCACGGAGTTAGGAAGAATATTAGTTACAAGTTTCAAATGAGAGAATAACTCCTAAATTATTGGAGGAATTTTTAGTTGGAGCCAAGTTTGAATTCAATTGAAACTTAGAAGAACTTCTTATAAAAGACATTGTAAGAATCTCGTGAATGTTTGGCCTCATTTTCAGAGCTCTCTTCTTGATCATTTGTAGGACTTGAGTAGCTCACACCATATCACACTCATTCCATCGTCATTGAGCATCATTACAATGCCAATGATCTTGTACAATGATGTTTTATAATACAAATAGTTCATTGAACATCTCTGTCCACTTCTTTGCTATGACTACTCAAAACAGTCGGTTTTCTCTGGTCATATCTCAATGAATACGCAGCCACTTTTTATAATCTTTGGTTCTTTGGAACCAGCTTGAAGTCTAATTTATGCTTTCAAAAGCTCAAGGCATTTGGTTCAGCCATCTAGGAGAAATCGCGATCGAAGTGCTCACTCATCATCCACTGGTTAGTCCCTAAAAAGTCGAGGGTAAGTGTTGGATTGCTAAACTTATTTCTCAGAGCATACTTTATCATTCTAAGTGATTCTATTTGAAATCATTAGCTATCTAATCTAATTGAATTCCCTCAAAAGGAATTTTATCAATTGTTACTGTACTGTGAGCTATGAGCAAAAGATCGAGCTGTAGGAAAAGTTTGAAGCTTTTCACAAAGATTTAGGCTCATTTCCTTGTGGGGACTGATCTATCACTCCTTATATGTGTTCAAATCATTCACTCCAAGGTTTTTTGTTACACTTATGTGTCCTTTGAGTAGCTTTGATGTGAATTGTTTCCCTATACATCGACACTTTTGTCTATAGTGCTAGCTAGAGGTTTTTTCCCCATGCAACCACACATCATATACTCATATGTGGTGGCACTTTGTACTTAGGATACTAATGGTAACATCGGCACTTATAATGGATTCCTCCAAGGCTTATGATTAAGGTGGTGACCAAGGCATAGAGCTTGGCATATATTGTCAAACCAATTCACTTAATCACCATTGGCAGCTTTGGTTGTGCACGAGGAAGGACTTCAACAATCAAGGAAGGAAAACTAGTAGTACTTCCGAGGAAGTCACACATTCCAGTAGTGTTCCCCCCAAGGCACCCTTAACCGGTACGTTTCCCTATCACTAAGTTATAGGTGCTTAGTGATTGTAGGAGTGAAGATTCTCAAGGTTAACATTATTTGGAGCCTTCAAAGTTTCTTCTTGGGCTTTTTGCTTTGATTTTTGAGAGTTTCTTTGGATGCAAAATTAGGGAAAAATAGAAGTTGATTATGAAATTTTGGGATAGTTTTAGCTAACTAGGTGGAAATATTGGTCTAAATATCAATCCTGGCATTAAAGCTACTTGAGATTCTCTATCGTTGGTAGTATACATTCAAATTTATCATTGAATTTTTATCTCTTGATTCTTTTTACACGTTTTCTTGGAAGTCTTTGAATTGTGATGGGTGCAACCACCACAAGTTTATGCAAATTTTTTGGATCCAAAGAATAGAGTGGACGAGTACTTGTAGGCATTTTTGGATAGTGTTTGGGCTATAAATTTAGCCTTTCTGTTCCATTTTATTGCATATATGAAGCACATACACACTATGTATGCTTCTTTAGATATCACTTATGTACACCCATGTCTTCATTGATATAGTCATTATGTTTTTAAATAAAGCTTTTGAAATTAATAATGAGGGTTGTGAGGAGGTTTACTTAACTATTAGACACTAAGATGTCAAGATCTCTCTGGTGATGCAGGTGGAAGGCTCACCCACCCTCACCATAGGAGATATATGCTAGTCGTTCATACGTGCTCAATAAGCTTGCTTGGCTTCTTTGGGTTAAGTGTCTATATGTAGTAGAGTCAATGATTCAATATGCAAGTTTACATGTCAGTACTCATAGTTTTATGAGTCTTTCTTTATTGTTCATATTCTCATTTTGGAGAGGAGACTTTGGCAAAATTTTTCGAGATTTTAGATTTTCAGCTATACATTGGTTGGCTTTATTACTTGACACTCTTATCAGTGTGAGCATCGTGGAATCAAAGGTCTCAAGCACATCTAGTGCCAATGTTCCTAGGAGGAGCTACCTAGCAAGTTAAATATCATTTTGAGGTTCAAAAATTTGATGGCACAAAATTTTCTCTTTGGAAGAATCAAATTAAAGATGTGCTCATTCAAAGGAGGCATTGGAAGCTTATAAATGGAAGGTCAAAGAAGCCTAATGATATGGATGATGGTGATTGGGATGAGTTAGATGAAATGGCTACATTTATCATTCGATTACAACTTGTAGATAATGTTTGCTTTACAATATTGGACTATGAAAGTTTAGAGGAGCTTTGGAAGAAGTTATGCAGCACTTTCAAAAAAGAAACAGCATCAAATAAAGTGTATCGAATGAGAAAGTTATATGACCTTCACATGAAGGACATAGAAAGTGTTGCCACTCATCTAAATGAGGTTGATGCTATATTTTCTCACTTATAAGCTTAGAAGATGGAGATGGACAATGAAATGAAAGCAATCTTGTTGCTATGTACCTTGCCATCATCATGTGATATGTTTTTGTATAGCTATTAGCAGTAGTGCACCTCGTGGTAAATTGGTCTATGATAATATATGTAGAGCACTCTTGAGTGAAGAGATCCACAAAAATTCTATGATTGGCACTCAAAGTGGAGATGCATATAGTGTTCATGATTCTTACCAAGGAAACATTCAACAATGTGGTAAGAGCAAGAACAAGGAAAAGAATGGTCAACAAAATAAGAGTAGAAGTAAATCAAGAAACTGGGATATTGAGTGCCATTACTATCATAAGAAAGGACATATGAAAAAAGACTATTATGCATTAGACACGTGATTCTCTACTTATGCAACAAAGTCTGTTGATACCATGAGATTTGGTGATTCTTACCAGTGTGATGTTGATGGGATTGGAGATGTGGTTGTGCATTTCACGGATTGGGAAGCGATCACTAAGGAGAAGCACTATGCACAAGTGTCTATGCCTGGATAGAGGAGAGGCATTCACTATTGTTCACACAAATTTTTGATTATGTTGGTTCTATAGACATTCGAAAGTCTCCATTTGGGTACATTTTTCACTTTGATGGAAGAGCTATCTCTTGGAGATCTCATCTTCAAGAATGTATAACTATTTCCATTACAGAAGGAGATTATGTTGCAGCTATTGAGACATGTAAGGAAGCATTGTGGATTTCTCCTCTTGCTTGCGATATGGATCTACCTCAACATGTGCCTCATTTTTTGAGTGATAGTTAAAGTCCCATTGCTTTGGCTAAGAAGACAATCTATCGTGCAAAGACTAAGCACATTGAGGTGAGGTATCGATTCCTTAGAGACTACTCAGCCATTGAACACATTATTCTTGAGAAGATTCATACTCAAGATAATGTTGTAGATGCTTTGATTGAAACTCTACCATAGGCTAGCTTTTGACACTAATGTCACTTGATGGGGGTTACTTGATTCATGAGCTTGCATAGTTTATTGTACACTATGTAACATGCACTTCAGGTGGGAGGTATAATTTGTATACTTACACTTAGGTATCCTTTATCATTCTTTATTTTTTCTCCCATAGTTCACTTTGTCCATATTTGCCTCTTGTCGGAGATTGTTACTATTATTTTCCATGTGAAATGCCAAATGGACATTAAAAACTTTTGTATAGATTCTTTAGTAAAATCTTGTGGCCTAGTCAGCTAAAGACTATAATTTTGAATGCATTTGTAAAACCTATGAAATCTATGTTCGAGCTTTCTGTGTACTATGTAGTGTCTACATAATTTTCAGATCCATAAGGAGTTTTGTGCGCATCATCCAAAGCTTGAATAGTTGTTATGAGAGCATCAACATGAAGCTTTCTTTAAGGTTATCCAGCGTGGTGCATCACACCACTTCACTAGACAAAAACAATAATTGGAACCTAGAAAGTACTTACTTCGAGAATGTGATGAAGTATTTTGATAGCAATTTCCACCATTTGCTCTAATTCTCAAGAGCTCCATGATGGTATCCTCGGAGTAGAAAAGCAAGCTCCAAGCACTGCACACGGTACTCCACAGGGAGCCTGCAGAATACGCAAAAAAACACAGTACCTAGGGAGCACGAATAGAGACTTCTTGGATGTTACAAATGCAGTCGAACTTTTTGTCTGTAGTAGAACACTATACATTTTATTAAAAGAAATATACAAAAGTGTTTGATGGCCATCTGGCCTTTCACATGGACATTAACAGTAACAATCTCCCACTAAAGGCCAATATGGTCAAAGTAACTATGGGAGAAAAATGAAGAATGATAGAGAATACCTAAGTGTAAGTATACAAACTATACCTCCTACCTGATGGCCATGTTACACAGAATACAAGTGATTGTGTACGATCATGAATCAAGTAACTCCCATCAAGTGACAACAGTGTTGAAAGCTATCCTCTGGTAGAGCTTTAGTCAAGCATCTGCAATATTATCTTGAGTATGAACCTTCTCAAGAAAAATGCACAGTGGCTAAGCAATCTCTAATGAAGTGATACCTCACCTCAATGTGCTTGGTGTTTGCATGATAGACCGGATTCTTAGCCAAAGAAATCGCACTCTCACTATCACTGAGAAAATGAGGTACATGCTGAGGTAGACCCATATCACAAGCAAGACAAGAAAGCCACAATGCTTCCTTACATGCCTCACTTGCTGCAACATACTCTGCTTCTATGGTGGAAACAACTGTACATTCTTGAAGACGAGATCTCCAAGAGATAGCACCTCCAGCAAAATGAAAAATGTACCTTGATGTAGAACTACGATTGTCCATAGAACTAGCATAGTCAGAATATGTGTAACCAATAATGGATGCTTTCCCTCTACCTAAGCATAGACACTTGTCCTTAGTGCCACTCAAATATCTCAAAATCATCTTGATCGCTTCCCAATGTTTCTTGCCAAGATTAGACATATATCTGCTCACAACTCTCACTAGAAATGCAATGTCTGGTCTCATAGCTACCATAGCATACATGCAACTACCAACAATAGAATGATATGGAATTTTGGTCATGAATTCCTTTTCCTCATTTGATTTGGGGCAATCATCCTTGCTCAGTTTCACATATGTGGGTAAAGGTGTACTCAATGCCTTTTCACCTTGCATATTGAACCTATGAAGTATTTTGGATATGTACTCACTTTGAGACAAGTATATGCATCTTTACTCCTATTGTGAGTAATGCACATGCCAAGATTATGTTTGGCATCCTCCAAATCCTTCATGTCAAATGTTTGACTCAACTTCTTTTTGAGAATCGACGTCATAAGAGGACTTCCCAACAATCAACATATCATCAACATAAAATATCAAGCATATGAAGCTGTCATCTGAGCATCTCTTTGTGTAGAGACAATGATCCTCATTGCTTTGAGAATAGCCTTGAGACTTCATAAAAGCATCAAACTTTTGGTACCATTGTCTAGGGGACTGTCTAAGTCCGTACAAGATTTTCTTGAGCTTACAAACTAGGCTTTCCTTGCTAAGAACTACATAACCTTCTACTTGTTCCATATAGATCTTATTTGTAAGATCTCCATGCAAGAAAGAAATTTTCACATCCATTTGGACTAGCTGTAAGTCCTCCAATGCAAAGAATCCAATCAACATGGGTAGGGTAGTCATCTTGACCAATGGAGAGAAGATTCCTCAAAATCAACACCATGTTGTTGCTTAAAACCCTTTGCAACAAGTCATGCTTTATAATTTGGAGAAGCACTATCTAGTGTGAATTTTAGCTTATATACCCATTTACATGGTAAAGCTTTCGTGCCCTTTTACAAAGGTACTAAATACCAAGTACCGTTCTTGTGAATAGAATCCAACTCACTCTTCATGGCGCACTCCCACTTGACATGATCCTTTGTCTGCATAGCCTCTTTGTAGCAAGAAGGCTCATCGGCATCTGTTAGCATAACAAAATCTAAACCTAGAACATACCTATCAGGTGGATGTGAGACAGGTGTAGAGCATCTCAATGGTTGCTGAACAGGAACATTTGCAGACTGATCTAATCGGACATTTTCTTGAATGTCCCTTTATGCAACATTTTTATGCATGCTAACTAGAGGAATAGTATCCTCAATCACACTCTTCTCACTTCAACCTCCTTAATGGGTTGTTTATGCATCTTAGACTCATTGAAAATGACATCACTACTTTTGATCACTGATCGTGTTTCAAGATCCCATAAGCAATATCCAAATTGTCCTTCTCGATCATATCAAAGAAAAATGCATTTCTTTGACTTATGGTCCATCTTTTGTCCAAGATTATTGGGTATATGAACATATGCTTCACACCCAAAAACTCGAAGATGATCATAATATGGTGGCTTCCCTGTCCATAAATCTTGTGCCACTTTCAGACCTTTGGCAATACTAGGTGAAAGGTTAATCACATGAACTGTAGTCAATACTGCTTCTACCCAAAAGACTTGTGAAAGGTTTGCATGATGCAGCATAGAGACTATTCTATCCTGAATAGTTCTATCCATCCTTTCAGCTACACCATTCTATACTTGGGTATAAGGAGCTATAAAATCTCTATGAATTCCTCTAGACTAGCAAAAAAGGATGAATTCATGTGACGTATACTCACCCCCATTATACACAAATTTTTCTAGTAGCATCATCTATGAAAGTGACAAAGTAAAGAGAACCACCTAATGACCTTGTGGACATAGGACCACACATCTGTATGAGCAAGATCTAAAGGCTGAATTGAAGAGTCAATGTGCATTCTATCCACATTTTTTGGTTTGCTTTCCATATTGACAATGCTCACAAAATGAAAAATCAAAGAAAGATAACACAGGGAAGTAGCCAAAACAAGAAAGATTTTTTATTCCACTAAGAGATATATGGCCCAAACAACCATGCCAAATACAAGCCATAGGCTGTTCAGTAACAGCTAACAATTGTTTCTATGATACAAATAAAGGATAAGGTGAGCCAACTTTGCTTCCTTTTGGAATAACTATATTTCCCTTTGGTATGCAAAACGATTGAGCATAGAAGACTACCTTGTAACCAAGGTCATCAAGTTGAACAAATGACATCAAACTGCATGATAACTGAGGTACATGGCATACATTATGCATACTAAATTTTGAACCATCAATGAATTGCACAACCACATCTCCAATCCCCACAACGTCACATTGGTAAGAGTCACCAAGTCTCACAGTACCAAGATGCTTTGCTACATAATTAGAGAGCCATTCTCTGTTTGGTGTCACATGGAAAGAAGCACGAAAATCGAGTAGTGTGGGAAAGAGAATGAGCCATAAGAGCTTCAGTTGGCACAATACTATCAAGTGTCAACACATCAACATCATCAGAAATAACATTAATTTCTTCAATCTTCACAGTCAAAGTAGATGGTGTAGGTAACTATTTAACATGCCCATCAACATTTTGTCCTTTACCTTTAGCATTCTTTAATGCATAACAATCTTTCGTCATGTGTCCTTTCGTATGACAATAATGGCATTCGATATCCCTCTTCCTTGATTTACTTCTACTCTTATTCCATTGACCATTCTTTTCCTTGTTCTTGCTCCTACGACGTTGTTAATTCTTTCCTTGGTAAGAATCATGAACATTATATGTATCTCCACTCTGGGTGCCAACCATAAATTTTCTACAAATCTCCTCACTCAAGAGTGCCCCACATATGTCATCATAAACCAGTTTAGCACTACATGCAACTATTGTTAATAACTGTTCAAAACGTATCCCATGATGATGGCAAGGTGCATAGCAACAAGAGTGCTTTCATTTCATTATCCATGTCCATTTTTTGACCCTCTAACTCGGAGAATATAGCATCAAACTCATTTAGATGATCAACAAGATTGTCTGTATCCTTCATGCAAAGATCATATAACTTTCTCATCAGGTACACTTTTTTTTATGCCATTTCTTTTCATATGTATTGAATAACTTCTTCCAAAGCTCGTTTGCACTTTCATAGTCCAATACTATAAATTAAACATTATCTGCCAGGTTTAATTGAATGATAGACCTAGCCATTTCATCTAACTCATCCCAATCATCTTTATCCATGTGAGAAGGCTTCTTTGAGATCCCATTTACTAGCTTCCATTGTCTCCTCTGAATCAGCACATCTTTAATCTGATTCTTTAATAGAGCAAAGTTTGTGCCATCAAATTTTTGGATCTCAAATGGTCTTTACCCTCCAATTCATAGCTCCTCCTCGGAACATTGAGACTAGATCCTAATCCACCATATGTGCCTGAGACCCTTGATGCCATGATAGTAGAGAACTGAATAGAATGGTAATGGAGCTAGAAGAGTCCAAACCCCACTAAGGCTCAAAGAAGGATGACCAAGTATTAGATTTTGGGAGAGAATTCAACAGTCTTCCGAGAAAAATGAATTAATGAACAGTAATGACCAACCAAAAGGAGTATATGAGAATAAATGTGCTCACACCAATAATTGTATCAAGGAGTAAATCGACCACTGTATAGTTGACAAAAAAAAAATTGGAAAAAAAAATTCCATAATATCTTCTGCAAAATGAGCATATGGCTAGTGTCAAAAATGTCATAAAACTATAAGTACTGACATGTTCACTTGCATAGTGAATCACTGATTGCACTACATGTTGGAAATTTGGTAGGCCCATAACTAATACCACAGGTCCAAGTTCCATAGGTCCAGGATCTACAACATAAATTTCAACAATCTTCCAATCTTGACAAAACATGAACATACCACACTTAATCATACATATTATGAGACAAAGATAGAGAGTGATTAGACAACATGTGTAAAGTGTTACGTAAGCCACTGCTTACTCACACTATCATATATACAAATGTCAATTTACAATGTGGGAGTCAAAACTCTCAACCATCTATGTGAACAAAAATAGATGGAAGAGTGAATGTACAAATGTAATAAACATTTTCAGATGTATGGACAAAAATCTGAATATATATGAGATGTGTAACCTAATAGGTTGTAGAAGAGTGAATATGAGTGACAGAAAGAGGAAGGATCAGTCTAAAATTGATAATCAGCAAACCCTCATCTGAACTTACGGTATGGAAGACCCTAAATTAGATACATGTGTGAAAGATCACATACTTACAAAAGTAGCAAAGAATGCCAACAAGTTTGCTGTAAAAAATCATCAAAATCATATGAATATACCTTCTTGAACACCTCATCAAAATATGCATAAAGCATACATGTACTGATTCTCTTGTACCTATGCCGAATAGGACTCCTCATGATATGAATGCCACTTCCATATACTTCAAGTAGTACCAGTGTGCATAAAGAGAATATGTACCTGAATTCTTAACATAAGATGTAAATCTTATATTAACCACCATCCAATGTCTTTGAAGTAACCCGAAATCTTCATGTAGAAGACAATCTTCAAATACATCATGTGAATGGCCGATCCACACCAGCAAGCTGCTGCAGGGTAAATCCTCTCCATAAGCAAGAGTGTGAGCACACTCTTCTTCTCCAAGAAGAACTCCATAGCTGCTCCTCAACATGCTCCAAGATAGCACCATGGCTGCCCCATGTGCTAAGAAGAACCACCTCTATTGAGGGACCAAGCTTCCAAAGCTTGTGTGCTTCCACTGTCATTCCTCAGCTTCCCAAAATCTAGAATAAGGTTAGCTGATCTATCATAAAACCCTTGCTGAAAGCCTTTTAGGATTCATAACCTTTTGCAACATAACAAGTATCTTCTACTATCTCTCTGCAACACTAATGTGATAGAACCTGAATCTCTGACTTACTTCCTCCAATGCTAAGAATCTTCACAAACAAAGGATAGACAACTGCCTCCTAAATACTCAAGATCTTCGAGATCTATCTTATCAAGATCTCTCCAACAAAATACCTGTGTAGAGTCTGCTCTCATCAAACCTTCATGACTGAATGTTTGATTTATTACCTGAATGTCTCTAAGTGTTCATGCTTCTCACATAAAATTGTAAAACTTTCTTCAAACAAATCCTTCCCAAGAATCTGCAACTTCTACTTGAAACATAAGTGGACAAACTTCTCACCTTGAAAACTCCAAAAGCTTTGAGTTGATACTTCATATCTTCATATTGTACTCGGGTGAAATGTGAAAGTACCTGCTTGACTTTCTTTTTGGCTAACTCCACTTCTCAATCAAGTGATAGGATCTGATGGAACACCTTTTTGAATACAAGCATGTATCCAAAAATCAAGACAATCATAGAAAGTAGATTCTTCAACTGACTGATATATCAAAAAATCTGAATTTTTTGAAGTTTTTTGAAAATACTAAATATGAGGTAACTTTTCCAAACATAAAACCTCTCTTCAAGTCTTCAACATCTTCTACAAATACTCTTTTACCTTAAGAGTTAGATAAAGAAGAAATATACTTCTCTGCAACTTGTCATATACCAAGTAGCTCTGAATTGACACTCCAAGAATTCTTTGAGGGAACATATAAGTTGTCTACTTAAAATCTTCAACTTATATATAACTCATACATATGAGTCAAAATATACAAGTTGTCTTCAAAATCTGCTGCTTTTCTTTCTCTCAATGCAATTCTTTGTCAAATCTACTAAATCATGACTACGTATAATGCAAACAAGAAACTTCTTCTTCTTTAAACTATCTTTTTCACAAGATGTTCTCGTAGACTTCTCTTTGGATGTAGAGGATAAAAGTAAGAAAAGTATATGGAAAATATAAAAGAAGAAATAAGTCTTACTTTTTCTTTGGAATTGTTGGACTTTGTTCTTCTGCATCTTTCTTCCACCTCATGATGTCAACATCTTCAAACTTCTCTTCCATACCTTTTGTTCTCTTCATCTTGAAGTAGCAAGTATTAGTAACTTCTTCGAATGAATTTTTCTATCCTGTAGTGCTAAGAGTGAGAGACAAAATAAACATCGTATACAAATGGAAGTGAACATAGAATCATGTTTTATCATCTCCTCATATCTCTGAATCAAAACTCTGCTTCAAATGTGACTGATATGACTGAATTCACCAATCTTTTGGCTGAATAATGAATTACCTTTCTAGAGTTACCTCTCTAGATACCTAGATCACATTTCATATCTAGATAAAAACCTTCCAACCAACTTACAACACAAGATTGGCTGAAAACAAAACTTATGCTCTCCACATTTGTCTTCTTAGAGAATGAAAGTGTATAAAAGCATTCCTTGAATCCTTCAAATCTCTTCATAATTGCTCTTCTAAGACATGACTTGCAAATGATAATCTGATAGTAGAAACTAATACCTATGATTCGATGTTGATCTGATTCCTTCATCTTCTCTAAACAATTGTTCTTCCTTGAATTTGAAGTAGTCTTCTCTTCATCAAGTCTTAGTCTTCAAATAATACCTTCCGTAAAGTATTTTCATACTCTTCCAAAAGTATTCGGCTACTAACAGATCATCAACTTCATACTCCACACTGATGAATAAACATGTGACTGAATTGTCTAATTCTCAAATCTCGACTCATCTAGATTAAGTGTGTATGTCAAATGTCAAAGTTAGAAGATGCTCTTAAATCATATGTTGTAAACCTGGAAGTCTGGGAACCTGTGAATATGAGAGTTTGAATGATCTGATGCTAAAGCCCTAATGCGCTGATACCAAATGTTGGAAATTTAGTAGACCCATAACTAATACCACAGGTCCAAGTTCCATAGGTCCAAGATCTACAACATAAATTTCAGCAATCTTCCAATATTGACAAAACATGAACATACCACACTTAATCATACATATGATGAGACAAAGATAGAGAGTGATTAGACAACATGTGTAAAGTGTTACGTAAGCCACTTCTTACTCACACTATCATATATACAAATGTCCATATACAATGTGGGAGTCAAAACTCTCAACCACTCTATGTGAACAGAAATAGATGGAAGAGTGAATGTACAAATGTAATAAACATATTCAGATGTATGGACAAAAATCTGAATATATATGAGATGTGTAACCTAATAGGTTGTAGAAGAGTGAATATGAGTGACAGAAAGAGGAAGGATCAGTCTAAAACTGATAATCAGCAAACCTTTATCTGAACTTAGGCTATGGAAGACCCTAAATTAGATACGTGTGTGAAAGATCAAATACTTACAAAAGTAGCAAAGAATGCTAACAAGTTTGCTGTCAGAAATCCTCAAACTCATATGAATATACCTTCTCGAACACCTCATCAAAATATGCATAAAGCATACATGTATTGATTCTCTTGTACCTATGCCGAATATGACTCCTCCTGATATGAATGCCACTTCCATATACTTCAAGTAGTACCAGTGCGCATAAAGAGAATATGTACTTGAATTCTTAACATAAGATGTAAATCTTATATTAATCACCATCCAATGTCTTTGAAGTAACCTAAAATCTTCATGTAGAAGACAATCTTCAAATACATCATGTGAATGGCCGATCCACACCACCAAGCTGCTGCGGGGTAAATCCTCTCCATAAGCAAGAGTGTGAGCACACTCTTCTTCTCCAAGAAGAACTCCATAGCCGCTCCTCAACATGCTCTAAGATAGCACCATGGCTACCCCATGTGCTAAGAAGCACCACCTCTATTGAGGGACCAAGCTTCCAAAGCTTGTGTTGAAATAGGTGTAGGATAAATCAACAATGAGCCAATGCTCTTCTTTTATAGTAGTTGTGTATCCTTGAAAAGCACTCCAAAAGCTTAACCAAAAAAGTTATCACTCCAAAAAACTCTATCGCTAAACATTCTAGTGTCCGTCGTCTTCACGATCCGTCTGCCCATTACTGTTCATCCCAAAAGCATGTTTTTTAAAACAAAACTTTCTTCGCACTACCATTGTGATGATTCCGGGGTTTGAACCCGCATGGACAGGCTGGGAGACATTTGCCTCAACCAAGTTGCTCGTGCTGTTTTCTTGTATAGACTACTAGAACAAGAGCTACTCAACCTGTATCATGTGAGCAAGATGGACCAATGGAACATTGTACCTATATGATATTGCTTCCAACACTACATATAATCAGTTTTTTGAAAGAAGCCAATTAGGCTTATCGAGCACCTATGAACAACTATCATACATCTCCTATGGTGAGGATGGGTAAGTCTTCCACCTATGTCATCGGAAGAGAGTTTGACATGGTGTCTCCCAGTTAAGAAAACCTCTCATGACCCTCTTTATCAAACGTAAAAGGCTTTATGCAAAAACATAACCTTTATATCAGTGATCACATGGACGTACATAAACAGTATCGAGAGAAGCATACATAGTGTGTATGTGCTCAATATATGCACTAAAATGGTACTTAAAAGGCTGAATCCACTACTCAAACACTGGCCAACAACACCTGCAAGTGTCTGTCAACTCTGTTGTTTAGGCTCAAAAAACCTGCATAGACTTGGAGTGGTTGCTCCAATCACAACTAAAACCTTTCAAGAAACATGTGGATTAACTAGTGTGGCTGAAAACAAAGCCTTTAAAGGTGAACATTCATTGCTGAAAAAATACAAAGAACACTCTTCTTCATGTTCTTGGACCTCTATGAAGAGAATTGTCCATGAAAGTACTCCAAAATGGCTCAAAAAACACCCCAAAAATGCTTCAAAAATAGGCTTTGAAAACAAACAATGAAGCTTTGAGGACCCAAAACTTGTTGAAGATAATGTGAATCTTAGTCTTTCCCCTTCTTCAAGCACCTCAAGAGTGTAGCTTGGTGGCAAGAGATTGCCACGGTTAAGCGAGCTCTGGGGGGGTGGGGAGGACAATACTCGGATGGGTGACCTCCTAGGAAGTACCAGGAACCTCTATCTTCCTTGATCATTGAGGCCTCCCTTGCTTGCAACCAATGGTGCCAATGATGACTTTGGTGACTCAAATGACAAGGTTCTCCAAGGTCTATGCCTTGGTCACCACCTTAGTCATAAGCCTTGGAGAAACCCTTGGGCGAGTGCTCGCTTCGCTTGCACAAAAGGAACAAAGCTTTTGTGTCAAAATGCTCTGATACTAGTGAAGTATTTTGATAGCAATGCACCACTATGCGCTCTCCTTCTCGAGAGCTCCACGATGATATCCTCAAAGTAGAAAACCGAGCTCCAAGTGTTGCACATGGTACTCCACATGGAGCCTGCAGAATACATAGAAAAACATAATATCGAGGGAGCACGAACATAGACTTCTTGGATGTTACAAATGTGGTCGAACTTCTTGTCTGTAGCTGACCAAGCCACTATATGTTTTATTAAAGAAAATATACAAAAGTCTTCAGTGACCATTTGGCCTTTCACATGGACACTAATGGTAACATGTGACTCCTTGAGCTCCCAAGGTTTCCCTCCTTATAGAGTTGCTCGAAGGCAATGGCATTAAGGTAGTAACAAATTGATGATGGAAATGATGATTTCATCAAGCAGAAATAGGGTTTTGGGATGTCAAAGCAAGCCAAGTCATTCTTAGATTTTTGGCATGTTTCGGACCTAAAGATGATGTTAAATTTCCCAAATTGTTCATATATCAAGGGATATGAAAAGCCATGCGAATTTTGGGGTGCAAAATGGTTCCCTTTGTGTCCATTGTATACAATTCTAAAATCAAAGGGTATCATTTGTATCATCCATAGACTAAATGCATTATGGTAATTGTGATGTTGTTTTTGTGGTAGATGCAATTCAGCCCTTACTTCCATGTATCAAGGAGGCATTCTTTAGCTTGAGGGATTTGTATGACACTTTGTTACCTTTTTTGATAGGTGGATGGTCAAGTTCTAGTCCAAATGAGGCAATTTCTCATTCTGATGCAAATTTACATGATGCACTTGTGGATGAGAGGTCTCACATAGAAGAGGAAAAAAATATGCCTAAATGGTTGGTGCACACTTTGAGAGATAGCAAATTAGATGCACCTTTCTCATATCATACATTTCTAGGCTCTCATAGTGCTTCCTTTGCACCAAATTGTTGTGAAATGGTTCTCTCCGGTCTTTGTGATTAGATAAGCCTATTTCTTTTGATGAAGCACAAATGCAAAAACTTGGATGGCTGCTATGCAATCAGAATATGATGCTATCATGAAGAATGGTACTTGGTCTTTATGTCATTTTCCTTCAGGCAAAAATTCCATGTTGCAGGATCTTGCAGTCATGCATACCCTAAGACAATATGAAATCTGAAACTCATAAAAATAGAGATAAGCAATAAACCAAATAGTACACAATATTGGGTGCAATCTCCCCCTAGCAACTCTATTGAACAAGTCTCTGGAATGCATGCAATTTTTTTCTTCATTGCATCCAAATATAGAAGTTACAATGAGGATGGGTGCATCAAAAAGCAGATGTGTGAGTAAAAAAGTTGTTCACTTTTACGGTCAGCCTTAGCTTTTATTTACAAAATTTGTATTCTATAGCAATCCTTATCTCAACCACTACTTTTATAAATTTCTATAAACAACCCTTTATGTGGGTCTTTTATTTACAAAATATATGGAAAATATAATTTCTCTATTTATGTCCAAATGCATCCGAATAAGTCCATGCCCATCGATGCCCTCACAAACCTTCATCAGCTAAATCAAAACTCAAAGCACATTAAAATATAAAAAAAACTCCAATAATTCAACATTCCATAAGTGATAACATGCTCCATAGTTGAGAAAAGAACTTATGTCAATCAATAATAAAGAAAATAGACATGGATGGCCAATCACATGTCCCATCAGTGAACAATAATAAGCATGTTCCATGTAAAAACATTTGCATGGAAATGTATATTTGTAAAGTTCAATTATTGTTATTGTGAATGATATGCAAAAATTAACCAATCATAATGGGGAGTCAATGAAGTCTTATGGATCCATTGAGATTCTTTAGTATAAAAATTTTTATATTTTGCCAAATATCTATGATATTGAGTACCTATATGTGTTATCGTTAGTGCCTATGTGAAAGGACAAAAGCACCACCACATACTCTTGTATATGTTTGACATGGATGGATAGCACATCTCCCATCATTGAACAATAATAAGCATGTTCCATGTAAAAACACATGCATAATGGGGAGTCAATCAAGTCTTATGTATCCACTGGGATTCTTCAATAGAATAAGTTATATATTTTACCAGATATCTATGATATTGAGTAATGGTACATGTTACCATTAGTTTCTATGTGAATGGACAAATGGCCACCAGACACTCTCGTATATGTTTGTTCTAATAAAACATATAGTGGCTTGTTCAACCACAAATTGCACTAAGACTGCCCATTTTTGAAACCTACATAGAACAAACTCGTAATCATTGTTCTCTTGTTTTTTGCATTTTTTTGTAGGTCTACATAGGCAAGTATAGATAATCATCGTGGCACCATCCAAAAAGGTTCCATGCTATGAGGAGCTTGGAGATTCCCATTCACTCGTATTAGAGCAGTTTCACACATGGACACATAGGTTGACTTGCAACCTATGGAACACCTCCGCAACTCCAAAAAGTGTTTGCAGATGCACATGTTGACTTGCAACCTGCAAAACTCGTTGGAAACTCCAAAGCCTATGACTAAGGCAGTGACCAAGGCATGAACCTTGGCATATCTTGTCACGCGAGTCAAAGAAGTCACCATTGGCATCGTTGGTTGCACTCAACGAAGGACCTCAACTATCAAGGAAGACGAAGGTTCTCGGTACTTCCTAGGAGGTCACCCATCCCAATATTGCTCTCCCCAGAGGTTGCTTAACTAGAAATCCCTTGCCACTTAGCTACACTCATGTGGTGTTTGAGGGCAGGGAAATACTAAGGTTCACATTACCTTGAGCATATTTTGGGACCTTAAAGGTTCATTCGTTGCTTTCAAAGCCTGTTTGAAGAATTTTTTGGGTGACTCTTGGAGCCATCTTAGAGTACTATTATAGTTCTCTTTGGAAGGCTTTCCATTTTGGTGGGAGTAAGCATCGCAATCTTATGCAGGTCTTTTGGGTCTTAAGAATGGATTTGACATACATTTACAATTGTTCACTTGGCTAGTGTTTACTTAGGTTGTAAGTGTTCTACATTGTTCATATGTTCTTTTTGCAAAGGAGACTGTAGCAAAATTTTTCGAAATCTTAGATCTTCAACTATATAGTGGTTGAATCTACCCCTTGAGAAACTTATTGGTATCATCACATACATACACATATAGTCTCTTTGGTTGGTCATATGTTGTTCATTGATCCATTTTTTTGGGAAGACTCTACCAAAGTTTTCCTAGAATCTCGCACTTAGTCATCCCTTTTTTTAGCCTTAGTGGTGTTTGGACTATTCTAGCTCCATTATCATTCTAGTCAGTTCTCTATGATCATGGCATCAAAAATCTCAAGCACATCTGGTGGATCAGGGTCTAGTGCAAGTGGTCCCAAGAGGAGCTATAACTTGCAGGGCAAAGACTATTTTGATATTCAAAAATTTGATGGCCCAAACTATACTCTATGGAAGAATCGGATTAAAGATGTGCTGATTCAAAGGAGGTAGTGGAAGCCACTAAATGGAATCTCAAAGAGGCTTGTTGATATGGATGATGATGACTCGAATGAGTTTGGATGAAGGTCTACCATTTCATTGCACCTAGGAGATGGTGTTTACTTTATATTATTGGACTATGAAAGTGCAAAGGGTCTTTACAAGAATTTATGTAAAATTTATGAAAAAGCAATGAAAACAAATAAAGTGTACATGATAATAAAGTTATATGACCTTTGCCTGAGGGACACAAATAGCATTATTGCTCATCTTATTGAGTTTGATGCTATATTTTCTTGGTTACAAGATCAAAAAATGGAGATGGATAATGAAATCAAAGTAGCCTTGTTGCTCTGCACCTTGCCATCATCATGGGATACATTTTGTATAGCTATTAGCAATAGTGTATCTAGTGGGAAATTGTCCTATAATGACATATGTGGAGCACTCTTGAGTGAAGAGATCTGTAGAACTTCTATGTTTGGAACTTAGAGTGGAGATGCATATAATGGTCTTGATGCTTACCAAGGAAAGAATCAATAACTTGGTTGGAGCAAGAACAGAGAATGGTCAATGGAATAAGATTAGAACTAAATCAAGGAGGAGGAGGGATATCGAGTGCCATTAATGTCATAAGAAATGAAATTTGAATAAATATTGTTATGCATTAAGGAATGCTAAAGTTAAAGGAAAACATGTTGAGGGGCATATTAAATAGTTACCTGCACCATCTATTTCGACCGTGAAGATAGAACAAAATGATGTTATTTTTGATGATGTTTATATGCAGATAGTTGAAACTATGGTGCCTAGCAAGGTTCTTATGGCTCACTTTCTTTCCCACACATGGCTCCTAGATTTCGGGGCTTCTTTTTATGTGACTCCACATAGAGAATGATTCTCTACTTATGTAGAAAAGTCTCTTAGTACCATGAGACTTGTTGATTGTTGCCAGTGTAATGTTGTTGGGATTGGAGATGTGGTTGTGTAGTTCATTGATGGTTGAAAATTTAATATGCATAATGTATGCCATGTGCTTGAATTATGACACTCTCTAATGTTAGTTGGTCAACTTGATGACCTTGGTAACATAGTGTTTTTCTATGCAGAGTCCTTTTGCATATCAAAAGGGAAAAATGGTTATTTCAAAGGGAAACAAAGTTGGCTCACTTTATCCTTTATTTGTATCACAAAAAGAACACTTGTTAGCTTGTCACCAAATAGCCTATGGCTTGTATATGGCATGGCCACTTGGTCACATATCCTGTAGTGGAATGGAAAATTGTTCTCGTTCTCGCTACCCACCTTTGTCATCTTTCTTAGATTTTTCATTTTGTGAGGATTGTCAATATGGAAAGAAAAGTAGGAATGTTCATAGAACACACATTGACTCTTTAGTTCAGCCATTAGATCTTGTTCATATTGATGTGTGTGGTCCTATTCCCACTAGATCATTAGTGCTCTTTAATTTCTCACTTTCATAGATTATGCTACTAGAAATGTTGAGGTGTACCCTCAAGTCTAAGGATGAAGTATTCCCTACTTTTAGAAAATGGCTTGCCTCAATCAAGACTAAGAGGGGAACTAAGCTTAAGGCTTTATTTTTAGATGATGGTGGTGATTATACCTCACATGGAATCAACCATCTTTGTTAGTGTAGACGAATACAGATATTTTATAGCTCCTTATACCCCATTATATAAGGGTGTAGGTGAGCGGATGAATAGGACTATTTAGAATAGAGTAGTTTCTATGTTGTATGGATGTGTTTTTACATGGAACATTCTTATTATTGTTCAATGATGGGATGTATGACTGACCATCCATGTCCGGGCTACTGAAATTCACACTTCTATGCTCTGAAGTTGATTTGCACTGTTAAAGTGCGCGCGCGCCGCGACGCGAAAAACCGAAACTTGAGAAGAAGCTAAACCTGCTCTGATACCACTGTTGGGTGTGTGTAGAAGTGCGAGAGACACACAAGAAGCACACACAAGGAGCACAAACGCAGCAAGACACATGGAGAAGACGATGGCTGGAATAGCTCTCTCTATTGATCGATGAACTGAACTGAAGTAAGAGCTGAATAATATCCCTAAGTACAAAGTACCACCACATATGAGAGTATCAAGTATGTGATAACATGGGGAAAAAACCTCTAGCCAGCACTAGAGTAAAAAGTGCCCATCTATAGGGAAAAGGTTCACATCAAAGCTACACGAGGAACACATAAGTGTAACAGTTTTACCATAAGTACCCCCATGAAAATCTACATTGTTCTATATTAGTTCACTATCTTCATAGTATTTTATCACTCCATCAACTATCTCTTATCTTCCTCTCCTTCTATATTAGTTCACTATCTTCATAGTATTTTATCACTCCATCAACTATCTCTTATCTTCCTCTCCACCCATCATCCTATGTGCCTAATAGCCTTAGTAGAGTTTCAATACTCTTGTACCTCATTTGTCTATCCCACCATGGAAAACCCCCTTCAAAACTCCTACATTTATCTTTCTCTACCTCTATCTTCATACATAAATTCCTACACTATTATCATAAATTTATCTCACTACCTATCCAGCATGTTTACTTCCATATCCCTCGACTAGGCATAAAATCCAAGAATGGGATCTACATCTCTTGAATTCCTTAGAACAAATATCCATATCCATTGAATAATTTGCCCTAGCTCGTGTTTCAAGTAAATGTTGAAAATCAAGTCTCAAACATAAAAATGGACTCATCCATAATTTTTTCTACAATAGGGGTTGATGGGATGGGGTCAAGAAGCCCTTGCATAAGCTGCTTACATCAAAGGATCTTTTTCCCTTATTGGAACTTCAACCCATTTTATTAAATATTTTGTTACCATTATGATATATGTTATATGAGAAATGTTTGGTTGGGGGCTAATAGTTTCAAAAAAATATGATTCCCTATTTTGAAAAAGATCTTCTGCTTATCATCAGTCTTAGTGGGATCTGATTTTTCTGAAATGGATATTTTGTTCTTTGACAGACATTACATATCTCCACATAACTCCTTGCATCCATATGCAGCGGTGGCCACAACAAGCTAGCAAAAATTATATGCTTGGTTATCCTTTCAGAGAAGAAATGTCCTACTGAAGCTCCTCAACCAATTCTTGTTGGAGTTCGAGGTCTGCAAAAGCATCCAAACAACACAAAGAAGAAGAATAAGCTTGGAGCACAACACACAATACTGAGTGTATTACCACTAGAAGATACAAAGATAAGTGAACCGTTATGGTTCAATTATCTTAGTAAACCGTATCAATAGTCCTAGTGTGTTCACGCACATCACTACCTAAATATATCAACAAATCCCCCCTTGGAGTGATGTGATGAATAAGGAGTTGGAACTCATGTGTAAGGAAGTGCCAACCTATGTGGAATCAATCCACAAAATAAAGTAAGCCCAAAGCTTTGTGAAAAGCTTCAAACTTCTCCCAAGGCAGAGCCTTTATGAAAAAGTCTGCAATGTTCTCCTGCTTGGGCACATATGCCAAGATGATCTCTCCAACAAAGAACTCTCCTTGACATAATGATAGTGCACCTCAATGTGCTTAGTGCGAGCATGGAACACAGGGCTCCTCCCAACTACCAATGTGCTCTAACTATCAGTGAGGATGGTGGTGGCAGACGACTCACCAACACTCAAATCAGCCATAAAACATTTAAGCCACATAGACTCAAAAGTCACTATGAAAGCTGCCCTATACTTAGCCTCACAACTAGAAGTGGCCATAATAGGCTACTTCTTGCTCAACCAAGATATGCATGAGCTACAAAGCATGAAGGAAACACCACCGGTGGACACACGAGTTTCATAACAACCACCCCTATCAGAGTCTGAAAAAGCATGTAAATTTGGTAGTAATGATCCCCCCTTGGGATAAAACAATCTAAGTGGTCGGATACCACTCAAGTAGCAAAAGATGTGTTTAACTGCTTGCCAGTGCTTGACACTTAGGCAATGCATAAACCTGCTCATTTGTGAGACAACGAACAGAATATTGGGACAAGTAATGCACAAGTAAATCAAGCATCCAAGAGCCTATTGATAGAGGAAAAAATCAAATGCATCTCCAACATCGGTAATTTTGTCTTCCATAGGAGTGGCAAAAGTTTGCAGTCTTCAAAGCCAAAACACTGCAATAATGTGTCAATATATTTTGTTTGACACAAAGCTATTCCACCATCAACTTGCATGAATTGAATTCCCAAATAATGATGCAAATGCACCAAACCTGACATCTCAGATGAGGCATGCAGATCAACCTTATAATTAGCAATATGCTTCTAATGAGGATGATCAGCATGCCATCGACATACACAAAAATGATCAGCAACACATCATTTGCATGCTTAACATATAAGGTGCTCTCAGTTGGACTGTTCTCAAAACCATGTAAAATAAGGTAGGCATGAATCTTTTCATACCAAGCACGTGGTGCTTGCTTCAAACCATCAAATGCCCTTTTCAACGTGCACATGTGTACATTCAAACCATGATGAGCAGCACGTGCAAAGATGCTATGAATAGTAGTCATTCGGCATGTAGGAGCAAAGGTCTCATCGAAATCAAAGCCTCTTTCTTGAGCATAACCCTTTGCGACAAGCCTAGCCTTATACCTATCAATTGTTCCATTAGGCTTATGCTTCACCTTGTACACCCACTTAGTGCCAATGGCCTTCTTGCTAGGAGGCAAGTCACATAAAGACCAAGTACCATTTTTCATAATAGCATCATATTCTGATTGCACAATAGCCATCCAATTTTTAAAATTTTGTGCTTCATCAAAGGAAACAAGATCATTCTCATCATCGGGACTGGAGGCAGCCATAGCATAGAAATCTGATGCAAAAGAAGCACAATGAGATCTTGAACGAGTACGATATGACAGAGGTGCATCTACTTTGCTATCATGCAAATTCTGCACTAGCCATTTTGGCATAGTTTTTGCCTCCTCAATATGTAGTCTCTCATCAACAAGTGCATCATGTGAATCTGCATAAAAAATGGGATGATCTGCATCATCACATGAAACTTGTAAAGATTGAGAAGTTGCCTCATTAGGACCAGGACTAGACTATACACCTATAAAAAGAGGAAGCAAAGTGTCATACATGTCTTTGGAGCTAATTGATGTCTCCTTAGTACATGAAAGTAATGGCTAAATAACATCTTCCACAAAAACAACATCATGGCTATCCAGAATGCGTTTAGTCTATGGATGATATAGACTATAGCCTTTGATTTCAAAACTGTACCCAACAAAAGTACATTCCACTGCTTTATCATCCAATTTCTTGTGTTGTTGTTCAAGCACTAGTGCATATGATAGACAACCAAAAGCACGCAAGTGAGCAACAGATGGCTTGCGACCATGCCAAGCCTCATATGGAGTGATAGACTACAATGCTTTAGTGGGAAACGTGTTAAGTACATATGTTGCACACATAACAACCTCAAGCCAGAAACTATGTGGTAAAGTGTCACTCTTGACTGTACACTTCACCATTTCGATGAGTGACATGTTCTTCCTTTCAGCAACTCCATTCTTTTGAGGTGTATATGACACTCTAAACTGGTGTTTTATCCCACATTTACCTAGAAATGCACTAAAATCAGAAGATATATATTCCCCCCTCGATCAGAACGGAGGGTGCCCATTTGACAAGTGATAGATTTTTAGCCAAAACAAGAAACTGTTTGAAGAACGTAAACTTTTCGGACTTTTCTTTCAATGGATATACTCATGCATGCCTAGAAAAATCATCGATGAAATGCACGAAGTAAAGATAGTTCCCAAAAGAAGGTTTCTGCATAGGACCACACACACCACTGTGAACAAGATACAATTTCTGAGTAGCTTGAACTAAACCATCTTTTGGGAAGGAGGAATGTTGCATTTTGCCCAGAATACAGCCTTCACATACATGTTTACCAGGTAGCTCAAGTTTGGGCAAAGAGGACACCATTTTAGATTTCTGCAGGTGTAGCAAACTAGCAAAATTCATATGACCAAAGCATGCATGCCAAAGCTTTGCATCTGAGAGAGCCTGAGAATCTTGAACTCCACATGCTCAATCATTCGCAGATTTTGCATAAACTATGAGCTTATACAGCCCATGGCATAAAATGGAAGAATCGATAATGATATCACCATTTGACATATCATGAGCTGTACATCTGTCATCAACGAATTTCATGACCAAGCCAATCTTGGCTAATGATAAAACTGATAATAGATTTTTCTTGATCCTTGGTGTAGCATTTCCTCAATCACAATCTATCCTAAATCACAATCTTCTGATCACTCAAGCATAATAGAGGAGAGAAAAACACAGAGATTGCTCCAGATAAGAGAAAATCTGATGGAGAAGAGTAGAAAAGATATGACTTAGAGAAAGAGAAATTTTGATATTATAGATGTGAATCAATGGCTAGAATAGCTTTGGAAAATAGCTTCTTGACAAAGACTCTACCTCCCTACCACCCCCGAGCTATCACAATCTCATTCACACTTGCACTCTCAATCACACTCTCACTCTCACTCTCAATCACAAGGTAATTCTCTGATTTCCGATGTCCTCCTTGTGTGCCCAGATCTTCTTATAGCAAAATTGATCACTGCCCAAAGAAGTGGGTGATCCACCAAATTTATAGAAAGCTGATTCTCCATAATCACTTTTGCAAGAGCATGTGTTTGTAGTAGTTTCTTTAGTGATGCATATCAAAAATAGAAGAAAACCAGCAAAAAACATATCCGAAGACATCCATAATTAGACATGATGACATGTAAGCATCAAAATCACGGATTCGAATAGAAATAGAGAAGCCCACTTTTTTTTAAGTGTTGGAGAATGGCACTTTTTGAAGCCATGTAACTCAAAAACGGGGAGGAATTAACTTAAGCTTGTGAGAGAAATTTTTATTCAATTTTTTGATCTGCACAATAGTGTATGAGATGACCAACATCCAAATCTACCTCCAAGTATCACTTTTGAGCCCGACAAGTTTAGAAATTCTAGAAAGAGAATAAAATCAATGCATTTTCTTACAGTGAACTAAATGTAGAGAATTGAATGAGATACTTATAATATGATTCACAAAAATTTCACACATACACTTTTATTCTCTTATGCATGCTCTACCTTTCTCTCATATAGATTGTTTCCTAATTCTTTCATCTTCTTGTTCATTTTTCAACCAAAAAACATGGTATAGATAAAGTCTAGAGAGAGAATATGAAACTTGTCATCCCCCAATTTTTCCCACATGCATAAAATGACCTGATTGTTCATTCTTAGCATTATCCTTATAATGGAATTTGAAAAGTTCAAAATGAATTATTTCACTAGAAAAAGGCCCATTACAATTCTTCTCCCCTTTTAGGAACTCTATCCTGAGAGTTGGAGAGAAGGATAATGTGCCAAAAAATCATCTAAGTTCACCCAAGTCAAATCTTCTACTGGATATGTATGCCATTTTACCAAAATCTCTACTATAGATATATTTCTAAGTAATATCTCCCTCCAATCTAATACTATTTGAGGTTGAGTCTCAAAAGAACCATCATCTTTCAACGTACAGTTGTCCTGCAAAACATAAGCAGCATTAGGTACATATCTTTTAAGTAAACTAACATGAAATACAGGATGTACATTTAAATCTTCAGATAATTCCAACAAATAAGCCAGAGATCCAATCTTTTTCAAAATGTTAACAAGGCCTACGTATCGAGGAGAAATTGTGTGATCCTTCCCTAGCAACAAGTCAAATCGATGAGGATTGACTTTAAAAAATACCATGTCATCTATTTGAAATTCAAATGGTCTTCTCTTTAAATCATAGAATTTCTTTTGTCTTCTCTAAGCTTTTTTTATGTGTTGTTTAATTTTTGCAAGTTCTTCATGTTGGAGTTGGACGTCTGCGGAAGCACGCGAACAGCACAAGGAAGAAGAAGAAGCTTGGAGCACAACACACAAGACTGAATGTATTACTAGAGAATGTACAAAGATAAGTAGCCCATTAGGGCAATAGGCGTATATACAAGCCGGGGGAAAAAAACCTCCTAAAGAGGGAAAAAAGTGCCCCGACAGTCCTAGAGTGTTCACACACATCACTACCTAAATATATCAACAAATCCCCCGTGGGAGTGATGCGGTGAACAAGGAGCTGGCACTCATGTATAAGGAAGTGCCAAGCTATGTGGAAATCACTCCACAAAAGGAAGTAAGCCCAAAGCTTTGCGGAAAGCTTCAAACTTCTCCCTAGGCAAAGCCTTCGTGAAAAGGTCTGCAATGTTCTCCTGCGTGGGCACATATGCCAAGCTGATCTCCCCAGCAGAGAACCTCTCCCTGACATAGTGATAATGCACCTCAATGTGCTTAGTGCGAGCATGGAACACAGGGTTCCTCGCAACTGCCAATGCGCTCTGACTGTCAGTGAAGATGGTGGTGGCAGAAGACTGGCCAACACCCAAATCAGCCATAAGGCGTCTGAGCCACACACACTCAACAGTCGCTGTGAAAGTTGCCCTATACTCAGCCTCACAACTGGAAGTGGCCACAGTAGGCTGGTTCTTGCTCAACCAAGATATACATGAGCTACCAAGCATGAAGCAAAAACCACTGGTGGACACACGAGTGTCATAGCAACCAGCCCAATCTAAGTCAGAAAAAGCATGCAAATCTGGCGGTAGTGATCCCCCCTTGGGATAAAACAACCCAAGTAGCCGAGTACCACTCAAGTAGCGAAAGATGCGCTTAACCGCTTTCCAATGCGTGACTCCTGGGCAATGCATAAACCTGCTCATCTGTGAGACAGCAAACTGAATATCTGGCCGAGTAATGCATAAGTAAATCAAGCATCCAACAGCCTGCTGATAGAGAACAACATCAAATGCATCTCCAGCATCATGAAGACTCAATCGTAAACCTGTCTCCATAGGAGTGGCAATACGCTTACAGTCTTCAAGGCCAAAACGCTGCAATAATGTGTCAATATATTTCGTTTGACACAAAGCCATTCCACCATCAACGTGCATAAACTGAATGCCCAAATAGTGATGCAAATGCCCCAAATCAGACATCTCAAATGAGGCATGCAAATCAGCCTTAAAATCAGCAATATGTGTCTCAATAGGACCAGTGAGCAGCATGTCATCAACATAGACAACAATGATCAGAAGCACATCATTAGCACGCTTAACATATAAGGTGCTTTCAATTGGACTGTTCTCAAAACCATGTGCAATCAGATAGGCATGTATCTTCTCATACCAAGCACGTGGTGCTTGCTTTAAACCATATAACGCCTTCTTTAATCTGCACACCTGGTTTTCATGCCCTTTCTGCACAAAGCCACGGGGCTGAAAAACATACACTTCTTCATGCAAGTCATCATTCAGAAATGTTGTTTTAATGTCCAACTAATGTACATTCCAACCATGATGGGCTGCAAGTGCACAAATGCTCCGAACAGTAGTCATACGGCATGTAGGTGCAAAGGTCTCATCAAAATCAATGCCTCTTTCCTGTGCATAACCCTTTGCAACAAGTCTAGCCTTATACCTGTCAACTGTACCATCAGGTTTACGCTTCAGCTTGTATACCCACTTAGTGCCAATGGCCTTCTTGCCAGGAGGCAAGTCACATAAAGACCATGTACCATTCTTCATTATAGCATCATATTCAGATTACATAGCAGCCATCCAATTTTTTGAATTTTGTGCTTCATCAAAAGAAACAGGCTCATTCTCATCACAGAGACTAGATGCAGCCATAGCATAGCAATCTGATGCAAAGGAGGCACTATGAGAGCCTAAACGAGTACGATATGACAAAGGTGCATCTAATTTGCTGTCACGCCAAAGTCTGCACCAGCCATTTTGGCATAGTTTTTGCCTGCTCAATATCAGCTCGCTCATCAACAAGTGCATCATGTAAATCTGCATCAGAAATGGAATGATCTGCATCATCATATGAAACCTGCAAAGGTTGAGAAGTTGCCTCATTAGGACCAGCACTAGCCTGTCCACCTGTAAAAAGAGGCATCAAAGTATCATACATGTCTTTGGAGCTAACAGATGTCTCCTTAGTACATGAAAGCAATGGCTGAATAGCATCTTCCACAAAGACAACATCACGGCTAACCAGAATGCGTTTAGTCTGTGGATGATACAGACGATAGCCTTTACTTTCAGAACTGTACCCAACAAAAATACATTTTACTGCCTTATCATCCAATTTTCTGCGATGTTGTTCAGGCACTAATGCATATGCCAAACAACCAAAAACATGCAGATGAGCAACAGATGGCTTGCGGTCATGCCAAGCCTCATATGGAGTGATAGACTGCAACGCTTTAGTGGGAGACCTGTTCAGTACATATGCTGCACACATGACAGCCTCAAGCCAGAAACTATGTGGTAAAGCCTGACTTTTGACCATGCACCTCGCCATCTCCATGAGTGACCTGTTCTTTCGTTCAGCAACTCCATTCTGTTGAGGTGTATACGGCACTGTACATTGGTGTTTTATCCCACGTTCAGCCAGAAATGCATTAAAATCTAAAGACATATATTCCCCCCCTCGATCAGAACGGAGGGTGCCCATTTTACATGCTGACAGATTTTCAGCTAAAACCAAAAACTGTTTGAAGCACATGAACACTTCGGACTTTGCTTTGAGTGGATGTACCCATGCATGCCTGGAAAAATCATCAATGAAAGTCACGAAGTAAAGGTAATTTCCAAAAGAGGGTGTCTGCATAGGACCACAGACATCACTATGTACAAGCTGCAATTTCTGCGTAGCCCGAACTGAACCATCTTTTGGAAAGGAAGAACGCTGCATTTTTCCCAAAATACAGCCTTCACAAACATGTTTTCCAGGTGCCTCAAGTTTGGGCAAAGAGAACACCATTTCAGATTTCTGCAGGCGTAACAAACTAGCAAAATTCAGATGACCAAAGCGTGCATGCCAAAGCTTTGCATCTGACATAGCCTGAGAATCATGAACTGCACATGCCGAATCATTCACAGATCTTTCATAGTCTATGAGCTTATACAGCCCACGACATAAAATGCCAGAAGCAATAATCACATCGCCATTTGAGAGATCATGGACTGTACACCTGTCATCAACAAATTTCACAACCAAGCCAATCTTGGCTAATGCAGAAACTGATAACAGATTCTTTTTGATCCCTGGCACAAATAAAGCATCTGACAAAGTGAAAGAACTACCATCAGCAGTAGTCAGAATGATCTTACCAACTCCCATAATAGGATAAGAGGAGTTATTGGCGCATGTGACAGTATTCCCTGTAGGAGCAGGCTCAAGTGAAGAGAAGAAACTGCGCTGCGAGGTAATATGTTTGGTCGCCCCACTGTCAAAGTACCAAACATCTGAGTCTACTGCAGACATGCACTGATCAGGAGAAGATGGGTCAAAACTGCAGACAGTAGTAAACGCCCATTCTTCTTCCTGCACAAGATTTGCAGACTCTGTTTTTGGTGTAGAGGCCTCTGCAACAACCATTCCAGCCTCTTTCTTCTTTGCCTCTTTAGCAGCCAGTTTTGGACAGTTCTTTATGATATGATCATTGCCTTTACAGTACTTACAAAACAATTTCTGCTTTTCTGATTTTTTCTCATCTTTGTCTTGGTTCTTTGAATGTGTAGCATTTGCAGATTTCTACTTACTAGTAGAAGAGCTCCATTTTCCTTTGCCCTTCTGACTAGCCAGGAAAGCTTGATCTGCAACACGCATAATGGACCTGTTCTGCCTGGACTGATCTTCCTGCAATAGAACAGAGACTAATTCCTCAAATGACAAGGCATTCGGATTGCCTTTCATCATCAATCGAAGAGTAGAGGCAAAACTCTGATATGAATCAGGAAAACCATTCAGAACGGTCTGCACAAGTGAGCTATCTGGTATAACCTCATCAACAGAAATCAATTGTTCCTTCAGGTCTTTGATCTTTGTAAGAAAACTGTCTATAGAATCATCTTCATTCATGTGCTCACTCTCCAACTGTTTTCGGAGGTAAGCAACACAAGCCTCATTCCTAGCCTGGTACAAAGTGGTAAGTGTATCCCAAGCATCCTTTGTTGTTCTGCAAGAGCGAATGTGAGGAATAATGGCACGTTTGACAGACAAAGCTATCAATGCATGCGCCTGGGCATCTCTGCCATCCCAACGAATCTGCTCTACAGTAGGTGCAACAGAAACAGCAGCACGAACAGGAATCTGCGGAATATCATCTTCGACAGCATCTTCATCAGCTCCAACACCTGTATTTGTAGTACCTGTCGTTACAGGTGTAACAGGACGTCTTTCAACACCCTGCACAATGTTCCACAATCCTTTTGCAACCAGTACATGTCGCATCATATAAGCCCATAATGGGTAGTTGGTACCATCCAACTTATCCTCAACAGCCAACATATGGAATACATCACTGCTTTCAGCCATGGCCGGTGACTAAAATACCTTGATGCAGAAAATTGATTGTCTCTAAAAAAGTTGAACGGAACTGCCCAAACGAGGTCTGCTAGACCTGTAGCAGACTTCGAGACGCTTAAACTGGAGAACAGAAACTGGTATATACCTTTGGCACAAAAGGATAAAATAGCCTGCACAAGCACTGCGATAGTGCGTTCGGAGGTCGAAACGAGCTCAGATCGCGATTTTGGCACCACAAAGCAAAGCAGTTTTGATCTCGGAAACACCCTGAGTATGCTCACCAAATTTCGTGCGAATCTGAGACTGCAAACGGAGGAGTGTCGACGGCGCCCTAGAAGAAGCGACGACCTGCTCTGATACCAATTGTTGGAGTTGGACGTCTGCGGAAGCACGCGAACAGCACAAGGAAGAAGAAGAAGCTTGGAGCACAACACACAAGACTGAATGTATTACTAGAGAATGTACAAAGATAAGTAGCCCATTAGGGCAATAGGCGTATATACAAGCCGGGGGAAAAAAACCTCCTAAAGAGGGAAAAAAGTGCCCCAGCAGTCCTAGAGTGTTCACACACATCACTATCTAAATATATCAACACTTCATCCATCTTATCAAGCATTTCTTTGGACACTTCTACTTTATTTGTAAAACCCAAAATGAAGGTGGATTTAAACAATTATAACCATACATAGCCTCAAACAGAGTCAATTCTATAGATGCATGCCATGCACTATTGTATGCAAACTTGACTAAGGGTAAATATTCACTCCAATTATCCTGCTCTTCATTCATATACATATGAAACTTATCTTCAAGTACCCGATTAAACCTCTCCATTTCCCCATCAGTTTATGGATGGAAAGTTGTACTCGTATGAAGTCGACTTCCAATCGATTCAAATGTTTCTCTCCAAAAGTTTGACGTGAATCGAGAGTCTTTATCAGAAATTATGCTTTTAGGCATTCCATGCAATTGCAAAATCTCTTTTACAAATAATCTTGCAACATTTAAGGCAATATCGGTCCTTTTCATAGGGAAGAAATGTGCCATCTTGGTAAGTTGATTAACTACCACAAATATGGTATCATGCTTACTTCTGGTCATAGGCAATTTAGTGATAAAGTCCATAGAAATAGACTTCCACTTCTGATTTGGAACGTCCAAATGTTGAAACATTCTAGATTTCACTTGTTGGACTTTAAACATTCACTAACATATTTTCTAATATCCCACTTCATACATGGCCAAAAGTAAGCATACTTTGTTTTAACATAGGTCCTTGAATAACATGGATGTGCAGAAAAAGGTGCATCATGAGAATCATGCAATATTTTAACTTTTAATGGAGACTCAGAAGATATGCATAATCGATTTTTACAATACAAAGATCCATTTTGGAAATGAAACTTATCTTGATACATCGATCCTCTGTTTACATTCAAAAATCCCAAAATAGGTGCATAAAAAGAGTCCTATTTCAGTTCTTCTTGAATTTGATTGAGAAAATTAGAGTCTATTACATAAAGGTCTTTGGCTCAATGCATCAATGACCTTATTTTCCTTACCAGCCAGATACTTAATGTCAAAATCATACTCACTTAATAAATCAATCCAATGCTTCTACCTGTTGTTAAGTAATGGTTGTGTGAAAATTTATTTTAGACTCTCATTATCTATTTTTAATTCAAACTTAGCCCCTAACAATAGATGTCTCTAATGCTTAAGTGCATGTGTAATACAAGCATTTCTAGATCATGAGTAGGATATTAAGTTCATGTTTTCTTAATTTTCTAAACTCATATGCAACCATCCTACCATCATGTGAAAGAACACATCCTATCTGACTACCACTTGCATCACATACAACCACAAAAGATTTTCCCATTTAAGGTATTTTCAAAAAACAATTTTCAATGACTTTTTGTTTCAATGATTCAAATGATTCTTGACAAGCATCACTCCACACAAATCCTACATTCTTTTTAGGCAATTATGTGAGGGGAATAGCTATCTTAGAGAAATCCGTAATATGTGCTCTTTCATATTGCACCAATTCTAGAAAACTTCTAACATCCCTTACAGTTTTAGGAACTCGCCAATCAACTATTGTTTTTACTTTATCCTCGTCTATATGAATTCCCTCTTTAGATATGACTCTTCCTAGATACACAAGTTTATCCTTAGCAAAGAAACACTTACTCTTCTTTCCATACAATTTATGTTCTCTAAGAGTTTGCAAAGTCTTCTTGAGATGTATCGCATGCTCAGGATCATTGTTAGAGTATACAAATATATCATCAAGAAATACTAGGATGAATTCATCGAGGTAATCATGAAAAAATTTGTTCATCGAGCACATGAATGTGGCAGGAGCATTTGTTAATCCAAAAGGTAAAACCATGAACTCATAGTGACCATATGGTTTTCAAAAGGTTTTCTTGGGTATATCCTCTTTTGATCCTAATTCAGTGATATCCAGATCTTAAATCAATCTTAGTGAATACAGTCACTTCACTTAGTTGACCTAATAAGTCGTCTATGTGAGGAAGTGGGTACTTATTTTTAATTGTTCTTTTATTCAGCCTTCTTATAGTCAATACATAATCCATAAGAGCCATCTTTCTTCTTTTCAAATAAAATAGGTGCTCCACAATGTGAAACACTTGGTCTTATCAAGCCTTTCTTCAAAAGAGCATCTAATTGAATGTTAAGCTCCTTTGATTCATCTATGTTAAATTGATAGGGCGCTCTAGAATATGGTTCACTCCCTGGATACAGGTCAATGGCATGGTCAATCTGCCTAGGTGGAGGTATACCAAGCAACTCTTCTGGAAATACATCTACATATTCTTTCAAAAGATTTTCTCCATAATTTGGAATACTTTCATCATTATCTTCCTCATGTAGATTGTTCACATGCACTACAAATGTTTTACAACCATCATGTATACCTCTAATTATTTGCACAGTAGAAATAAGAATTGGTTTAGGATTATACACGTCACCTAGAATGCGGATAGATTCACCATCTAGCCTTAAAGTGATTGTTCTTTGTTCACAATCAATTGTTGTAGAATTCTGAACTAACTAGTCCATGCCTATGATTTCACCACTCTATTTCATCTCAATCACATGAAAACATCCACAAAAGAGCCTATCAGAAAGAGTAAATTCAAGGTTTTCAACATATCCTTTTGTATAGTGTAATCTTCCATTGGACATCTCTATAGGTCTTGTTATATGCATATTTAGGGGTATTCCCAAATTCTCTACCAATTTGAAAGATAGAAAACAATGTGTGCTACCTGAATCAATCAAGAATCTGATTCTATGCATAGAAATCATACCCAAAATCATGATAACTGAAGCCTTTGGGAAAGAACTAACCACCATGCAACGTAAAGTAGAGTTAGGGCACTTAGCTCCATCATCTACTTTCTCAATTGTTATACCTTCCTCGACGATGTTTATCGCCTTTGATTGTGCAAGACAAAGACTGCCTTGTTCGGGCACTCATATGTCTGATGCCCTTGCTCCTCTGAATGAAAACATAGACCAAGTTTTTTGCTCACTCAATAAAATTAGGTCTTGTTGCCAATAGATTGGTTGATGCCTCCTTTGATTTTCCACCTGAATAGGATTCTTACTTTGATTATTAGAAGATGAATTCTTGTTTGAATTTTTCATGTTTGTTGCGACAGGTCTCTGTGGCCTATGTCCCATTGCAATGAATCTTGTTCTATTCACCTTCTGCAAATTGAACTTCTCCATCTTCTCAAAATTCTCCACCATGACAAAAACATCTAGAAAATCAACACATCCAGATCCCTTCACTTGATAACGAATCTGTTCACAAATCCCTTTAATAAACTTGCTCTTTAGAGCATCACCACTAACCTCCAATGCATATTTGTGAAGACGTAGGAACTTCTCTTTGTACTCATCAACAGACCAGCTATGCTTTCCACTCTCATGTTGTCAAAAATTGTAGAACTCCATCTTCTCCTCCATATGGTAGTGTGGAGAACAATAGCATTTTTCTGCTTGTTCTCTAAATTCCTTCCATAGGACTGGACCAGAATGTGTTTGAGTCTACATATAAGATTTCCACCATAGTTTTGCAATGCCACATAGGTGCAGCATCCCAACTTTTGCCTTAGATTCCTCACTAAATTGTCGAAGATCAAAGAAATCCTCCAGCTCCTCAATCCATGCTTCCAAGTCTTCGCCGCTCTTCTTCTCACCATCAAAATCATTCAAATTTTCCTTCTTGAAGACTTGGTTAAGGGCAAACTTACCTGGCTCCATATCTTCATAATTGTGTTTTTTTTCCTCTTAGGCATACTAGATGTTCCCACCTTCATCTACTTCATTGTTGAGCTCCATGAACAAATTTGTTGCGCCTTCTAGTTGCTTTCTGCCTTGTTCTTTGCATAAATCTCCAAGAAGCTTCTCAACAAGCTCCTCTTGCTCATGAATATTTTGCATCAAACCTTCCATCGTTCCCGAGGATCGATTTTGCTCTAACACCACTTGTAGTGTTTCCTCAATCACAATCTATTCCTCAATCACAATCTTTCGATCACTTAAGAATGACAAAGGAGATAAAAACGCAGAGATTGCACAAGATAAGAGAAAATCTTATGCGAAAGAGTAGAAAAGATATGAATCAAAGAAAGAGGAATTTTGATATTATAGATGTGAATCAATGGTTATAATAGCTTTGGAAAGTAGCTTCTTTATGAAGCCTCTGCCTCCCGACCACCCCCGAGCTATCACAATCTCATTCACACTCACACTCTCAATATCACTATCAATCTCACTCTCAATCACAAGGTAATTCTTTGATTTCCAATGTCCTCCTTGTTGATGTGCATGGCTTCTTATAGTAGACTTGATCACCACCCAAAGAAGATTACGATCCACCAAATTTAGAGAAACCTGATTCTCCATAATCACTTTCGCAAAAGCATGTGTTTGTAGTAGTGCTTTCTTTTGTCAAAAATATAAGAAAACCATCGTAAAGACATATTTGAAGACTTCCAAAATTAAACATGACGACATGTAAGCATCAAAATCACGGATTCAAATAGAAATAGAGAAGCCCTCCTTTTTTTTGAAGTGTTGGAAAACAACACAATCGAAGCCTTGTAACTAAAAAACGGTGAGGATTTAGCTTAAGTTTGAGAGACATTTTTATTCAATTTTTTTATCTGCACAATAGTGTATGAGATGACCCACGTCCAAATCCGCCTCCAAGTATCACTTTTGAGCCTTGCAAGTTTAGAAATTCTAGAAAGAGAATAAAATCAATGCATTTTCTTACAGTGAACTAAATGTAGAGGCCTGAATGAGATATTTATAACATGATTCACAAAAATTTCACACAAAAACTTTTATTATCTTGTGCATGCTCTACCTTTCTCGCATACATAATTTTTTCTAATTCTTTCATCTTCATGCTCATTTTTCAACAAAAAAAACATTACAGATAAAGTCTAGAGAGAGAATATGAAACTTGTCATCCCAAAATTTTTCCCACATGCATAAAATGACCTCATTGTTCATTTTAAGCATTATCCTCACAATCAAATTCGAAAAGTTCAAAATGAATTATTTCACTAGGGAAAGGCCTATTACATCTGGCACAAATAAAGCATCTGAAAATGTAAAAGTACTACCATTAGTAGTAATCAAAATGATCTTACCAACTCCCATAACAGGATAAGAGGAGTTGTTGGTGCATGTGACAATATTCCCTATAGAGGCAGGCTCAAGTGAAGTGAAGAAACTACACTGCAAGGTAATATGTTTGGTTGCCCCACTATCAAAGTACCAAACATCTGAGTCTACTAGAAACATACATTGTTCATGACAAGATAGGTCATAATTGCAAACAATAGTAAATGCCCATTCTTCATTCTACACAAGATTGCCAGACTCTGTTTTGGGTGTAGAGGCCTCCGCAACAACCATTCCAACCTCTTTCTTCCTTGCCTCTATAGCAAACAATTTTGGACAACTCTTTATGACATGATCATTTCCTTTACAGTATTTGCAAAACAATTTCTGCTTTTCTATTTTCCTCTCATCTATGCAATCCTTCTTTGTTTGTAATTAGTAGATTATGAGCTCCATTTAACTTTGCCCTTCTGACTAGCCAAGAAAGCTTGATCTGCAACATGCATAATGGACTTGTTCTTCCTGGGCTAGTCTTCCTCCAATAGAATAGAGACTAACTTCTCAAATATTAAGGCATTTCGATTGCCTTTCATCATCAATCAAAGAGTCAAAGCAAAATTGTGATATGAATGTGGAAGACTATTTAGAATACTCTCTACAAGTGAACTGTTAGATAAGATTTCATCAACAAAAATCTATTGCTCCTTCAATTCTTTGATCTTTGTCAAAAATTGTCCATGGAATTTCCTTCATTCATGTGCTCACTCTCCAACTGTTTTCGGAGGTAAGCAACATGGGCCTCATTCCTTGCCTAGTATAAAATGGTAAGTGTATCCCAAGCATCCTTAGCTGTTCTGCAAGAGCGAATGTGAGGAATAATGGCACATTTGAGAGACAAAGCTATCAATGAATGTTCATGAGCATATCTGCCATCCCAAAAAAATTGTTGTACAGTAGGTGCAGTAGGAATTGCAACATGAATAGGAACATGAAGTGTATCACCATCTTCAACGCTCTCTACATCACCTTCAGCAATTGTGTTTGTAGGTGTTATGGGACATTTTTCAATACTCTGCATAAGATTCCATAGTCCCCTTGCAAACAATACGTGATACATCGTATAAATTTCATAATGGGTAACTGGTACCGTCCAACTTATCCTCAATAGCCAACATATAGAATACATCACTGCTCTCAGCCATGGCCATTGACTAAGATACCCGAATGTAGAAAAATGATTGTATCTCAAAAAGTTGAACAGAACTATCCTGTCGAGTTCTACTAAACCTATCGTAGTCTTCGAGACGATTATATTGGCGAACAAAAACATCTATATATCTTTGGCACAAAAAGATGAAATCACGTACACATGCACTATGATAGTGCACTCAGAGGCCAAAATGAGCTCAGATCGTGATGTTGGCACCACAGATCGAAGCTCTCTTGAACTCCTAATCACTGGGAGTATGCTCACCAATTGTCATGCGATTTTGAGACTGTACACAGAGGGGATGAAGCGGTGACTTGCTTTGATACCAATTCTCCGAGTTTGAGGTCTATGGGGGCACAAGAACAACACAAGGAAGAAGAAGAAGTTTGGATCACAACACACAATACTGAATGTATTACAACTAGAAGATACAAAGATAAGTGACCCCTTAGGGTTATATGTAGATATAAAAGCCGGGGGAAAAAACCTCCTAAAGAGGGAAAAGAGTACCTGGATAGTCCTAGTGTGCTCACACACATCCACGTAAATATATCAACAATTCTAATATTGGGAAATATTCACGCTCATGTATATATAAGTGCATGAAATTGTGCTTTCCTCTTTCTCACTAAGTGAAAAATCTTTGGATTCTTCTTCAAGTAACTTCATTCTAGCAGGAGTAATATCTTCTCGAATATTTTATCATGAAGGTGATCTATAATAGGGTTACTCCACTCTTGTATCACTCTCACATGGTAAAGGATTCAATGCTTGTTTTTTGGTCTATCAATGCAAAATTATAGATTGGTGCAATAGTCATGATATTCATTACCCATGTGATGATAGTACACTCCTAATTTCCTTAATTTTTTCAAAGTTTTAGTTTGGGGAAAGTGCCACCCAAACTAGCTATGTAGGCTTGCATCATAAGATCCCAATTTTCAATGTCATCTACACAAGAAGACAATATAACTCGTTTATTTCTATAGATACTGCAATTGCTACTTGATTGCAACCTAAAACACCATCTAAAAAACTATAAACACCTTTTCCTGCTACCCAATCCAAGAGGCAATCAATAATAGGAAATGGAAAATTATCCCTTATGGCCACAACATTGAAATGTTTTAGGTTGATGCAAACTCTTAGTTTTCTATTCTTTTTGGGCACAACGGTGATTGCGGACACCCATTCAGTGTTCTCACTCTCATGGATGAAATTATCGTCTACTGATTTATTTATATCCTCTTCAAACGTAGTCAAATAGACACCATTGTATATGTATGGCCTCTATTTAGAGGGCTTCACATTAGGTGCCATGGGAATTCTATGGGCACATATTTGAAGATGAATATCCTTTAAGTCATTTTAAAACCAAGAAAATCTATCTCTACATTTTTAGGAAAATTCCTTAATTGAGCCTCTTCTATTTTTGCTACATCACTCCTAATGTAAGTGTATTTTTCTTCATTATTTTCAATTGAGAGGCTTGTCCTTTGCTTTATTTTCTTTTTTTGAGTTTTACACTTCCACATGATTATAAAAAAGTATGGCTACTATGAAGCATATGTAGTTGAGCATGTCAAACATCCAATCTAACCACTATAAAATACTCGTACAATATCATCTTCTTGTGGTGAGCATGTTCATATTGATGAAGTGGTACATTCTTATGACTCAATACTATGACCACAACAAAGGGGCAAAAATGAAGCAATTGCCATTGAGGTTAAAGCAAGAGCTTCTATAGGTATGGTTCTTCATAGAAAGGATCCTCTTATTTCCCCAAAGAATTTTGACATGCTTGATGTGAAAGATTTTCCCTCTACATTTGCTCCATATGTTTACATCTCCACCATTGGATCATCTTCCACCACCTTCCCCGATCACTTCTATCCATTGGTTTCTATAGTCCGTGAGTTCATAGATGACAAAATTGTTGATTTGAGATATTGTTGTATAGAATAAAATTATGTTAACATACAAACCAATGCACAAAACATACATTTTCAACATATGCGCATAGGAACCATGCCTATCTAAACCATCATTCCATAAACATGAAGGCTTCTTAGCATATGAAAATATTCCACCTCTCATGATTCTATGTTGTAGTGTACATTCGTAAGGCCCCTTTATGAGTAAAAGCCAATCATGCATGACCCTATTGGGGGAGTCCGAACTTGCATCCTAGGCAAAGGTTATATTGGGCCATTTATGACTTGTAGATAACTTAGATAGATTTAGCCCACAATCAAGTGAGACTTTGGTTAGAATGATACAATGTGTGAATTAAAAATGAAGGTTCTTTGAATTGTGGGATCTCTAAGGGCTTTATGATTTTCAATCATGAATCTGAGCTCAATTTTGTTGTTGCAGCACAATAGGGATATTTCAGTTAGATATTGTTTGATCATGACTTTGATTTTTCAGCTTGGCACTCTACATGTTAGTGGGTCTTGTGTATAGGTGGTACGATAATACATGGGTAGTGGTTGCCCAAATACATCCATGCATTCTCGCTATTTGTGGAAGGTCATGCCTCTGCATCAACTTATTGATAGACAACTTCTACACCTATCTAAATATTCAATTGAGACAACATACCTCTACAACCTAATCTCCCATTTAGAGTTTTTAGACCATTTAATCTCTACCTTGAGAGCATGGAGTGGGTATAAAGTAAAATGAATCCTTATTTTCATATGGTTTTGTAAGAAATTATACCAATACATTTTTGCACCGATTACAATATGTTATTTGTGATAATTCTTTAACCTAACTATGTTTTAAAGTTAGATGTAATTGGTTAACACCATATTTAACACCATAGTGAACGTTTGGAATCTCTTAAAATTGAGCAAAAAATTAGAAATAAAAAACGTATTATAAGAACGATTCTGAATAAGATTCCATGAAGTTAAAAAGAACATGCTACAAAAAAGTTCCAATTAGAAAGGAATCATTTTATTAACTTTTCTCAAAATAGATTATAAGTACAATTGAAGGTGGACTTGAAACATAAATATGGATATGTGATTTGGTAGTTAAACTTTTTATGTGAAACTAAGGAGTTGTTTGATTGCAAGTTAAGATAAGTAAGACTCTATGATTTGCTAATACCATGATAGTCTTTTTATCTATTTAGAAAGTTTCACCATTCATTTTAGTTATCTTTGTACAAGAATGATTATTTGGGCTTGCGCCCTCACAAAAAATTAATAATAACTTAGGATCCTTAGTTAATTGATAATGAAAACCTTTGTAAAATCTAAATTTTAAGATATTTAAGGATGTCAAGTTTTCTAATATTTAAGAATATTGTGCTTTGGTAGGATTTCTGTACTTTTTGTTGTGACTTGATAACTGTAATAAAAAGACATGGGTATAATTTATTTAGGAGAAGGTGACAAATTCAGAATGTGGCATAAATCCTTTGACAATGAAACAATGGAAAAGTGAAGAAACATTGTATTGATCAAGGAGGAGAGTTCTTACTGACAAAATTCAACAACTACTACAATGAGCATGGAACTAAAAGACAGCTCACGGGTGCTCACATACCTCAAAAACGGTTGTATTGTTGAGAAACAGAGTAGAATAGTAGTTGAAATAGCTTTTTGCATGCTAAAGGCTCAATACATGGTTGAACTATTTTGGGTAGAGGTAGTTAATACAATAATATACATTTTGAATTGGAGCTACAAAAGGCACCATAGGTAATTACACCTCAAGGAGCATACTCTAATAAAAAATCTTCATTTATACATTTCAAACT
This sequence comes from Ceratopteris richardii, assembly GCA_020310875.1. Classification (NCBI taxonomy): domain Eukaryota; kingdom Viridiplantae; phylum Streptophyta; class Polypodiopsida; order Polypodiales; family Pteridaceae; genus Ceratopteris; species Ceratopteris richardii. Next base: position 147,590,651 of record CM035426.1, on the reverse strand, counting down.
TTGGGATGTTTTTATTATGCATATGTGTTTGAATAAACATGAAGTAAGCTAGAATAAAAAGGAAAAAAATGTGTCTTCTTAGGATATAATCAAGAGACTAAGCCATGCGTACTTTGGGATCCAAAGCCAAAGAAGATTATTTACAGCCATGATGTGGTGTTTCATGAATGATCACACCTAGAGGATAACAAAGGTGAATGCAATATTTTATCAATTGAAGAAGTAACTCACCTTAGGCCTTCCCATGGATAGGTCAAGGTTTAAGAAGAGAGGAGACATCGGATAATCAAATTACTCCACCAAAACTTCAACCTTTTGTTTTTCACATAGCATAAGTCACCAGCAAAGTAGTCACAATAGTTCTTCAATGATTGCAAATCAAAATTTAATGTTCTAGAATAATCTTTAGATGGTTTATTTAGACCAAAGGGGATTGAGGAGCAACAAAGAGCCAATATGGTTGAAATTATGGGACTGATAAATAATTCACAACTACAAATGAAGCACTTGGAGACCCCAAGTAAAGTGCAATCATGCAAGCTGACTATGATGACATGCTAAAAAAAAAATTGGGAATGCACTCATTTGATTCCAAAGAGAAATTAAACTGATACTAAGAAAATTTGGAAAGACAAATATAAAGTAGATTATAATTTAAACAATTACAAAGCTCAGATTGTTGTACAAGGATTCTCATAGGTTAAAGGTTATGATACCCAAATGACATTTGCATTGATAATTTGAATGTCCCCAATTTGCACTATACTAACAAATTCTACACATAAAAGGTGGGATTTATTCCATATGGATCTAAGATCAGCATTTTTTAATGGATATCTCAAGCATGAGGTATATGTATCTCAACCTCTAGCTTTTTAGGTACCCAATTTGAGAAAAAGATTTTTAGACTTAAAAATATATTTTATGGCCTTAGGAAAGCTTAACAAGCTTATTATAAATTAATGGAAATTTGTTTAAAAAATCTAGTATTAACAAGAAGTATTTTGATGCAAATTTGTATCTTATGGGAAAATATAACTAGGTAGTGGTTATCAAACTAGAAGTGGCCACAGTAGGCTGATTCTTGCTCAACCACAATATGCATGAGCTACCAAGCATGAAGCAAAAATGAGTGGTGGACACACGAATGTCATAGCAACCAGCCCAATCACAGTTAGAAAAAACACGTAAATCTAGCGGTAGTGACCCCCCTTAGGATAAAACAATCCAAGTATTCGGGTACCACTCAAGTAGCAAAAGATACACTTAACCACCTGCCAATGCTTGACACACTTGGCAATGCATGAATCTGCTCATTTGTGAGACAACAAACTGAATATCTGGCCAAGTAATGCATAAATAAATCAAGCATCCAAGAGCTTGCTGATAGAGAACAACATCAAATGCATCTCCAGCATCATGAAGACTCAATTGTAAAGCTCTCTCCATAGGAGTGGCTATAGCTTTGGCCAAAATGCTACAATAATGTGTCAATATATTTTGTTTGGCATGTACTATTCTGCCATCAACTTGCATAAATTGAATGCCTAAATAATGATGCAAATGCACCAAATATGACATCTCAAATGAGGCATGCAAATAAGCCTTAAAATCAGCAATATGCTTCTGATGAGGACAATGATCAGAAGCACATCATTTGCATGCTTAACATATAAGGTGCTCTCAATTGGACTGTTCTCAAAACCATGTGCAATGAGGTAGGCATGTATCTTTTCATACAAAGCACGTGGTGCTTTCTTCAAACCATATAATGCCTTTTTCAACCTGCACACTTGGTTTTCATGCCCTTTTTGCACAAATCCATGGGGCTAAAAAACATACACTTCTTCATGCAGGTCACAATTTGGAAATGCAGTTTTAATTTCCAACTCATGTACATTCCAACCATGATGAGCTACAAGTGCATAGATGCTATGAATAGTAGTCATTCGGCTTGTAGGAGCAAAGGTCTCATCAAAACCAATGCCGCTTTCTTGAGCATAACCCTTTGCAACAAGCATAGCCTTATACTTGTCAACTGTTCCATCAAGTTTACACTTCAACTTGTATACCCACTAAGTGTAAGTGGCCTTCTTTCAAGGAGGCAAGTCACATAAAGACCAATTACCATTTTTCATAATAGTATCATATTCTGACTGCATAATAGCCATTCAATTTTCAGGATTTTGTGCTTCACCAAACAAAACAGGCTTATTCTCATCACAAAGACTAGAGGTAGCAAGAGCATAGCAATATGATGCAATAGAGGCACTATGAGAGCCTAAACGAGGGTGCATCTAATTTGTTGTCATGCAAAGTCTGCACCAACCATTTTGGCATAGTTTTTGCATCCTCAATATCAGCTCTCTCATCAACAAGTGCATCATGTAAATCTACATCAGAAGTGGAATGATCTGCATCATCACATGAAACCTGTAAAGGTTGAGAAGTTTCCTCATTAGGACCATTATTAGACTATCCACGGATAAAAAGAGGAAGCAAAGTATCATACATATCTTTGGAGCTAATAGATGTCTCCCTAGTGCATGAAAGTAATGGCAGAATAGCATCTTCCACAAAACAAAACATCACCACTAATCAAAATGTGTTTAATCTGTGGTTGATACAGACGATAGCCTTTGTTTTCAAAACTGTACCTAACAAAAATATGTTTCAGTGCTTTATCATCCAATTTATTGCATGGTTGTTTAGCCACTAATGCATATGCCAAACAACCAAAAATACGCAAGTGAGCAACAGATGGCTTATGACCATGCCAAGCCTCATATAGAGTGATAGACTACATTGCTTTAGTGGGACACCTCTTAAGTACATATGCTGCACACATAATAGTCTCAAACGAGAAAGCATGACTCTTGACCATACACTTTGCCATCTCCATGCGTGACATGTTCTTCCTTTCAAAAACTCTATTGAAGTGTATAGTACACTATACACTGGTGTTTTATCCCATGTTCAACCATAAATGCATTAAAATCAGAAGACATATATTCACCCCCCTTGATTAGAATGGAGCCATTTTACATGCTCACAGATTTTTAGACAAAACCAGAAACTGTTTGAAGCACGTAAACACTTTAGACTTTGCTTTAGATGGATATACCCATGCATGCCTGGAAAAATCATCAATGAAAGTCACAAAGTAAAGATAGTTTCCAAAAGAGGGTGTTTGCATAGGACCAGAGACATCATTGTGAAGAAGCTGCAATTTCTAAGTAGCTCAAACAAAACCATCTTTTGGGAACAAGGAATGTTGCATTTTTTCCAAAATATAGCCTTCAAAAAAGTGTTTACGAGGTGCCTCAAGTTTGGGTAGAGGACACCATTTCAAATTCCTGTAGGCATAGCAAACTAGCAAAATTCAAATGACCAAAACATGCATGCCAAAGCTTTGCATCCAACATAGCTCGAGAATCATGGACTACACATGCTGAATAGATTTTTCATAGTCTATGAACTTATACAGCACATGACATAAAATCCCAGAAGTAATAATGACATCGCCATTTGAGAGATCATGAACTACACATCTGTCATCAAAAAATTTCACAATGAAGACAATCTTGGCTAAAGCTGAAACTGATTATAGATTCTTCTTGATCCCTGGCACAAATAAATTATCTGACAATGTAAAAGAACTACCATCAACAGTAGTCAGAATGATCTTACCAACTCCCATGACAAGATATGAGGAGTTTTTGGCACATGTGATAGTATTTCCTATAGGGGCAAGCTCGAGTGAAGAAACTTCACTGCGAGATAATATGTTTGGTTTCCCCAATATTAAAGTATCAAACATCTGAGTCTACTAGAAACATAGAATGTTCATGAGAAGATGGGTCATAACTACAAATAGTGGTAAATGTCCATTCTTCATTCTGCAGACTTTGTTTTGGGTGTAGAGGCCTCTGCAACAATCATTCTTGCCTCTTTCTTCCTTGTCTCTTTAGTGGCCAGTTTTGGACAACTCTTTATGACATGATCATTTCCTTTATAGTATTTGCAAAACAATTTCTACTTTTCTGTTTTCTTCTCATCTCTGTCATCCTTCTTTGATTGTGTAGAATTAGTAGATTTCTTCTTACTAGTAGAAGAGCTTCATTTACCTTTGCCCTTCTGACTACACTAGAAATCTTGATTTGCAATACACATAATGGACTTGTTCTTCCTAGACTAATCTTCCTCTAATAGAACATAGACAAACTCCTCAAACATTAGGCATTTGGATTGCTTTTCATCATCAAATGAAGGGGAGAAGCAAAACTATGATATCAATTGAGAAGACCATTCAAAATAGCCTGCATAAGTGAACTATCAGGCAAGACTTCATCAATAAAAATCAATTATTCCTTCAAAACTTTGATCTTTGTCTGAAAACTATCCATGGAATCTCCTTCATTCATGTGCTCACTCTCCAATGTTCTACAAGAGCAAATGTGAGGAATAATGGCACATTTGACAGACAAGGCTATCAATGCATGTGCTTGAGCATCTCTGCCATCCCAATGAATTTGCTCTACAGTAGGTGCAATAGGAACCGCAACACGAACAGGAACATGAAGAATATCGACGTCTTCAATGTCATCTACATCACCTTCAACAACTATCTTTGCAGGTGTAATAGGATGTTTTTGAACACCGTGCAAAATATTCCACAGATGTTTTGCAACCAATACATGACGCATCATATAAGTCCATAATGGGTAATTGGTACCATCTAACTTAATATACTCAACAACCAACATACGGAATACATCACTGCTTTCAGCCATGGCCACTGACTAAAATACCCTGATGGAGAAAAATGATTGTATCTCAAAAAGTTGAACAGAACTACCCTATCGAGTTCTACTAAACTTGTAGCAGACTTCGAGAATCTTAGACTGACGAACCAAAACATGTATATATCTTTGGTACAAAAGATGAAATCGTATGCACAAGCACTATGATAGTGCATTCAGAGGCCGAAACGAGCTCAGATCACGATTTCGGCACCACAGAGAAGCCACTTTGATCTCCTAATCACCTTGAGTATGCTCATCAAATTTTGTTTGATTCTAAGACTGTGACTGGAGGGGTGTGAACGATGCCCTAGATGAAGCGGTGACCTGGTCTAATGCCAATGGTTGGAGTTTGAGGTCTGTGGAAGCATGTTGTTCTAGCACATTGGTGAGAACCACGTTAAGAAGCTCCACCTCCTTAATGTCAATCCGCGGAAGAGATAGGAGTGATATGAAGATCGTGAATGTGAGATGTGAGAGTGAAGGTGAGAAGCATAGAGATGCACACACACATACACACACACAACGAAGAGACAAGCAAGACACAATGGAAGGTAGGAAATTAACTCTATTGCTCAAGAACACTCTTTCAAGCTCAAAATATCTCTAAGCTCTTCTCTACTCAAACAAGCTAACCTCAAAAATCCGCTCTCTAGCTCTTTTTATAGATTCTAGACTAGTTTTGACCGGTTTCACATATACTGACCAGCATAGTTAAAAAATAGGTTCTATGTGCTATTTGAAAGGGTAAACGGTATCTAAAAATAACCAAAATTGGTATGCTCATTCTACATAAGCTTCTCAAGCTCGAGGACTCCTCGGCTTGCACAAAATGGAGCTATAAATTACAAAAAGGGTTTTTTCTATGTTACATATGTTACAAAAGTGATGAAAATCACTGTTGGAGGTTTTGAAAAGTATTTTGAAATATATTTGTTTGAAAGAATGAATCGACTGACTCCCTGCTACTTTGTTGTGCTCTGTCTTCACATGCTTCCACGTCTTCTATGCCTCTAGCTACTGCCAACACCCCCCTCCCTCTCGCTTCTGTCGTCCTCGAGAGAACCTTGTTGTGAGGTTTGTCGGATATAATTCTGGAGTAGTTCCTGAGCAAGGCTGTGCTTTGATATGCGAATACCTTGGGCCAGATCTGCCTCAAGTTTCTCCCAATCAATGGGCTGCAGTTCATCGGATGGCGGGAGTCTGTAGTGTGTGGAGTATACCATCTGTTTGCAGGCAAATAATTGGAGCAAATGCGTGGGCTTGCTGATGAACACTTCTAAGTGATATTCCCAAAAACCGGTTGTGAACATTTCTTCGAAGGTCTGCTTATAACACGTCAGTAAGTATTTAATTCGACAGTGCTAGGCGTAACACACTCGGAGCGATGGTGTTGTACTCATGTCATAAGCTAAATTGAGATTGCCATGCTCAAAACCCTGGGTGATTACATGTGGTGCCTTGACTCGACGGAAGACTTTGAATACCATCTCAAATCATGTCAAATATTTTGACAGTCATGTCCACTGCGACATCGTCCATATGTTTTAAGCGAGGGAGCCAGTGACGAATCGTTGCCATCATGTATCCAATTGTTGGTGGTCCTGTGGGTGGCCTGAAATATGGTTAATTGAGCCAATCCTGACATTGCTTGTTGTTTTGTACTTTAATGGCAAATGCCTTTCAGGAGTGGTGACATGGCACTGGTCCCCAGCATGGCTTGTACTTTAAGTGTAGTGGTGCCTTGACCCAAGTACTCATCATCTCTGGATATTCTTGTATAAATCCTTGCGCCAATCTGGTTGATAGATCTCTCCTCGCTACGCATCTAGTGACAAATCTTCCGGCTCAAAGAGTTGCGTGGGAGGGCTTCTTGCCTGTTTCTTTTTCTATGGCCAGTTGATATTCCACCATTAACATAAAATAAGGTTTGTATTGTAGCTCATGCCCAGATATGTATCTGCAAGGGGCCAAATGAGCAAAGTAGGGGTATTGTAAAATGCGTTCTTCAATCATTGCCATTGCGTGTAACTGCGCCTCTACCCGTGCTGAGTGGGTTTTTCCAAGTTCTTCAATCGTCTTCATCCATGCGGGAGTTGGAAGTTCAAAAGTCGTCTAGCCTTTAGCTGTGACTCGTCCGCCTGGGATGGGTTGAGGTTCATATGCTTCTTCAAAAGTTTCTTCCAGCGGAATAGTTACTGTTTCTTACTCTGCTCGTAGTTCCGATGGGGAGTCTGGCCTTGGGGTGCTTCATATACAGTTATTCGTGATTGAAGAGTTGATACCTGGGCCCGTAAAGCATTGAGTTCGTCTAATATCTAAGGAGAAGGGTCCGCAGGAGCTGGTAGTCCTTGTTGTATTGGTGCTCTTAGTTGGAGTAGTTTATGATCTTCTTTCAGCTTCTGATATTCCTGGTTCATGTTGTCGTACTCATCTAACAATATGACATGATCATCTAGCAACATCTTCATAGATTCTGAGGGCACGGCCTTGACACGGCTGGGACTTAATGGTTGGTCTAGCTGATCTAGAGCAGCTTCTAAATTCTCTCTATTCTGTTCTTGTAAACGCTGGTTCTCTTCTTTTGCTGCTGCCAAGTGGCGTCTGAGTAAGCCCATGTTCCTAGTAAGAGTTGCATTGCGAATGGTTTGCACCCTTAACAAGTTGTCTATGTCAGTGATGGCCTCTTTTGTCTTTGCTTCACCTTCGAGTTCAAGTTTATGGTATGCCTCTCCTAGCTCTTGGTAGCGGGTGTTCAATGAGGCATTCTCGATGGACAGTGAATTGAGCTGCGACTATAGATCATTCGTTGTCTGTCCGGTAATTATTGCCAAGAGATGCAAACTCATCTCTTACTTGTGTCATGCAGGTGAACATGTGATGAAATGCGGTGTCTATAGTAGATGATAATATTAAAGGTGTACTAAATGAAGATGCGGTGGGTGTTGATGCAAGGGGTAAGGGAAATGGGGGTGGGAGAGTGGATGCTGTGGTGATTGTGGAAAATTGTGATGTGCCCATGTGTGGTGGTGAAATGAATGAAGGGCGTGGTGGTGCAGTGGGTGGGGAGATATCCATGTCCTGCGATGTGGTATCGAGTGCCGTGACTGTGAATAATGAAGTGAGGGTGGGTGCGTGCGTGGGTGTAAATACAGGGTTTACAAAGGTTGAAGAGTAATTTACAGAGGGGTTCTCTTGTACTCCTTGGTGGAAAGGGGAAAGAGGAATTATGGTGGGTTGAGGGGGTGAGACTGGGGAGAAGGTTAATGGAGGTGGGAATGAGAAAAGGTGTCTTGGAGGTGTGGGGAAGGATGGGAAGGATGGAGGGAAAATTGGACTGGATAGAAAGGCGGATGTTCGGGGAGGAAAACTAGGTTGGATGGGTGCGGGAATTGTGGGAGGAATGGAGGTGAGGAAGGTTTCTGCTACCTCGCCATAGAAGGAGGTGGATGTTCTGGAAGAGATCGGATGTACAAGGGCGATTGGAGAGACGACAGGTGAAAGAGGAGCGGTTGGGGTGGCGGGTACTTCGGTTACAGTGGTGGTATGTACAATAGTAGTGTGGGGTGGGGAGTCGATGACAATGGTGTCTTCTACCAAGGAGCCTTTAGGGATGAGACGTGCTTCCCTGGCCTGTTCTGAAGATTGGGCACCTGTCGGCACACAAATGTATTCGCCTGGTTTTGATAGTAAACGTACTCATCGGGGGTCATATTGCGGTAACAGCTTCCTCTACAAGTATCTTAATGCTTTGTTAGATCCCACTGATTTGACAAGTTCCTTGAAGCCTTTGATGTATACTTCTTTGAAACCGCCTAAGACAAGTTCTTGCTCTATGAGTGCTTGGCTCTCTTCCTCAGTTAACTTCTTATGCGCCCAAACTTTCTCCATAGTGCGATATAACTTTTTGATTGCCAAGGTGTAGGCTGCTGCTTCAAATGTTTCTTCTTTGTGTGTGCTCGTGTCACCTTGGGTGTCGGTGTGTTGTCCTTGTTCATCTGTCTGCACATTTTCTTGGGAGTCATGAGTGCCCTGGCTGGCTTCATCATTGCCCTCGTCATCATCTGTTTCTGTTCTTTCCTCTTCAGAGCTTGATACTACTTGTCCTTGTTGTTGATGAGGTGGAGTGGTCGGGTAGCTTGGAAGTTCATATTCTAGAGAGAAAATCTGACCTTCGGAAAACTAAAATTCATTTGAAAAGGCATCTGGCATTTCAAAATCAAATCTTGTATCTATGGGTTCCGCTTCCATGTTGGGTATTAGAAAAGAAAATGCTTCCGCACTAATAGTGGTGGGAACTTCTGTTGTAGTGGTGGGAGGTTCCTGAACTGATGTTGGTTGTGAGGTAATCACACTAGTATTGCCTTCTGTAATGATAGGTCGTGATAATCGTATGCGAATTGGTTGTACAGTTATAGGGGCTTCCGTCAGAGACTGTTCTGGAGAGGGTTGCAGTGACGGTGATTCTGGGACTTGTAGGCATGGAATGGTTCCTCTCATGCACTTTCCTGCTCATCCTTTACTAGCCTTCCTAGATTTCTTTGCTGTCCCCTTGAATGATTTCAACTCCTCGCTTGTCATTACACGCTCGATTGGCAAGTCGTATGCCAGACACATATAAATAATTCTCGTGAGAGCACAACATCCATGGATCACCTTCTTTCTTTCCCATCTATGTTGTGCTAAGTATAGCTGATCAATGATCCAACTAGCCAGATCAACTGTTTGTGCCCCAGTACAAGCTAAATATAAGCCAAACCAGATGCGCTTGTGGGGCATGGTGAATCTATCCTGAGCGGGAAAGCGAAATGCTACATGCATATCCTCAATGGTTTAGAGAGCTTAGGTGTGATTGCTGAAATATCTTCCCACTTAATGACATCTCCACGTTTCATTGGCTTTGGAACCAGCCTTTCTCTCTCTGTTGGAGTATGCATCCCATGGATCTTGATTGCCGCTCTAATCAGGTCTTTGGAAAGATAAAACTTCTTAAACGGTGGATCATTTACTAATGACGGCAAAATGAATGTTCCCGGAAAATCTTTATTTTATGAAGCTGTCAAAGTGGTGATTAAGTAATAGCATCTGTAGAAGTCTGGTTTAGGCAACGGATCACTGAAATATTCTGTGAAACCAGCTCTCACCCAAATATGCTTTAAGTCTTCTGTGTTCTGTAGTCCTTCGAACTCTCTCGAGAAAAATTGGTACTTGCCGCAAGTGCGGGTATCAAAAGTCAAATTGGCCTCAAAAATGAAATCTGCATCCACCAATGGTCCTGCTAGCCCTTGAAACCAGTGAGAATTGCGATGAATCTTCTCAGTATATCCCCTAGGAGGATCATCAATTGGCATAGGTCCTGGAAATCCTTGAAATTCTGGTGGTTGAGCCGTAGGATGTGGTTCAGCTAGTAATTCACCAACATTTGCCATGGGTACATTGGAGCCAGGTTCAGATGGTCCTTCTGCCTGCATGATGAGTGATGCGAGTGTGTAGCGGATCTCCTACAAAAGATTAACACATTAGTATGGAAATTAATCATGATCCCATTAAAGTCAGACCGCAATCCCTTTCCATAACCGATGTGTAACCCGTGTAGTCGAGTGTTGTGATGTGGTTTATGGAATAATTGTTGTAAAACTAATGCAGGTCTCTAGACACCTACATGCTTCAGATGATGCATACATTTCTTGATGAGATGTTATTACAAGTGATGTTGGGTTATAGTGTGTGGATTTGTACAAGGTTTAGTCATAAATGAGTTATTACAAGGTTGTAGATTAGTCGGGGTGGGAGTTATGTTAGACAATGGGTTTTGAGGAGACAATTGGATACGTTTTGGTATCCACTTCCTAAGAGTTTTTGAGCGGGTGGAATGTTTCCGCTGAGGGACAAAAGGTGATATCGGATGTGGTGGTATGGAAGGGTGAAGAGATTTCTGAGGGGTATATATTACATGGCTTGAGGGTTGAGCTATAATACACTATTGAGGTACCCAAATTTGCGTGGGTGTGGGTCGATTCATAAGGTACTTCTTGGCAATCCAAATCTGTCGAATGTCCGAACTTTTAGAGGAAGGTCGAGGAGATGTTGAATATTGACTCTACTTTTGCCTTGACTTCTCCTTGCCAATGTCTGCTTTGTTGAATCCTGGTGGTGCTTTCTGTCCTTTTGGCACCCATATTTTTCTCGTGCTTCTTGCTTTGTGATACTGATACTGCTTTCCTCCTTGTGTCCTGTGATTTGGTCGTTGGTCTGGGTTCCTTCATCGTGGATGACTCCTTTGTGGTTGAGGTTGAGAGGTTGGATGGGCACTCTGCTTTGGAAAAGAAGGGAGGCCCAACACTTGCGAAACTTGCCCATTAGGAGGTGAGGAATTCTGTACCACAGATCTAAGCCAGTCCGTAGTAAGTGTGGAAGGATGGACACTCCAGGGTGTTTTGCCCATGTGGCTACTGATGCAGTCCACCTGACCGCTAATTGTCCCCATTTGTTTGCTGATGGTGCCGATTTTGCCGTTAATGGTCCCCATTTGTCCGTTGTTGGAAGACCAAGGGAACATCTCTTGACAATCTTTTATCTGGCAATGATCCATCGCCAAGCTCTCATGGGTTGACTTTGGAAGGAGCATGCTTAGCCGAGGGGTTTGCCCAAATATCTTCCGGTCCTCCGTCGCGAGCGTTTCATAGGGTCTAGGGTTACCTACCTCAGGTGGAGGGTTGTTAGGGAAGTCAAGCGGTATCACTTGCTTCTGATCTAAGGTTCCAATCTGTAAGGAGCCTTGTCTGAGATTTAGGTCCACTGAGTGATCGTATAGCCAATCTTGGCCAAGGATTAGGGGTTCTATCAGGTCATCATCATGGCACATTAGTAGCTTTGCTATCATGGTCACTTCGTTTATGAGGATAGGAAGATCCACCTCACCCATGCAAGGGGTTTCCATGCCTCCTAGCCCTATGTATGCCTCAATTGGCTGCATTTCTATTCCCGAATCCTTATAGTGGGACCATCTAATTGCACTAGTCGCAGCACCTGAGTCAATTAAAGCCATGAGCTCTTGGCAAGGGTTGTTATGCTCTAGCCTGACTGTAATGAATGGTCTCCTATCCACTATGACTATGATGAGTGGTTGACTTTACTTGACACATGGCCATGGGGTATCTGGGTGTTGTTTCCAGATGGTTATAATGTTCTCTCTCTAGTCCTTGTCTTCTTAACTTCATGTGCTTAATGTGTTCTATAGCTTTTGCCTGAGCTTCCGCTCATATTCTACTTTCTTCCTCCTTACGCTTCTTTGCCAACGTGAGTCGTCTAAGCATATCCTTAATAAGAGGTTCCTGATAAAGCTTGACTCTACAACCACTAATGTAATTAGGCATTATGTCTCCTTCTAGGGTGGCTAATTGTACTTCTCCACTTGTTGAGAGTCTATTAATGATCATAGGTCCATAACCTCACTTTTCTAACTTCCGTGCATGTTGTTTCAGCATATATACTAGGACTAAATCTCCTTCTTTTAAGACTTTATCTTTCACATGTGCATCAAAATATGCTTTCTGTCGCTTCTTTGCTGCGTATATTCCTATTGCTACTATCAGCATGGTTTCTCCTAATCGTTCCAAGTCCATTATTCTTGCTGATAATTCATGGCCGGTCCACTGATGTTCTTGTGCAACCTTAAGGGTCGGTATCAAGAAGTCCAAAGGAAGCACATCATTCTGACCAAAAACCATCTGAAAGGGAGTTGCATTGAGTACGGTCTTGTAGGCCACTCGATACACCCAAACAGCGTGGTGTAACTGTTTGTCCCAATCTGAATGTTTGTTGTTCACGAGTTTCGTCAGTACGTTACAAAGGATCTTGTTAGTGCTTTCAGCCTGACCATTGGCTTGATGATGATATGGTGCAGATTTCTTGTGAATCTTCCTGTAACAAATATTCAATGACTCGGTTTAGAAAGTGAGTTCCTCGATCGCTCACTAACTCTATAGGCAATCCATATCTTGTAAAGACATTTTCAAATAAGAATTTTGCAGTCGTGTGTGCATCATTCTTTTTTGTGGCTTTGGCCTAATCTGTCGCAACAATAATGTATTCAGCATGTGTACCTTTTGCACGGGGGTTAATGGGTCCTACAAAGTCTATACCCCACTTAGAAAATGCACATCCTCCCATCATGGGTTTCAATGGCATTTCATCTCTACGAGTAGGAAATTGAGTTCTTTGGCACACATCACATCTCTTTGCATAGGTATGTGCATCCATGTGAAGAGTGGGCCACCATAATCTTGCAAAGAGGATGGCTTTGATTATCCTATCGGGTCCAAAATGACCTCCTGCAACACCTTGGTGTGCAGTCTCTAGTACGCTCAAGTAATCGCTTTCATGAACACATTGTCTTAAGTATCCATCTCTTCCTCTTTTGTATAGATTATCGCCAATAAGTCAATAGTCTTGAGCTTCCTGCTCTAGACTTCGTTGTCGTGCTAAGGTCATTCCTTGAGGGAATGTTTTCGTCCTCAAGTATGTCACTAAAGGTTCACTCCATTCTGGTGTGAGAGACACGTGATATAACGTAGCATGTTCTACAGGTGGTCTTTCACAACAAATAGGGCATTCTTTATACAACGTGTAGACGTCTACTTCCATTGAAGGCCAATATACTCCTAGTCTATACAGAGTCTGCAATGTACGATGTTTTGAGTGATGTTGCTTTAATGCACCTATGTGTGCTAATTGCAACCAATTCGCATGTTCTGATTCATCTACAAAACAAGCAAGAATCTTTTGATTATGTTGTTTATATATACTTCCTGCTATTATTTGATATCTTTGAGACTTGGTAATTTCTCCTTCCTTGATCCTTATCCTAGGATTCTTAGGTCCATATGTGAGAATAGGGACTATTGGCTTAGCCCATTCTAGTGCTATCTCAAGGTTAAACAAATATGCATCGGGTAATTCATCCACTATCCCTTGAGGAGCTTCGCCTGTGGTTAATCTTGAAAGATGGTCAGCTCTGAGATGTCTCTTTCCCTCTTAGACTACTACTTCAAAATCATACTCCACGAGTAATAGAAACCAACGTATTAATCTTCCCGTGTTACAAGTCTTGTTGACTAAATACAATAATGCTTGATGATCTATAAAGAATTTGAACTTATTTGCCAACAAATAATGCCTGAATTACTTTACTACATAGATCATTCCTAATCCTTCTCGTTCCGTAGTGGTGTAATTTCTTTCTGCTGCGTTCAAATGTCTGCTCGCATAAGCTATGGGGAGATCTATATTACCTTCATTCGTGGGTTGTGCTAACACACATCCTATGGCATAATTGGATGCATCCACATGTACATGGAATGGCTTACTCCTATCCAGGGTTGTCAATATAGGTGCTGAGCACAAACATCATTTAAGTTCATTGAATGAATTCTCACATTCATCTGTCCATTCAAACTTGGTCAAAAGAGAGTACAGAGGCTTGGGTATGATTGCATTCATGTGTTTGAATCGTCTATAATAACCGCAATGACCCATAAATGCATGTACTTCCTTTACGTTATTTGGCCTAGGTAGATCGGCAATTACTTTCACTTTTTCTTCATCGGTAGAGATTCCATTCTTTGACACAATGTGTCCTAGAATTTTGCCTTGTCTGACCATGAAAACACATTTTTCTGGGTTCAGACAAACCTAATATTCTTGACATTTGTCAAACATGCCTTAATTTTGGGATATGCGTCTGCCTGATATTTGAATGAGCACATATGTCATCGACATAAACTTCCAAATTCTTGCGTAATAATTCCTTAAAAACATGACACATAAGTCGTTGGAAAGTGGCGGGTGCATTTGTCAAGCCGAATGGCATCACACGAAATGCAAATATGCCCCATTCTGTGGCAAAAGCCGTCTTGTGTTGATCTTTTGGAGCAATGGCTACTTGATTATAGCATGAGAAACCATCAAGGAAGCTGTAGACTTCCTTGCCCGCAACTCTTTCCAATAAATGTTCCGTGATAGGAAGAGGATAACTGTCTCTAATCGTGGCGGCATTAACTTTTTTAAGGTTAATACACACACGCAATTTTCCATTCTTCTTAGGCACAACCACAATGGGGGATACCCATTCAGTATGCTCAATTTCATAAATGAATCCTGCTTCTATCAAACGATCTATTTCTTCTTTAATCTTCGGAGCATAGTTATGATTGTACGTGTATGGTTTCTGTTTTGTAGGTTTTGCGTCTGGAGTCATAGGGATTCTATGGGAACATATATCTGGGTCTACTCCTTTCAAGTCTTTGTAACTCCATGCGAACACATCTCTATATTCACGCAATAGGGCAACTAATCCTTCTTCTTCTTCACTCATCAAATCATGTCCTATGTAGCTACATTCATCTTCTTCTCCTTCTATGGCGACTATTATTTTTTTTTGTTTTTTCTCGATTATCATATACTTCTCCAACGTCAGCTTTTCTGTTAGGCATTCGTACCATGATTCTTCTATCTTCTATCTCATACTTCTTGAAGTTCTCAGGAACCTCAAACACGGATTCTTCTTCCTCAGACGTGGTTTCTTTCTTCTTTCTTTTCTTACCTTCACTTTTAGCAGTCACTTGTGTGGCTAACCTCACATCGTTCATAATTTCTTTGTGTCTCTGATGGTGAGTTTCTACTTCATAGAAGTATTCTTCCTCTGATGCAAAGGGTGGGTCCATAATAATTGACTCTAGATCAAAATCACTCGCATCCTCAAATGCATCAGTGCTAGGTTCACATTCTTCAATAATCGAATCACACATGATTGGCTCTATTGTGAAGACTGAAATGTCATAGCCATCTTCGTCACAGTGGGGTGTCCATTGTTCTTCATTGATGGCTACATCCATGGTTGCTAGGATTTCGGCCAAACCATGAGGCTTAAATTCCTCGTCTGGAAATACTACTGGTGCATAAGCTGGGTCTTGAAGAGTTTGTGGATGTTGTTCTGCACCTAAGGTCCTGGCTTCTAACCGTTCTTCCTCTTGTTTGGCTACCTTACACATCCATAAATGAGTATCCTCGTGCAACCATGAGGGGTCTGATTCCAATGTGTATTGACTATGTTTCTTCCTGTGTCTTATGGATGGTGTTCCATTGTATTGGGGGTACATCTCGATGTGAATAGTCTTTAAGATTGACTTTAGTCGTCACTCCTAAATGTTGCAAGTAGAAAGAATTAGTTCCCCAATCTTGTACAATTTGCAACTAACGCATGAATGGTTGTTCTAATATCATCTCATAAGCATGATTTTTTGCAAAATCACAAATGGCGAAAGTGTGCTCAAACTCTACACCACAAGTGGTGAGAGATATGCCTTCTGTTGAAGCTGAAGGTCAAGGACAAAGCACAGGAGCACATCAAAGAGGTGGACACACAAGAAGAAGGAGCTCCAAGAAGTGTAGGTCAAATTTGCAGAAGAATCCCCTACAACAATAGTGATTTTCATCACTAAAAACCATTTTCTATTTTTGTAACTCCATTTTGTTCAAGCCAAGGAGTCCTTGAGCTTGAGGAGTATTAGAAGTATCATCCTACCATTTTTCATAATTTTTAGACTTCGTTTGAGCCCTCAAATAAGCCCTGGAACCTAATTTTTAACTAGGTCGAACACTAGGTCTGGACAGCACCAAAACTAGTCAAAAAACTATAAAAAGAGCTAGAGAGCTCATTTTTGGGGTTAGCTTGTTAGAGAATAGAGCTTTTGTAAGATATCTCTTTTGCAATCGAAGCTTTCCATTGTTCCTCTCTTTGATCTTACCTTGTATGTGTGTGTGTATGTGTGTGCATGTTGGTGTGCTTTCACTCACGCACTTGTGCCTTCACTTGCTCGTGGTCTTCATACCGGTCCTCACGTCTTCGCAGATTGAAAAGTAAAGGAGGTGGTGCTTAGGCTTGAGCTACACCAAATTTTGGTGCCGTTGCCGGGGAGAGAGCTTCGAGGACGAGCGTTGTCTTCTTCCATCTTCTTCTTCATAGAAATTTCTTGTTTTTTAGTGCATTTTCACCATTTTCATACCATCTTTCATGCATTATTGTGTGGGAAGGAGTTAGGAAGTGCGAGAGAAATCAAGCGCTTGTGTTTTTTCATGATTTTCTGCACATACGGAGCTCATCATTGCTCAGCGCTCAGAACTTTGAATTTCCCACCAAAAAAACACGATTCTGTGATGAAAATCGCGATTCTGTGAAAAAATCAAAATTTTTTGAAAATCACAATTCTCTGTTTCCCGCCTAAAAGCCTTGTGAAAAGAACACGATTCTAGGGTCATTCTCAGAATCGCAATTCTCTGGTTGTGCTCAAAATTGCGATTCTCTAAATTTCTGAAAACCACGATTATGAGACAAAATCGTGATTTTCAAAACACGATTCTGTGAAAACATGATTCTGTGAAAACACGATTCTATGAAAGCACGATTCTCTGTTGGCGATCGCGATTCTCTGATTTCATAGCATCGCGATTCTCTGATTTCACAGCATCTCGATTCTCTGATTTCAGAGCATCACGATTCTCTGATTTCACACCATTCTCTAAAAACACGATTCTCTGTTGGCGATCGTGATTCTCTTGAGATTCACAAGATCGCGATTCTCTGATTTCATAGCATCGTGATTCTCTGATTTCATAGCATCGCGATTCTCTGATTTCACAGCATCGCGATTCTCTGATTTCATAGCATCGCGATTCTCTAATTTCACAGCATCGCGATTCTCTAATTTCACAGCATCGCGATTCTCTGATTTCACAAAACCGCGATTTTCAAACAAAATCGTGATTTTTCCACAAGTGCTTGTTTGCCTCTTTTGACCCCCAGGAGCCTGATTTGACATAACTTTTTCATCCAAAGTCCAATTTTTGAGCTCTATAGCTCAGGTGGGGCCAAGAACCCAAGGGGACTTCAAAGGATTTTGAACCATACTAAGGGGAAATTTTTGAGTCTTAACCAAAGCTTATGAACCTGAGATCTGGTAGACACCTAGGCAAGGATAGACAAAGCATTAGATCTTCTGAGGCTAGTGTCAACCATACAGCTAAGTCTTGGGTACAACAACTAAGTGGTCATCCTTACGTACTAAGTTTAGATACAAGTGACTCAGAAATGTCTTTTAGCATGGGAAAACCTGCAGGTAATTCAGGAACAACCTATTTACAAACACCAGAAGGTCCATATAAGACACAACTGGAATATATTCGGACCAACCAATTAGGTGCTCGCATCTATGAGGATGGCATGAGGCGATCAGTGGTCCAACTCAAAAATCCAGATCAAACCTTTGGACTTGAACACCCAGTAGTCAAGTTCGAAGCGGGTTCATACATTGATAAGGAAGGAACCATGTATGTGGTCACCAACCAACCAAATAGGACCGATGAGTTTGGAAATATCATTTCTGAGAATGAGATAGGAGACCTAGACCAAGGAAATGTAGGACAAGGACCCCAGACTCCTAGAGGTAAGTCGGTTTTGACCAGAGTGATCACTCCAGATTGGATCCCTCAAGACAACAAAAGCATAGGACTATTCTTGAATAGAGAAACAAAGGAAGCCTTTTGGAGATTCAAGCCAGATCACCCTAGCCAATTGGGCGTAATCATCATCTACGAGTTCAAAGATCCAGAAATATCAGGCAAAGTTGTCAACCTGGATAACACATCAGAGAAAATATTCTTGGTAACAGAACATGATAGACATGCATATACGTGGAAGAGTGAATTGAATTTCCCTCCACCAAGGTCCAATGTTTCCCATGGCCTCCAAGAAGTAGGATCATCCCAAGCTCATGAAGCCTAGAGAGAAAGAACTAGAGAGAGACCTGAGGTAAGTTTTGCACACACTGTGGGCAGAAATAGATCAGGACTTGAAAATGAAAGACCTGAAAGAGAGAGACATCAAGCACATAGGCAACAAAGAGATGAACATGATTTTCCATTGCCTAGACCCCGAGAGCACACAAGAACCCTTAGACCCACTCAAGTGATCAAGGCAATGAAGAATTATTTTGACGGGACAGGAGATCCTTATGACCATGTGGTCGAGTTCAAACAAGTGTTAAGAGCTGAACAGGTTGAGGATTTGTTCACCCAGTACGAGGCATTTGGTTTGAATCTTAAGGCCATTGCCTTGGCTTGGTTTCAACCACTGAGTAGTCGCAACTATCGCGATATAGGTCAGCTGCTAGACGAATTCATTGTAGAATTTTCCAAGAGTGGTATCACGCATAACACATCATCCCTGATCCACAGCTTCAAGCATACACCCCAAGAAATAGTGTGGCTAGCAGGTAGAAGGTTCAGACAGTACCTAGAAAGATGCCTTGCTCCAGAGTTACGCACACCAGCCAAACAAGTGGCTTTGTTCTTAGATGGCTTACTGAGCACAAAGTTAAGATCATATGTGTACTTGAAAGAGCCTAGATCCATAGAAGAGTGTGTGCGGACGTGCATTGACATAGAAGATAACTTGGGTGAGGAGTTAGGATTGTCCAAACTCTATAAGGATTCGGATAGTTCTACTAGTCATACTTCGAAAATCTCCACGGAAATAGATGAGATAACTGAGCAAGTTGCCAAGAAGCTAGGAGTCCAAAATAGACAAACACAAAGAGTCACCTCATTGAACCGATGTTATACCTGCGGAGGGGACCACATGGCTAACATATGCCCAATGCAAAACCAAAACATTAGAGAAAGGAATGCTCCATATTGCACTATTGAGAGAAAATACACAAACCACACGGCTCAAGATTGTCCCTACAATAGGCAGGCTGTTAGACAAACTTATCAGCAACCTTACCAACAAGGTAGGTATCAGAACCAATACCAACAACCATATTATCGACCACAACAGCAATATCAGGCACAATATAGGCCACAACCAGTCTTGGGAAACCAACCACCAGCTCCTGCCAACGTGATTCCAGTCAAGTATGCTGTGGGAGAGGAAAATCCAAATAGAGCATTGGTGCTAGTGACCCCACTGATCTCAGAGAATGACTCTCATGCTCATAGTTCAGACTACTCCCATGAAGGTAGTCCACATGCTTATTACACAAAGTCACCTGAACATAGTGAGATTTACTTGTATCAATATGAGACACCACCTATGGAACAAAATTGGGAGCCAGAATACTCCAACGTCATGTACACAAATCCTAACCCTAGCCCCCAATTGAGACAAATGAGACCACAAGCCCCTAGAGGATCTTGTTTCAGATGTCAAGGTGACCATTTCATTCGTGATTGTCCCCACCCACCATCTCCGAGTCAGGGTCAGGCTATCACAATACAAGATTTTTGTCTTGAGTGTGGTAAAGACCATCTCCCTAGAGATTGTCTAAGAAACCCCTCTCGTGCGCCCAAGATTACACCCATTAATGTGGTAGGCTTAGTGGCGGATTCAAGTTCAAGTAGCAGTAACGTGGCTCCTATACAAGCTCTCACTAGAGCACAAGCCTTAAAACAGGATAAACCATCAGAGCAATCGGAGTTGAGTGAATCGGGAGAACCTAGTAAGAGGAAAAAAAGAACATGGAAGGACACTAGAGAGAAGGCCAATCGCAAGTGGAATAAAAAGTTATTAGAACTAGAAGAAAGCTTGAAAGAAGCGAAGACAAAAATAGATGACATTGCAACTCAAAGCCCCTCGCATGCTGGAACTCCATCCACATCACCTCATCCCACCCCACCACCCATTGTAAATAGACTGCAACCAGGGTCTGTTCTTGCAGATCCAACCCCAGAAGGCTTGGACATGATGTTCAAGGCCTACCAGGCTCGACTTCAAGAAGGGCCAACAACTGCAAACCTAGACAAGAGTTACCCTAGAGCGGATTTAGAGATTGAACGGATGAAAATGTGCATGAAAATGGTAGAACAAGCTCAAGATATACTCGAGACTAGTCAAAAGTTCAATCAGACAAACTCTGTCAAACCGGATTTGCATTTCGAGGGATTACTAGAAAGATTAGAGCAGTTGGTAAACAAACCACAAGTTTCTTTACCTCCACAGGCTCAACCAGTTATTGAGAGAAGAAGCTCACCACCAAAGGGAGCGTATGTTCCTAATTCCATTGATGCTGGAATACCTCCTTCAATTCAGGAGCACTCTCAAGAGTTCTTGCGGAAAATACAAGAGGAGAAATGGGCTAAGGAGAAGGGTAATTTCCCTCTTATTCATGAGATTGATGACCTTCATGATCAATTTCCCCAAGACATTCCATCTATTTACGGAGATGAAGCAGAACAACAAGAAGATGAAAGGTTAGATTTTGAATCTAATACCTTAGAAGAACTGCCTCAATTTCCAGGCCCATGGGAATCTGAGTCTCTTCAGATCAGAGCTCCCACAATATTGGTAAGGAATGAAGACTCAATGGTTCCAAGGAACACCGATGTCATGAAGAACACTAAGGTTCAGTGTCATCTCACTGTAGAGGAGCTGCTCAAAGGAAAACCTGAGCTATGGAATCATGTGAAGGATCAGGTCCCAGAACTTGATTCCAATATGCCAAAAACAAGCACTAAGCAAAAAGTTCCAGAGATACCTCTCGATAAAATAAGAGACATCTGTGAGGGTGAAGAAGGTAATACTTATCTTCCAATCACCTACCAAGATTACACAACCAAAGCAATCATAGATTCAAGTGCTAGTGTTGCTATTGTGACCACCTCCTTGTGGAAGCAATGGGGCAAACCCACATTAAGACCAACTAGAATGAAGCTTCAAATGGCCGATGGTCATTTTGAAAGACCTCTAGGATTGCTAGAGGGGATAACTCTAACCACTTGTGGTGTAGAGTTTGAGCACACATTTGCCATATGTGACTTTGAGAAAAATAATGTTTATGAGATGATCCTAGGAAGGCCCTTCCTACGACAATTGCAAATAGTACAGGATTGGGGAACCAACTCCTTGTACTTACATCACTTAGGGGTCACCACCAAGGTCAATTTGAAGGATTACTCCTTCAGAGATGTACCACCCCTACAGTGGAATCCTATCCACAAAGCGAAAGAAGATTCCATCTCTCTGCATTCTGAAAGTTCACCTGATCCATCCTGGTTGCATGAAGATACTCATTTGTGGATGTGCAAGGTCACGGAGGAAGAGGAAAAATGCTTAAAAGCAAGAGAAGAAGGAACTTCTCCAGGAGATAGACCGATGATCTTTCCAGATGAGGAATTTGAGCCTCATGGCTGGCCAAAAATCTTAGCTACCATGGACATTGCAGTCAATGAAGAACAATGGACACCTCATTGTGATGAGGAGGGTTATGATATTTCAATGTTCATGTGTCAGCCCTTGCTAGAAGAATGTGACCCTAGTGATATCATAGAAGAAGAAGAGAATGACGATGATCTAGAGTCCATTGTGATGGATAGTTGCTTTAACTCAGAGTAGCACTATCTAAAAGATGTAGGAGTGCTTAACCAGAAAGAAGAAGAACCTCTCACAAGCATTAAAACGGTAAATTCAAAGGATGGGAGTGAGAGTAGTCAGAAGAAAAAGAAAAGAAAAGCAGTGAAACAAGAAGAGGAGGAATCATTGTTTGAAGTACCAGAAAACTTCAAGAAATATGAAGTTGACGACCACAAAATTTTGGTACGAATGCCTAAGAGAGAGGCCATCGTAGGAGAATCATATGACAATAAAGAAAAGACCAAGAAGATTGTAGTGACCATTGAAGAGAACGAAGAGAGATGCATGTACATAGGAGATGACCTAAGTGCAAGAGAAGAAATGGAGCTCGTAGCTCTATTAAGGGAATATAGGGATGTGTTTGTGTGGCACTATAGAGACTTGAAAGGGGTAGATCCAAGAATTTTCTCTCATACTATCCCCACGACTGCTGATGCCAAGCCCACCAAATAGAAGCCCTACACATACAATGATACATATGCAGCCAAAATAAAAGAAGAAATTAATAGTCTGATTGAAGCTGGATTCATCTATGAGATTGAGCATACTGAATGGGTGTCCCCCATTGTAGTGGTGCCCAAGAAGAATGGAAAGTTGCGAGTGTGTGTCAACCTTAAAAAAGTTAATGCCACCACGATTAGAGATAGTTATCCACTTCCAATCACGGAACACCTATTGGAGCGTGTTGCAGGCAAGGAAGTTAATAGCTTCCTTGATGGATTTTCAGGCTAAATCAAGTAGCCATTGCCCCAGAAGATCAACACAAAACAGCTTTTGCCACAGAGTGGGGAATCTTTGCATTTCGTGTGATGCCATTTGGGCTCACCAATGCACCTGCAACATTCCAAAGGCTCATGTGTCATGTCTCAAAGAGTTCTTGCGAAAGAGCTTAGAAGTGTATGTGGATGATTTATGTGCTCATTCCCAAGAAAGAAGATTTCACATCCCTGAGCTCAGACAAATCTTCAACGTGTAGAGAATATCAAGTGTGTCTGAACCCAAAAAAGTGTGTGTTCATGGTGCGTCAAGGTAAAATCTTAGGTCATATTGTTTCTAAGAATGGAATCTCAACAGGTGAAGATAAGGTACGAGCCATCACGGAGCTGCCAAGGCCAAGGAATGTTAAAGAGGTAAAAGCATTTATGGGCCATTGTGGATATTGCCGTAGGTTTATCCACATGTACGCGATCATAGCTAGACCAGCTTATGCCTTGTTGTCTAATTTTGAGTGGAACGACGAATGCGAGAATTCTTTCAATGAATTGAAGAAACGTTTGTGCACAGCACCAATACTGACCACCCCAGATTGGAGTAAGCCATTCCATGTCCATGTGGATGCCTCCAATCATGCCATCAGATGTGTGCTAGCACAACCCATAGGTGAAGGGAATTTAGATTTGCCCATAGCATATGCTAGTAGACAACTAAACCCAGCTGAAAGAAATTATACCACAACTGAGCGAGAAGGGTTAGGCATGGTATATGCTGTGAAGAAGTTTAGACACTATTTATTGGCCAACAAGTTCAAGTTTTTCACTGATCATCAAGCTTTGTTATATTTGGTCAATAAACCTTGGAATACTGGACACTTCGTAAGATGGTTCCTCTTACTAATGGAATATGACTTTGAAGTCGTTGTTAGGAAAGGTAGAACCCACCTCCAAGTAGATCACCTTTCTCGCATTACTTCAGGAGAGTCACCTCAAGGAGTGTCTGATGACCTACCCGATGCTTATCTGTTCAATTTGGAGGTGGTTCCTAAATGGGCAAATAAGTTGGTACCAGTCCTCACCTTCGGACCCGCAAATAAGAATGTGAAAACCTCGCAAGAAGAAATTGTAAAATCACAAAAATATCACATATTGGTAGGAAGCATGTACAAACAAGATACTGAGGGTGTATTAGCTTGTTGTGTTGAGGACGATGAACATAGTAGTTGGTTGCAACAAGCTCATGAAGGATTGCTAGGAAATCATTATTCTAAACAGCGCACATTACAAAATCTGAAATGTTTTGGAGTGTATTGGCCTAGCATGGACAAAGAAATACATGGGTGGATTAAGAATTGTCCAATGTGCAGAGAGAGATCACCAGTGGAGCATGCCACCCTTTATCAAGTGTCATTAATTCCTGATTGGAGTGCTCCATTGGTAGAGTTTATGAGATCGAGAATCTTACCCAAAGAGGCTAGTCTAGCAAGAAGACGAAGCATAGAGCAAGAGGCTCAAGACTATGCTTTAGTTGGAGACAACTTATATCGAAGAGGCAAGGATGGTTATCTAAGATTGTGCGTTCACGAATCAGACTATTTGAAAATCTTAGAAACTGCACACAACGGTGTTGCAGGTGGACACTTCGATCCTGATCGAGTAATCAAGACCATTCTATTCTCAGGACTTTGGTGGCCCATTCTTCATATGGATGCTCACACCTATGTGAAGAAATATGACACATGCCAATGGGCACAATATCCAGTTAGAAAAGACGAGATGCCTTTGAGGCCAATGATGGGAGGGCGTGCATTTTCGAAGTGGGGCATAGACTTCATAGGTCCTATTAACCCCCCAGCTAGAAACTTGCATGCAGAGTATATTATTGTAGCCACAGATTACCTTACAAAGTGGGTAGAAGTGAAAGCCACAACAAAGAATGATGCTCAGACTACGTCTAAGTTCTTATTGGAGAATGTGTTCATGAGATATGGGCTACCAATAGAGTTAGTGAGCGACAGAGGCACACACTTCTTGAATGAGGTCATTGAAAATCTTCTCCAAGAATTCTTGGTGATACATAAGAAGTCTGCCCCTTATCACCCACAAGCTAACGGACAAGCCGAGAGCACCAATAAGATCCTCTGTAACGTATTGACAAAACTGGTAAATAATAAACGCTCTGATTGGGACAAACAACTTCATCATGTTGTTTGGGCTTATTGAGTTGCCTACAAAACGGTACTCAACGCCACCCCATTTCAGATGGTCTTCGGGCAGAATGTTGTTCTATCATTGGACTTCCTCATCCCAGCATTAAAGGTAGCACAAGAGCATGAGTGGAATGGACATGAGTTTTCCTCTAGGATCTTTGATCTAGAACGCTTAGGTGAGACGAGGCTATGAGCAGTAGCAGGCATCTATGCTGCAAAGAAAAGACAAAAGGAATACTTTGATGCACACATCAAGGATAAAGGATTGAAAGAGGGAGACCTAGTGCTGGTTTATACGCTAAAGCAACATGCCCGTAAGTTGGAAAAAAGAGGATACGGACCCATGATCATAAATAGAATTTCCACTAGCGGTGCAGTTCAGTTGGCCACTCTAGAAGGAGATATCTTGCCAAACTATATTAGTGGATGTAGAGTCAAGTTATACCAAGAAGCTCTTACAGAGGATATGCTTACAAGACTCAACACTACTAAGAAGCGAAAAGAAGAGGAGTTAAGGGTGAGGGAAGAAGCACAAGCAGAGGCCAGATAGCGTATTAGGCAAAATAAGTTAAGGCGACTAGGCCTAGATGTCAACTCAAAAGTCCCAAAATATCACATGGATATGTGCTTCTCAAGTCATTGACCGATGTCCCTTTGTGACCATAGAGATAGGACAAGGAAAGGGTGCAAGGACTGTGAAAGCCTTGATTGACTTGGGTGCAGCAAGTAGTGCAGTTAGACTATCCTACTGCCAAGACTTGCAGTTGAACATCAATCCCATAGAAGCTTATCTCATAGGTTTGGGAGGTGTGGAAACCCCTTGTTTGGGCGAGGTGGAACTTCCCATCTACCTTCAAGATGTTCCAATGAAAGTCAAAGCGCTAGTGCATCAAGATGAGAACCTTACAGAACCACTTGTCTTGGGTCAAGATTGGATCTATGACCATGCAGTTAACTTAAACCTAAGAAGTCAAATCCTTCAAGTTTGGGTACATGAACACTGCATTACATTAGAATTAGAGAACTGCATGCTCCCAAATCATGGCACCACACACTCTCTTAGTTCTTCTAAGACTAATCATATGGAAGAAGATGTTGTATGTGTCAAAAGCTCTATGATGCAAGAGGAGTCAATCGTGGAAGAATAGGTTTGAAGGTGGGTGGATCTTTCTTCTTCTCCAAAGACTCAAGTAGCCATAATAGTTCCACCACACAGGCAAACACAACCGTTCACGATGACTGCTACATCAAATAGAAAGACACCATTCGACAAGAACGCAGTTCTGAGCATGAAGCAGATTTGGGTACGCAAAGGAGAGCAACCACCAGCCTCGCCCCCACAAATCCCATCCAGGCAAGCCAACGAGGCCAGAAGACGAAGGAAGCAGCTCGGACAAGCTCAACCACAAGGTATCCAAGAAGTTTGGGTACCTAAGAAATTAGCTGCAACTCAACAAGGGAGATTACAGATGTGGGTACCTAAGAAGCTCTTACATCCACAACAACCTATGTTCTCCGACATGCGAAAGGTCTCAACAAAGAAGCCAAAAAGAGAAAAGGGTAAGAACCGCATACAGAGACCGAAAGAAGATCAAATCACCTCTTTGACAATAGTAGGAAGACGTGCAAAAAGGGTATGGGTTTGGAAGCCAAAAGTACAAGTAGCCTCCACCGAACCAAAGCACCAACCACACTCGATACCACAGTTCAGAAAGCATCCAAAGATGAAGACGCTTGAAGTGATCTCTACAGTGCCAAAAGCTATTCTAAAATGGACCCCAATAAAGAGGATTACATCATTTCGAGATCCAATGGATACCTCCACCAAAGATGGCATCTACATCTGCACATAACATCAAAAGCCTCCACGAGCAACAACCATGTGCTCCTTGCACAACCCTGTCTTTTGCACCATTCAGGTCATGCATTTCCCAAGTATGCATTAATATAGGGCCACATTACATGGTCGTGCATAGACACATTGGAGAGTCCCATGCACAAGAGCACATTGACATATGTCAACTATTTTTTCTGATACTAACATCTGTCTTCTTGTTTGGTGATATTGTTCCAAAAGAAAAAAAAAAAAGGGAGAGGAAGCACTTGTTCCCAGGTTTGGCTCATGAAAAATGAATGAGTCATGCTTAGTTATGTATGTATGTGTATGTATGTGTGTGCATATACGTGTGTATCTACATGTGTATGCATAAGTTTGTATGTGTGTGTATGCATCTGTTTGTATGTGTGTGTGTGTGTATGCATGTGTTTGTATAGTGTGTTTGTTTGTGTATATTTGCATATGTGTGTGTATGCATATGTGTGTATGTATGTGCATGTGTGTGTATACATATGTCTATGTATGTATGCATGTGGGTATGTATGCATGTGGGTATGTATGCATGTGAGTGTATGTGTGTGTGTATCTATGTGTAGGTATATGTGCAAGTATCTATATGTGTATGTGTATGTGTGTGTATGCATATGTGTGCATTTATGTATTTGTGTATATGTGTGTATGTATGTATGTATGTGTGTATATACATATGTATGTATGTATGTATGTATGTACATACGTATGTATGTATGTATGTGTGTATGTATGTATGTACATATGTATGTATGTATGTATGTATGTATGTATGTATGTATGTATGTATGTATGTATGTGCATGTGTGTGTATGCATGTCTATGTATGTATGCATGTGTGTGTATGTATGCATGTGAGTGTATGTGTGTGTATATGTGCATATGTGTGTGTATGTGCATGTGTGTGTATGCATGTGTGTATGTATTTATGCAATGCATGTGTATGCATGTGTGTGTATGTATGCATATGAGTGTATGTATGCATGCGAGTGTATGTGTCTGTGTCTATGTGTGTGTATGTATGTGTAAGTATCTGTATGTTTATGTATATATATATGCATGTTTATGTGTGTGTATGTATGTGTAAGTATCTATATGTGCATGTGCATGTGTGTCTATGTGTGTGTATGTATGTGTAAGTATCTATATGTGTATGTGTATGTGTGTATATGTATGTATGCATGTAAGTCTATGTATGCCTGTGAGTGTATATGTGTGTGTCTGTATGTATAAGTACTTGTATGTGTATGTGTATATGTTTATGTGTATATGTGTATGTGTGTGTATGCATATGTGTGTGTATGTGTTTGTGTTTATGTATATATACATATGCATACATGTATGTATGTATACATATGCATGTGTGTGTATGAATGCATGTGAGTATGTATGCACATGTGTGTATGTATGCACATGTGTGTATGCATATGTGTGTATGTGCATATGTGTGTATATGTGTGTCTATGTATGTATGCATATGCATGTGTATGCATATGTGTGTATGTATGCATGTGAGTGTATGTGTGTGTGTCTATGTGTGTGTGTCTATGTGTGTGTATGTATATGTGTAAGTCTCTCTCTCTCTCTCTCTCTCTCTCTCTCTCTATATATATATATATATATATATATATATATATATATATATATATATATATATATATATATATATGTGTGTGTGTGTGTGTGTGTGTATGTGCAAGTATCTATATGTGTGTGTGTATGTGCAAGTATCTATATGTGTATGTGTGTGTATGCATATGTGTGCATTTGTAAATGTATGTGTATGCATATCATATATGTGTGCATTTGTGTGTGTATGTGTGTATGTATGTGTGTGTATATGTGTGTATGTGTGTGTATGCATATGTGTGTATGTATGTGCATGTGTGTGTATGCATGTGTCTATGTATGCATGTGTGTATGTATGCATGTGTGTGCATATGTGTGTGTATGTATATGTGCAAGTATCTATATGTGTATGTGTATGTGTATGTATATGTGTATGTGTATGTGTATGTGTATGTGTATGTGTATGTGTATATGTATATGTCTATGTGTGTGTATGATTTTGTGTGTATATGTGTATATGTGTGCATGTGTGTGTATGTATATGTGTGTACGTATGTGCATGTGTGTGTATGCATATGTGTGTATGTATGTGCATGTACCTTTGCTCATTCGATCGCTCCTTTGCTCTCATTCACTCATTCGGTCTTCGCTCTTTTGCTCTCGCTCTCTCACTTGATCATAGCACAAATGTGGTGGGAGAAATCATTTTTTTTTTCAAATTTGTCAAGTGTCACTTATGCAATGTTGCAATGCCACATCTAGTTTCCAATCATCGCTAAAAGTGTGCTCTTTGTCGACACTCATAGCAATGACAACAATACGCATCGCTTATGCGATGCTGATCATCACTTATTTGATGCGCTCGATTTATTTTTTTTATTTCTCTTTTTCAGTGTCGCATATGCGATGCTATCTAACGGGATCATCGCATAAGCGATTGTCCTCACTTTTTTTTCCATTGTGGGCATCGTCACACCCCCTTTATTCTTGTAGTGGGAAGAGGCAAAACAAAAATAATTTGAAACACTCAAAAATGCTCTTTCACATGCACATGTTTTATAATCGCCCACTTTTGAGCAACCATTCTTTATAGTCATAATTGATGGTAGTGGTACAAGCATAGGTGCAATTTTAATGCAAAATGATCATCTACTTTCTTTTTACAATAAAAGATTTAAGCCTTCAAAAAAGAAATATGATACATATGATTTGCCCTTAACCACTCCCAAAGAACAACGAAAATAAATTTTTGTGGATTTTATTATTGGTTGGTCTTCCTATATTTCTTCACATCACGATATGATTTGGACAATAGTAGATAGATTTAGTAAATATCCATATTTTATTCCTTGTAAACATGGGAATATCTAAAGGTCAAAATACCAAATCGTTTATCAAATATATTTTTCCACATCAGGTTTCCCTTAAGTTACTTTATCACATCATGATATTCATTTTTGTAATCATTTTTGGGTTGCATTGTTAAAAAAAAAACTAGGATCGCAAATTAATTTTAGTACATTATTATATTTTTACATCTTTATTCTAATAAAAATCCCAAAAGCAAGGATGAAAATTTATCAATCCTTCAATTTTCGCAGAATAACACATTCCATGGTGCTATTAGCCATGAACATTTTGAAGCTGCATTTGGTAAAAAGCTTCCAATTATAGCATATTTAGCTCAAAAAAAATATTCGTTAGCTAAGAATCATATTGAGGTAAGAATTCAACGAAAGAATGAAACAAATTCAAGAATGATATACACAAAGTGCCAATAAGAAAAGAATTTCAAAACAATTTAATGAAAATGATTTGGTAGGGCCCGAACAACACAAGGAAGATGAAGAAGCTTGGAGAACAACACACAATACTAAATGTATTACCAAGAGAATGTCAAAAGATAAGTGAGCTGTTAGGGTTATAGGCATATATACAATGGGGAGGGGGGGACCTCCTAAAGAGGGAAAAAGGTGCCTTGCTAGTCCTAATGTATTCACACACATCACTACCAAAATATATCAACAAATCCCCCCTGGGAGTGATGCGGTGAATAAGGAGTTGGCACTCATGTATAAGGAAGTGCCAAGCTATGTGAAATCAATCCACGAAAGGAAGTAAGCCCAAAGCTTTGAGGAGAGCTTCAAACTTCTCCCTAGAGAGAGCCTTTGTGAAAAGGTCTACAATGTTCTCCTATGTGGGCACATATGCCAAACTGATCTCTCTAGCAGAGAACGTCTCCCTGACATAACACAACAACTGTTGTGAAATCTGCCCTACACTCAGCCTCACTACTAGAAGCGGCCACAGTGGGCTGCTTTTTGCCAAACCAAGATATGCATGAGCTACCAAGCATGAAGCAAAAACCACTGGTGGGCATACAACTGTCATAGCAACCAACCCAATCAGACTCAGAAACAGCATGTAAATCTGGTGGTAGTGATCCCCCCTTGAGATAAAACAGTACAAGTAGTCGAGTACCACTCAAGTAGCAAAAGATGTGCTTAATCACCTGTCGATGCTTGAGACCTGGGCAATGCATAGACTTGCTCATCTGTGAGACAACAAACTGAATATTTGGATGAGTAATGCATAACTAAATCAAGCATCCAACAGCCTATTGATGGAGAACAACATCAAATGCATCACCAACATCATGAAGACTCAACCATAAACCTATCTCCATAGGAGTGGCAATAGGTTTGCAGTCGTCAAGGCCAAAATGCTACAATAATATGTCACTATATTTTGTTTGATACAAAGCTATTCCACCATCAACTTGCATAAAATGAATGCCCAAATAATGATGCAAGTGCCCAAATAATGATGCAAGTGCCCAAAATCTGACATCTCAAATGAGGCATGCAAATCAGCCTTAAAATCAGCAATATGCTTCTCAATAGGACCAGTGAGCAATGTCATCAACATAGACAACAATGATCAAAAGTACGTCATTTTCAGGCTTAACATATAAGGTGCTCTCAGTTGGACTGCTCTCAAAACCATGTGCAATCAAGTAGGCATGTATCTTTTCACACCGAGCAGGTGGTGCTTGCTTCAAATTATATAATGCTTTTTTTCAGCCTGCACTCTTTGTTTTCATGTCCTTTCTGCACAAAACCATAGGGCTAAATAACATACACTTCTTCATGCAAGTCACCATTCAGAAATGTAGTTTTAATGTCCAATTGATGTACATTCCAACCATGATGAGCTCCAAGCACATAGATGCTATAAACAGTAGTCATTCGGAATGTAGGGGAAAAGGTCTCATCAAAATCAATGCCTCTTTCTTGAGCATAAACCTTTGCAACAAGCATAGCCTTATACCTGTCAACTATTCCATCAGGCTTACACTTCAACTTGTATACCCTACTTAGTGTTGCTGGCCTTCTTGCTAGGAGGCAATTCACATAAAGACTAGGTACCATTTTTCAATATAGCATCATATTTTGATTCCATAGCAACCATCCAATTTTCATAATTTTATGCTTTATCAAACAAAACAGGCTCATTCTCATCACAAAGCCTAGAGGTAGCCATAGCATAGCAATCTGATGCAAAAGGAACACTATGAGATCATGAACGAGTATGATATGATAGAGGTGCATCTAATTTTCTATCTCGCAAAATCACGACTTTATCATTCAATTTCCTATGTTGTTGCTCAGGCATTAATGCATATGCTAGACAACCAAAGACACATAGGTGAGCAATAGATGGCTTACAACCATGCCAAGTCTCATATGGAGTGATAGAATACAATGCTTTAGTGGGATACCTATTAAGTACATATGTTGGACACATAACAACCTCAAGCCAGAAACTATGTGGTAAAGTCTGACTCTTGATCATACACCTCACCATCTCCTTGAGTGACATGTTCTTCCTTTTAGCAAATCCATTCTGTTGAGGTGTATACAATACTGTACACTGAAGTTTTATCCCATGTTCAGCTAGAAACACATTAAAATTAGAAGACATATATTCCCACCCTCGATCAGAAGGGAGCATGCCCATTTTACATGGTGATATATTTTCAACCAAAACCAGAAACTGTTTGAAGCACATAAACACTTCGGACTTTTCTTTCAATGGATATACCCATGCATGCTTGGGAAAATCATCAATGGAAGTCACGAAGTAAAGATAGTTCCCAAAACAAGGTGTTTGCATAAGACCACAAACATCACTATGAACAAGCTACAATTTTTGAGTATCTTGTATTGAACCATCTTTTGGGAAGGAGGAATGCTACATTTGCTCAAAATAGAGCCTTCACAAACATGTTTACTAGGGGCCTTAAGTTCGGGCAAAGAGCACACTATTTCATATTTCTACAAGTGTAGCAAACTAGCAAAATTCAGATGACCACAGCCTGCATGCCAAAGCTTTGCATCTCATATAGCCTGAGAATCTTGAACTGCACATGTTGAATCATTCAAAAATTTTGCATAATCTATGAGCTTATATAGCCCATCATAAAAAATGTCAGAAGCAATAATGATTTTGCCATTTGCTTGATCCCTGGCAAAAATAAAGCATCAAACAATGTAAAAGAAATACCATCAGCATTAGTCAAAATGATCTTACCAACTCCCATGACCGGATAAGAGGAGTTGTTGGCACATGTGATAGTATTCCCTGTAGGGGCAGGCTCAAGTGAAGTCAAGAAACTGCGTTGCAAGGTAATATGATTGGTTTCCCCACTATCAAAGTACCAAACATCTAAGTCTATTGCAGACATACATTGTTCATGAGAAGATGGGTCATAACTGCAAACATTAGTAAATGCCCATTCTTTATTCTACACAAGATTAGAAGACTCTATTTTGGGTGTAGAAGCCACTACAACAACCATTCTAGCCTCTTTCTTCTTTGCCTCTTTTGTAGCCAGTTTTGGACAACTCTTTATGACATGATCATTTCCTTTACAATGTTTGCAAAACGATTTCTATTTTTCTATTTTCTTCGTGTCTCTGTCATCCTTCTTTGATTGTGAAAAATTAGTAGATTTCTATTTACTAGTAGAAGAGCTCCATTTACCTTTGCCATTTTGACTAGCCATGAAAGCTTGATTTGCAACACACATAATGGACCTGTTCTGCCTAGATTGGCCTTCCTACAATAGAACAGAGACTAACTCCTCAAATGTTAAGGCATTTGGAATGCCTTTCATCGTTTGAAGAGTAGAAGCAAAACTCTTATATGAATCTGGAAGAAGATTCAAAACAATCTGCATAAGTGAATTGTTAGACAAGACTTCATCAGCAAAAATCAATTGCTCCTTCAAATATTTGATCTTTGTCAAAAAATTGTCCATGGAATCTCCTTCATTCATGTTCTCACTCTCCAACTGTTTTCGGAGGTAAGCAACATGAGCCTCATTCCTTGCCTGGTATAAAGTGGTGAGTGTATCCCAAGCATCCTCTTTGCTGTTTTGTAGGAGCGAATGTGAGGAATAATAGCACATTTGATAGACAAGGCTATCAATGCATGTGCTTGAGCAAATCTATCATCCCAACAAAGTTTCTCTACAGTAGGTCCAACAAGAACTGTAGCATGAGCATGAACCTGAAGAATATGACCATCTTCAATGCCATTTGCATCAGCTTTAGTAATTGTATTTACAAGTGTAATAGGACATTTTTCAACACCCTACACAATATTCCACAATCCTTTTGCAACCAATACATGACACATCATATAAGCCCATAATGGGTAATTGGTACCATCCCACTTATCCTCAATAGCCAACATATAGAATACATCACTGCTTTCAGCCATGGCCAGTGACTAAAATACCTTTTGGGTGGAGAAAAATGATTGTATCTCAAAAAGTTGAACAGAACTACCTTGTTGAGTTACACTAAAGAACAAGTTAATGTGTTTGTGAATGATATGTAACAATGAAGTGACCATAATGCAACACAAGTGATGCTTTTTGTATCCATCAAGATTCTTAAACATACTAATTTTTTAGTTTTACTAAGTATCGAGGATATTGAATTCCTGTTCATGTTGTTGTTGCATCATTATCTAACACTTTCTCAAGTATTAAAGTTTTAGCACCTTCATCAAGTAATGATGGGTTATCCACAATATGACTAATAGGAAGAGTTCCTTTGAATGGTTTTAAGGGACTGATATGAAATGAATTATGAAGATTCCAATTAGATGCTATCTCTAAACAAAAGGAGTTTTCTTAATAATCAGTATAAATCAAAATAGAACACAATACCATGATGTTAATTTTACTTTAGGATGATTTTGAATGTTTTTTGGCCTATGCCTAATTATGTGTAACCCTATTAATATATTTAGGCAGTGATGTGTGTGACACTAAGACCATCGAGGCACTTTTTTCCCTTTTTAAGAGGTTTTTTCCCCAGCTTGTATATGTTGAGATATCAAGCTCAACATGTGATGATCCAGGATGACACGTATCAGTTTTTTGTTTCTCTAACATGTATAGTGTTCAGGGATACTTCATTAGCTTTATTAGATTTATCTACTGAGAGTGATGACACATTTGTTCCTTGCCATCTCACTCATTCGCGGACATTAGTTTTTTCCTTATGTAATGATCTTCATATATTGCACTTGTTGTATTCTTGTTTTTAGGTCATTCTTGTACACTCCTTATTAGGTGATAGAAGAAGAAGAAGAAGAAGATCATTCTTCCTTGCTTCAATCTAAGTGTGTGCTTCTCTTTGATTGTGAGAGTATGTGAGTGAGCTCTCTTCCTTATCTCCTTCCTCATGACATGGTATCAGTTCCAATCTGGCTATAGAGAGATCGTGGACAAGGCCGATGGTGAAGAGTACGCGAGAAGGTGTGGAGAAAGTGCGATTCACAAACGACCTCAGATTGCTACGAAAATTGTTGTGAAGGTAGAAGACCTCAAAATATTTTTGAGAGTTATTGCTTTAGGGTCACTAGTTTTGTCAGATCATAGTTTCGGAGCCATCTCAACCTCCATTTCAAGCCCGCAAGGTGGGCTGCACACAAAAGTAACTTGCGTCCTATTTGGCAACACTCACACATTCCAGATCTAGAATTTCAAGTGATTCTGTGTACTAGTGATACACAAAAACTGCGTTTTTTTGAGATCCAACTATTACGTCATAGTGCGATAGTGTTCAAGCACAAGTGCTGCTTGTAGTGTTTCGCAGTGTTGTGAATTGCTAGAGAAATGGCAAACACAAATGGAATGAGTCAGGTTATGAGTGATAAGGTGGACAAAAACAACTTCCACTCTTGGAGATTCAAAATGACAAATTTCTTGATGGGAAAACACTACTGGAAGTACATCGAAGGAGAGAACGAAAATGCTTCACAGTTACCAGAGAGGAATCCGACTGCAGAACAGTTAAGAGCATATGAGGAATGGAATCAAGGAGCACGAAAGGTAATTTATTGGCTATCTTTTAGCATACAAGATATCATGATTGGGCACATACAGGATGTCAAGACTCCGAAAGAGGCTTGGAATAGTTTGGTCATATTGTATGAGACCAATACAAAGGCACGGAAATTGCAACTCAAGAATGAGCTGCATACATTGGAAAAGAAGAGCATGTTGGTAAGTGACTACACCCTAAAAATCAAAAGCATATGAGTCACTTGCATCTATTGGCGTGAATGTAGATGATGATGACAAGGTGGAAGTGTGCCTTCGTGGTTTAGGAGCTACATATAAGTAGTTTAGAACTTCTATACAGACCAAGGAAAATATTTTGAATTTTGCTGATCTAGTATCTATGTTGATTATTGAAGAAAAGAATCTTGGTGAGGATTCAAACTCCCAAGGAAAATCTAGTTCTGAGCAGGTATTCTACTATGGCAGAGGAAGAGGCAGAGGTAGAGGTTTCGGAAGTGGAAGAGAAGACAATAACTAAGACCAAAGTCAACAACAGAATCATGCAGGAGGAAGAGGATAGTTTCAAGGCAGGGGGAGCCAAAGAGGCCACAGAAATTTCCAAAGAAATGATTGAGGTAATGACAGTAAAGGATGTTGGAATTGTGGTAAACCTAGACAGTTTGAACGCTATTGCAGGTTGAAGAATCAAAAGAACAAAAGGCAACCAAACAACTATGCATCCACAAGTGCAGATGATTTTGAGAAGCTGTTCATGGTTCGACATCACAAGATGAATATGATGTCTGCTGGTGTTTCAAAATCAAATGATAATGTAT
This sequence comes from Ceratopteris richardii, assembly GCA_020310875.1. NCBI lineage: Eukaryota > Viridiplantae > Streptophyta > Polypodiopsida > Polypodiales > Pteridaceae > Ceratopteris > Ceratopteris richardii. The sequence continues at coordinate 147,553,824 of CM035426.1, read as the reverse complement.
GGTATGTTGATTCACGTGCTTCAAATCACATGACCAGTCATGCGAAATGGTTTAGTACTTTGCAAAAATTGCCAATTCCTGGATATGTTGAAACAAGTGATGACACATCACAACCTATCCAGCATATAGGAAATATAGCACTGTCTATGGAGGATGGGAAGGCAAAACACCTTGTTGATGTGCTGCATGTTCCAAATATAACAAAGAATCTGGTTTTTGTTGGACAAATGGTTGACTAGGGATTACAAGTTAGGTTCAATGCTGATGGGTTATATGTAGAAGAATACAAACGGGATGGAAGATTGATTGCCAAAGGAAACAAAGTGGGTAGGATGTTCACCTTAAATGTGAAAATTCCTTAAATGAATGCAGCCATGTTTGCAAAAGGTGCATGTTTTATTGCTGATATAGAGATGTGGCACAAACGGATTGGACATGTAAACTTGCAAAGACTGAAATTGATGCAATCAAAGGAGATTGTCCATGGACTATCAAATTTCAAGGTTGCAGAGATGCAAAAGGTATGTGCAGCATGTCAATTTGGTAAACAATCAAGATCATCGTTTTCGCATGACAAGCGTGTTAGTGAGAATGTGCTAGAAATAGTACATACAGATGTTTGGGGTCTTGCAAAGACCACATATGTGGGTGGTTGCAGGTTTTATGTTACTCTGATTGATTACCATACACAGAAAGTGTGGATATATTTCATGAAAGAGAAGAGTGAGGTGTTCACTCACTTCCAGAATTTTAGAGCTATGGTGGAAAAGCAGACAGTGAAGTATATTCAAACATTAAGGTCTGATGGAGGAGGTGAATACATGGCAAATGAGTTCAATAAATTTCTTAAAAGTCATGGAATTCAACGTCAGTTTTCATGCAGGTACACACCCCAACATAATGGTGTTGTTGAATGCAAAAATAAACATATTGCAGAAATAGCAAGAGCCTTGATGGTTGAGAAGAATATGCCTCATTGTTATTGGGCAGAAGCTGTGCATATGACTATATACATTATGAACATAACTCCAAATGTTGTTGTACATCAAGTTACACCTGAAGAAAAGTTCATAGGTAAAAAGCCAAATGAGCTGAGGATGAAGCTTGATCCAAACGCAAAAAAATGTGTCTTCAATGGATACTCCCTTGAGCAAACAAGATATAAATGTTATAACCCACTCACACGATAGGTGAAGGTGAGCAGAGATGTGGTATTTGATGAAATGTCAAGCTTCTATGTAGATGCCAAAGAAGGGCTGAATCTTGAATCAAATGACAAAGAAAATGCTGAAAAATCAAGTGCAGCATCTCAAGTTTTGAGTGGACCGGATGCATCACCAAGCAATAGTTCCAACTCAAATCCATGGAGTGGAAGATTGCATGGAAATTTCAGCCCAATAAATTCATCAAATACATCCAAGAAAGGTAAAGAAAAGCTTTCTGTTGGTAGTAAAACATGTGCAGGTTTTGAAGATGTTGATGGCAGTTCAGAAAAGAGTCTTGATGAAGAACTTGGATTGCCCTCTTTGAAGACTCCAGGAGTAAGAAAAGCACATGCAGATGATACAAGGAGAAGTGAACCACGACCAAGAAGATCTACGAGGATGCGGAATTCAGTGCAACGATTGACATATGATAGTTATATGGCTCGTCATTGTGCCTACATGACCAAGGTAATACAAGATGCTGAACCTTCTTGTTTTGAAGATGCAGTTGGAAATGCACATTGGGGAAAAGCTATGGATGATGAGATGGCTGCACTTTATGGAAACGATACATGGAAGCTGGTCCCATTGCCACAAGGAAAGAAACCCATAGGCTACAAGTGGGTTTACAAGGTAAAACACAATGTTGATGGTAGCATAAGCAGGTTCAAAGCACGATTGGTAGCAAAAGGATATGCACAAACATATGGCATTGATTATGAGGAAACATTCAGCCCTCTAGCTAAAATGTCTACTGTCAGAACACTTGTTGCATTAGCTACATCAAACGGATGGACTTTGCATCAGATGGATTTGAAGAATGCTTTCTTACATGGTGAGTTATAACAAGAAGTATATATGGACCAGCCACAAGGATATGAAGATTCAAAGCATCCAGAATATGTTTGCAGGTTGCAAAAGGCTTTGTATGGGCTGAAGCAAGCTCCTCGTGCATGGCATGCAAGGATTTCTGATTACTTAACCACCATTGGGTTTTCCATGTGTGATGCAGATCATTTACTATATGCAAGGAAGGGTGATGATTGCATCACAATTGTCGCTATTTATGTTGATGACTTGATTGTAGGTGGTGATAATGAAGAAAGCATTAAAGACGTAAAGCAACTTCTTATGCAGGAATTTGACATGAAAGATCTTGGTGTGTTGCACTATTTCTTGGGCATTGAGTTTATACATACAGAAATGGGTATATGGATGTCACAAAGGCAATATGCCTTGAATATGCTGCAAAAGTATGGTATGGCTGATTGTAAGCCAATTTCTATGCCATTAGATCAGAATTTGAAGTTAGATACTACATTAGGTGAAGCATTGGAAAATGCTACTATGTACAGGAAAATTGTTGGAAGTTTGATATATCTCACAATTACGAGGCCCGATATTAGCTATACTATTGGACTTGAAATTCAATATAAGCAGGTTCTTAGGAAGCCACATTTAGATGCTTTGAGGCGCACTCTACGTTATGTGAGTGCTACTTTGGATTATGCATTGTTTTATGAAGCTGTGTAGATTTGCAAGTTCTTGGATACACCGATGCAGATTGGGCTAGTAGCATTCCAGATAGAAGATCTACTAGTGACTTTCTATTCTCACTTGGGATTGCAGCTATTACATGGAGCAGCAAGAAGCAACCCACTGTTGCTTTGTCGAGTACAGAGGCTGAGTATAGAGGTGTTGCAATGGCAGCATGTGAGGCATCATGGGTGGAGATGATACTTGCAGATTTAGGTGTGGAAGTGCAGAAGCCTATCACTATCTATTGTGATAATCTTCGCAGTATACAGTTAACATGGAACCCTATTTTTCATGCTAGAACAAAGCATATCGAGGTACATTATGACTTCATCAGAGAGAAGGTATTAGCAGGTGATATTGATCTTGTTTATGTGAGAGCAAACGAGTAGGTTGCTGATATTTTCAGTGAAGCACTTGAAGTAGAGAAGTTGAAGAAGTTTTGGAAGGTGCTTGGATTAGAGGACATGACGTTGAGCTTGAGGGGGAGTGTTGAGATATCAAGCTCAACATGTGATGATCTAGGATGACACGTATCAGTTTTTCTTTTCTCTGACATGTATAGTGGTCATGTTGGTATATGCCAGGGATACTTCATTGAAATTTATTAGATTTATCTACCGAGATTGATGACACATTTTTTTTCCTAACTCATTCACGGACATTAGGTTTTTCCTTATCTACTGATCTTTATATATTGCACTTGTATTCTTGTTTTTAGGTCATTCTTGTACATTCCTTTTTAGGTAATAGAAGAAGAAGAAGAAGAAGAAGAAGAAGAAGATCATTCTTCCTTGCCTCAATCTGAGTGTATGCTTCTCTTTGATTGTGAGTGTGTGTGTGTGTGTGAGCTCTCTTCCTTATCTCCTTCCTCGTGATAGTATATACGCCTATAACCCTAATGGGTCACTTATCTTTTCACATTCTGTTGGTAATACATTCAGTTTTGTGTGTGTTGTGCTCCAAGCTTCTTTTTCTTCCTTGTGTTGTTTGTGTGCTTTTCACAAACCTCAAACTCAAACAATTGGTATCAGAGCAGGTTGCCACTTCATCTACGCATCATCGACACCCCTCCGGTCACAGTCTCAGAATCGCACAAAATATCGCACAAAATTTGGTGAGCATACTCAAGATGATTAGGAGTTCAAAAAAACTTCGTTATGTGGTGTCAAAATCACTATTTGAGCTCGTTTCTACGTCCGAATGCACTATCATAGCGCATGTGTAGGCAATTTTATCTTTTCGTGCCAAAGATATATACAGGTTTCGATTCGCCAGTATAATGAAAATTTGATGTATGTGTCTTATTTATCGCATCGAACATGCTTATTGTTTTCAAGTGATGTAACGTGTGATTAGACATTTATGCCAACTGAGGTCACTTGCTTTTCAACTTGGGGGCATGTTATCATTTATGGAATTATTATATTTATATATGATATCTATTCTATTTTCCACATAATAGTGACTTGTTACACGTGCAAATGATATTGGTTGCATTGTGTCTACAAGGAAGAGGAATTTAATGTGTTTTGTTCTTTGTTGGGTAGCTGAAGGATTATAAAGGCATGGACATCCTATAGTCACTTAAGACAACATTATTTTTGTGAAAATATTCATTGTATTTGAACAATTAATCATTCGCTAATTTATATTATTTTTTAGATAAAGCACATGCATAGTTTTCTATAAATAGATATGCAAACCACATCTTGTAGTGATTTTTTTTAAATAATAGGCAACCTCTGTTTTTTTCTTTATTTCTAAAGGAAAAATATTTTTGGATTAATATCACTTTCCCATAAATACACATTCATTGGGATAGATCTGTTGAAGCATGTGGGAGTGGACTCTACATAGTACTTTGTAAGTTTCTTGTGTGTTTCTTTCTGTGATATCAATTTGTTTTTTACAGCTTCGATGCTCTTTGCACACATGTGAACATGCTCCTCTTTCTCTCTCTATGCAATATCTCATTTTACATCTGCATAGTGCACATGAGTACAATCCTTCAACAGTTACATACTAAAATCAAATAGAATCGATGTTTCTTTTAAAAACAATATTGGCAAAAATTTGAGATGACATTTGTCTAGGTCTTCATCTTCAATTTGCACTTCTCTACTATATCCTTTTCCTAGCTTGCTCTTGTGTATTCTTCTTCTTCTTGCTCTTCAATAATTGATTGGATAAAAATACTGGGAATATGCAAAAAAAACAAGAGCAACAAGTGCATAAAAAAAAACTCTCACCAAGAAACGATATACATGGAAAGAATCACCAAGCTTTTAATTATCCTCTCCTATCATAATAGGGTTGGCATAGTTCATAATGCTAAATAAGGTTCTTCTTGGTAACCAAAGTCTTACTTGATGAATGATCGAGTCTAATCATTTCTATACCTGATGATTCAATATTAGGTATCAATGTTCTTGTGAGGGATGCATCCAAACTAATAAAATGTTTAATTAATTCTTGTTTTCTCCTTAAATTCTTGGGCATCTCGATGAAGAATGAGAATTGTTTTGCGTGCATAAGTCTGAGTATCAAGTCGATGCTTGACATGTGGCTTGAGCCTAAAGATACTTTGCACACATTGACTTCATATACATTGCCTAAAGATACATTGGCAAATCTTCTCGTGTGGAAACAAGTTGATTTAGCTAACTTTTAGGAAGTTCTAGACTTAGAGGACCTCTTAAAATAGTTAAAGTTAACCCTTTGAAAAATTTTACAGTTCTATTCAAAATGGATCCCTTGAAACAAGATGAGGATAGTACCCTATAATTTCTGCCTACAATTATTGCACACAAAACTTTCTCTTGTACACATTTGAATTAAGGTGAAGAAATTCTCATCTTGTTTGGACGTGCAAACGATTGTCTCGCTCATGAAGAACATTTAATAAAGGAGGAAAGTATGGGTGGAGACAACCCTTAATAATATCGCTTTGTCCATGTGGGAAGATGTCTCCCCAAGAAAGAATCACACCAGAAGTGTCTTATTCTGTGATGGGCCTCCATAGATTGGCATATTGCCCTCCTTTTGATGCAATACAAAAGGGATTGCATGTGGATAGTTTGTATATGAAGAGAGTGGTTGTATTCACATATGGATGCTATACAAACACAAGAAGAAAGGTGTAGCCCCCTCACGATCAGTGTTATGTGTGTTTTCTTAGTGTTGATTAAATGTTCTCTCACATTTACTACCCCTTTCCTTGTTGCATCTTAGACCTCTATGAGACATTTTACCTTGTGATTGTCTGCCTTATGGAGGCTTTATGGATGATGAGTCCACCCATCTTGCTTGACGAGAGGGGTAGCCGGAAAGTTGATGGACGCCTCCTCCACATCCACTCTAGAACCATGTGTACTTTCTCACCATAATTATACTCATAAGATGCCAACTTTTGTAGCAAGTACCCCCATAAAAGGAGCTTGATCAATAAAATTGTACTATCAAATATCACGTGCTAAGTGGGACAATGAATGGACAGCCTTGTGCGTCCTTATCCCAAATGATAGGTATGAGCAAAAGGTTACACACAAGGAATTCATATTCGATCTTGATGTTTTATGAGACCCTACGGAAAAGGTATGTCTTCCATGGTGGGTTCATAGTAGCAACATTAGTAGTTGCATTCATACACAAACCCCAAACCATTGCAGATAATAAAGAGGATTTTATTTTGATTTTGAGCTCGCCATAACTTTGGGCATACATAATCCATTAGCATATACATAATAACAATATTGCTAAGAACTTCTCTTGATTGTATGTTTTGGAGGGACTGAAATAGCACACTATGTAAGGATGGGGCTGCAATCAACTAGACATGCACACTTGATCCGGTTGGGAGGGTGTCATGTCTAGAGTGATGATCGTGTCCTCGTTTGACAAATTCATGTGTATCTATACACTAAAGGCTTGACATATTCATGTGTATCTATACTCGTCTTATGTACAGGATGACTCTACCTTATCAGGTTGGGTGTGTGTCTATCTTCCCTCCCCCTATGTGAGGAGTCGACTCCTAAAGAGGATCCAATCTTCATAGCTTTGTCTAAGACCAGAGTCCATATTTACTAGTTAGATCCATGTGCTACTCCCACAGTCCCAAAGTTGCTTCTACACCTTGAAAGCCTTTGCCCAAATCCTCTTACCTTTAGAGATGTCTCAACAATAAACAAGTTGAAGCCAAGCATCAAGGATCAAATGGAGTCTTTTTGCCTAATCCATGATTCCCATCTTAAACATATGTTTATCTTGTTTTGCCCTTCAAGGCTATTCCAAGCATACCAAACGGAGCCAACAAGCTTGGACCCCCATTATTCATCTCAAAGGGGAAGAAGAATCTCATGCCCCCTCCAACATGAAGGACCGTTCAAGGAAATGAGCTCTCTATTTTTCAAGATAATCTGCGCCTAAGAATCGTGTGGATTTTTTTTCCTTTCAACAATGCCTTCGATACAAAATCATTAAATGGATATACAAAGTAGGTTGATGATCCTTTCACCCCCTTCCTAGGAATTCATTTGTTTTCTACAATGAACACCTTCTACTGTTTGAAAAGGGGGAGAGCTTTTACAATTCGGAGTCCTTCTACTTAGATAGTCTATAGACACTTTTTTTTAGTCAACTCCAATCAAATTAACAAAGGAGAGGGTACAGGAGAAAAGAAGGAGTTACGAAGAAGGCCAGTGACCTTATCGACCTTTGCAATGGAAACTACTAGGAAAAACTAAGAAGTTTATGTTGGTGTGATCACCATCATGTAGAACCCATTTACATTTAAGTTTATTGTTGTCTATAACAAAGACTCTATCATGCTTGAAAGGGGGGAGATCTTAGTGTTTTTTATTCTTCTATCTAAGAAGTCTATCTATGGAGGACTCAATAGACCATTTTTTGTGTTGGCTATCAAAGTTTGGAGAGCAGCATTCTTTCCAAATCTTCTAGAGGACCTCACTTCTGATCACGTTCTAAAGGGCTGAGGAGCTCGCCTTCCCTGATAGGATTTGTTTCCAATCAATCAATTGATCAAGCTTAAGATGCTCTTTGACCCTGCTCTAAAAAGCGAAACTTCTAGGGCATGAGAAGAAGAGGTGAGTGAGGTCTTCTTGCCCCCAATGGCATCTTTTACACTAAGGCATAATATCATAGATTTTAGCAACTTTAATGTTGGTCCAAATTCCTCTATGGAGAATTTTCCAGAAAAGCATCAACTTCTTGCCTTCCACCATTAGGTGCCAAAAATCATTGAATTTGATATTCCATCGAATCTAAGACCAATATAGTCACAACTTCCTATAAAGATCTTGAAAGAACTCCAATGATTTCTTGATTCTTAGGACATCTTCGATTCATTTTTCTTTTTAATACCTTAGGTGACACTGTGAGTCTCACCAAATATTCATCCTTTGTCTTAAGAGGCACCATTCCTAATGATGGACTTTGCATCTATGATCAATGTTCTCAAATCTTATCCATTTTCTTTCGGGATAATACCATAGGTCCTTCCATTGTTGAAATCCTTTGGAATACGTTTTTTAGGGTCTTTAGAGGCTCTCCTTTTCAGTTTCCTAGATCCCATTTATCGGAGACCAAATAGAGTCACTTTGCCTAATATTGACTGCCCACTTCCAATCATTGCTAGCTGAGCAATTCTTCTCCATATTATTCCAAACCATTGGAATTGAGGCCATCAATGTAGATCCCTTAGGGATAATCAGGATCAAGGAAAACAGAAGGGTATGGAGGTTAAGACATTGCCATCTTGGGGCACCCGAAAGCATGAGGTTATTTTTATTTTTGAAAATTGTCTCTAACCACGTTTCCTTGTTGTTTATCCAAGCTTTGATCATCCATTTGGATGCGAGTTTGTTTTCCAAAGCTCCCACATCCAAAACACCTTCACCACCTGCCTCCTTGGGGCAAATTGCAAATCTCCCATTTGATTTAGGCATTCCTCTTTGGTTGTGGTCATCGATGGCGATTGCAAAAAGAAGTGGAGCGAGGGGGCAGCCCTAATAGAGTGTTTTAATCTGATTGCCTGAGAGAGTTTAACGTTGATATTCATTCGAGTTGCGGCATTTCCCTTAAATGTTGATATCATCTTGATGAATTTAAAATCACAACCAAAATCTTTCAGGGATTGTAGAATGAAGTCCCACTCAAAGCGGTCGTATGCTTCGTCAAAATTGATCGTCATGAAATGTGTCTTGTAGCATCATTTACTCCATTCATATCCGTTCATCTCCAGAAAGAAAACAATTTCGAACGTAATACTTTTTCTCCTTTTCAATAATGGAAAGAAGAATTTCCTATGTTCTCTTCGGAAAACCTTGTATTTAACTAGTATTTAGAGTTTACAGGCCATTAAAAGTTTCCCCCAAGATTCTATAGTTTTTATCAAGTCCCTTCCTCCTAATAGATGGAGAGAGTCCCTTTTAGCTTGTTACTCTAGTGACAGATTCATTATGGTCCTCAATTTGTAATCTTGTCAGGCTTGGTTTTGTGCTTGTGTGGTGGTGGGATCTCTTCTTCGTTGTATACGGTGTAATTTTTTCCATTAATTTACTCTCTTTTCCTGTTGTCTCAAAAAAAAAAAAATCTCCTTTGCAATAAATTTCTGTTTTTTGGTCACCAAATAATCGCCCTTTGAAAGATATACATGCGCGGATAGATATCGAGGTTTTGGGGGCCAGTGCCGCACTCAAGGCCGCTCGCATGAAATAGAATTCAGCAACAACACGGTACACTGCAATGATGATTCATGGTTTGGCATGTAGTACACATCACGGACAGAGGAATCGTTCCATTAGGGTCAATTTTCGCGAATCAATGAGGGAAAAATCGGGACTTGTCCATAAGAGAGGAAAAAAGTCGTACTTGAAATAAAGGACAGAAAACCCATGTTAAAAAAGAGGTCTACTAGAGCTGCAAGCAACGGTCCCACAGATCGCTGAGCGTCTTGGCTTGCCCCATATATCTATTGACCTCAGTTTTCTTATGTAAATAATCTTACATCAAGCACTATGGACTGCTTGCTAGAGGAGATCTCAAGGCAAACAAATGTGATGGGTCTTGTAAATGATGTAGAAGAGAGCATCCACATCTCCTTTTTTTTCCATAGAACAAGGAAAAGGTAAATTAATCAAGGAAAGTATACATTGTACAAGGGGCAATATATGCACCCCAACTCTCCAAGGAGAAGAACTACAGATTACAAATCATGATGTATCTCATAGGGGAGTATAACTCCAACAACATAGGTTTCCATCTCGAAAAAGGGACGGAGGACACAATTTCATACTTGGAGAAATCTCTAGAAGGGCACTCTTTAATGGCGGAAATACTTTCCCAGCCAGAGAGGTACATATCTTTACGAAGGCAATGGAGAGCAAGATTCAGGTTCCATTTGGAGTTGAAGACCGCCAGATTCCTACATCTCCATATTTGCCAAAGGATGCAGCTCCTCCAAATATTCCAAAGAACCAAATCCATATCCACACAACAACCAAGCAGAACTTCCGGAGCAATAAGAGGCCCTATTTTTTTGAGGGTAAGAATTTGATTGAGAACTTGCCAAAACTTCTTGGCAACGAAACAGTTCATGAAGAGATGGGGTAAATCTTCCTCTTTGCCACAATGTATACAGTTTCCTGCATTAATATTGATCTTTTCAGCTCTCTTTCCAACCCACAAACCATTATGGAGGATGAGCCATTGGAGCACAGAGTGTTTGTTGCATTTGGGGAAAGCCCATAGACACTTGAAACGATATCTCCATTGACATGAAGACCATTTAACTTTCCATATCTGATTAAGCTTGTCCTTGATCTCTTCAACATAACATTTGCTCTTTTTAAAGTTTTGGAGAATTATCTTGGTGAGATCTTCTATTTTGGTGACTTTGTCAAAGCAGCTGGCAAGCGTTTTCCTTAGCAGCTCTGTTTTCTTCTTTAGGACCTGCTTGCATCCAGGAGTAAGGTTAGATAAACCATCTATACAATTGTCGTTGAGAAGGTTTTCTTGAACCAGGAAGTTGTTCCGAGCATGAAAGCCAGCCTTGGCACACTTGTGCTCTTTAATGGTGAGAGGATCGTCATTCCTGAGAGCAAGCCACCCAAACCACGGAGATTCCTGCAATAAAAATATTTTATTAGAATACATGTTGGCATCAGGATAGAAAGACTGTTTCACCTTCATCCACACTTTCCACATCCTGGTGGAAAGAGAAATCCCCACAGGACAGAAGGTCTTGGGGGAGATCAGGATGTCCCACAGACTAGAAGCATTCCAAGATTTATAATCCTGAAGATAAAAACGGTTAGTTTTCCTTTTTAGCAGAGGAGCCCATAGGTCTGTGGAGGAGCTACACCTATGAATCCATTTGGCAATCAAGTTCTCAGACATCTTGATGGGGCATAATATGCCCAAACCACCCTCACTTTTGGGGTGACAAAAAATTTTCCAGGACACTTTGGTTATCTTTTGGACCTAATTGTCGCCACCCCAGAGAAATATTTTGGATAAGCATATAACCTCATTAAGCTGCTTGCGAGTTGGAAGCCAACAAGATAGAAAATAGGTCAGTGAGGGCAAAAGGTAATTATTAAGCACAAACGCTCTATGAGACAACGAGCTTTGATATTTATACAAGGAGAACAATTTGCTTCTAAATTTATTTAAGACCCATTGCCATCTTTGTTCGAGAGAAACATGAAAACCCATGGGGATACCTAGGAGTCTAAAGACTTCTCCCTCTTTTATGGCTTTGCAATCTAGATCAGAAACCACTCTAGGAGTGAACTTATTGGAGGACCAAAAACCGGTTTTAGAGTGCTTCACTTTGGATCCACTGGCCAAGCAAAAGGTGTTCAGACAATCCAAAAAAACCATAGTAGATTGATCATCAGCATTGACTAAAATGTTCGTGTCATCAACAAACATTTGCAGGCAGATCTTCTTGTCAGAGTTAGAGATTTTAAGACCTTTAATCAGGTCTTTATCCATAGCATTTTTCACAAGCCAACCAAGAGAGTCGCTGGCAATGGCAAAAAGGAGAGGGGCAAGAGGACAACCTTGTCATATAGACCTTTTTAAGGGGAAGGGGTCAGACAATCTGTCGTTAAGGACAACTCTAGAGAAGGCATTGCCAAAAAGGGTACTAACATATCTGATGAATTTCCTACCAACCTCGAGGTCCTGAAGAGACTGGAGGATGAAATTCCACTTGATCCTATCATACGCTTTATCAAAGTCAATCTTGAAGAAAAAGAAATCTTGATTATTTTCTCTAGCTTCTTCCATACCTTCCCACAAGGTAATTATAGTATCCAAGATGAAACGACCCTTGATAAAACCTTTTTGCTCAGGGAGAATAATTCTATCCATAATGGGGTTGAGCCTCCTAGCAAGGCAATCAACAAAAATCTTGTAAATGGAAGAGAGGTAGGTTATGGGCCGCCAATTATTCAGGTCCTCCTTTTTCCCTTTGTCTGTGAATGAGCCTTATAATTCCCGTGTTGATGTGGGAAGGGAGATATCCCTTGCTGACGGACTCTTCCCAAATCAAGAGAATATAAGGGGTAAGGAAATCTTTAAGCTTAGCATAGAATTCATTAGGAATACCGTCCAGACCACGAGACTTTCCGAGTTTCAACTTAGTAATGGTGTCTTTAATCTCTCCAGCAGACAGGGGTAGATCCAAAGCAGTAGCTAGGCCCTGAGGGATAGTTTTTTCCTCAACAAAGCAATATGAGCCCTGGCACTTCTGACCACCTCCCCTGTGCTAGGAGGACTAGAGAACACCTTAGTATAAAAACTAGTCGCAACTTCTAGACTTTCCTCAATGTTACAAGGCATTTCACCATTTTTCTTCTTAAGAAGCAGAATAAAGTCTTTGATTTTCTTCTTTTTCACCAGATCAGACATATTCTTGCTGGGTTTATCCATCCTTCCCGCCCAGAATTCCCTTGATTTGGAAAGATCCCGACTGGCCTTAAGATATAACTCCTTCCTAAGACTACACTCAAGATCTAAGAACTGTTCACTATTGGGGGAAGAGCAATGAGAGTTGAGATCCATCAAAATCCTGTCTCTCCTAGCAGCCCTAATGGCCTTGGCTTTTTAGTATAATGGGAAAAAAGAGACTGAATATTCTTGACGGCTCTCTCCCAAGCCCTAGAGGGGGAGGGGTGGGAGGCGAAGCTATTGGAAATAATGAGCTTGACCTTATCAAGAATAATAGGGATGTTGAGCAAGCTAGTATCCAGATGGGACCACACTACCCTAAATTGAGGACTATCTTTTTGAATAGTAATATGAAGAGGCTTGTGATCTGAAAGGAGGAGATCACTAAAAACCTTACAGTTAAAATTACACCAGGACTGAGAGAGGGAAGCGTTAGCATAACACCTGTCGAGTCTAGCAGTCGTGAAGGACTTCCCTTGTTGATTGTTAGAACAAGTGAAGCCCGTGCGGGAAGACAAGTCAATGAGGTCGTGCTTACTGCAAAGGTCGATCCAAACTTTTTTCTTAGAACCGGCCAAAATTTCCCTCCTAGAATCAAATCTGTCTTGTGGAAGGGTGACCATATTAAAGTCACCAATGATAACGGTGGGATTGTTAAAAGAGCAGAGATCATTCCAACACTTATAACGACTAGCAGGGATGTTACTTGCATAGACATTGACAAGAACAAAGTTGTAAGGGAAACCAAGTTTGACAGCTACCCATTGATGATCATCACTAAAGAAATCATTATCAACACAGTTAATAAAAGAATTCTGAATACCAATGGCGGCACCCCCCTTCCGAACATGATCAATACAGAACCAGCTATAATTACCAGAGATGATTTTAAGATTAATGCCTAGCCAATTTTTATCACCTTTTAGCTCCTACAGACAAATAAAATTAGGCATACTGATACATTTAAACCAGTTTGATAGCCACTTGGCTCTAACAGTGTCAGAGAGCCCTCTGACATTTAAGGAACAAATCGAGTAGGAGGACATGAGATAACGTAGAAAACAAAAGGAGCAAATCAAGAGAAACCTAGAAATAGCAAGATAAGAGCTACTTCCTACTACTTTTAGTAGGTTTTCTAACAGCCAAAGAGTTTCTCAGTAGTTCCTTTCTTTTTCGGTAACTTAATGGGATTTTGATAGGAACCTCCAGTTGGTCTTGTATATTAATGACTGAATCGTGTTCTTCTTGATCATCCACTTCAGCGTCTAGCTGGTCCAATTGCATTTGATCTGCAAGGTTTAGTTGTTCTTCAAAACAAAATTCATCTTTAGAAGGGTTAGAGGGAACACTTACTCTGTTACCTTTCTTTTTTACCATGGTCCATCCACCACCTTCAAGGTTGGGTGAGGGTAATGTAGGGCAGATTGCAGCCTTACCTTTATTCACATCGATGTTCTCCTTACCTGATGCCATTGCTTCACCTTCCTCAAAGGGGTTAAAAACATTATCTAATAGGACTTCGAACGGGTTCACACCCTATTTACACTTTCATTATTTGAAAGTTAAAGGCTACATCAAAACAGGTATCTAGAGGCTTTTCTAGAGAGTTTTGAGAGATCTCTTTCATGGCAAGAAAACTCATCTAAGAAGACATATGTGGAGAGCATCAGTTTTATTTTCAACCAATCTTGTGTTGTAAGTTTTTTTGCTCACATTTTGTATCTAAAGAGGTAACTCTAGAAAGGTAATTCAGCATTCAGCCAAAAGGTTGGTGAATTCAGTCATATCAGTTACATTTGAAGCAGAGTTTTGATTCAGAGATATGAGGAGATGGTAAAACATGATTCTATGTTCACTTCCATTTGTATACCATGTTTCTTTTGTCTCTTAGTCTTAGCATTAGAGGAAGAGACAAAGTTCATCTGAAGAAGTCAAGAGTGCTTGCTACTTCAAGATGAAGAGAACAAAAGGTATGGAAGAGAAGTTTGAAGATGTTGACATCATCATCAGGTGGAAGAAAGATGCAGAAGAAGAAAGTCCAACATTTCCAAAAGAAAAAGTAAGAATTACTTTTCTCACATATTTTCCATATACTTTTCCTATTTTATCCTCTACATCCAAAGACAAGTCTACGAGAACATCTTGTGTGAAGAAGAAGCAGTTTCTTGTTTTGCATTATACTTGGTCATGTTTTAGTAGATTTGACAAAGAGTTGCATTGAGAGAAAGAAAAGCAACAGATTTTGAAGACAACTTGTATATTTTGACTCATATGTATGAGTTATATATAAGTTGAAGATTTTGAGCAGGTAGCCCTCAAAGAATTCTTGGAGTGTCAATACAAAGCTACTTGGTATATGACAAGTTGCAGAGAAGTATATTTCTTCTTTATCTAACTCTTGAGGTAAAAGAGTATTTGTAGAAGATGTTGGATACTTGAAGATAGTTTTTTTTTATAGAAAAGTTACCTCATATTCAGTATTTTCAGTAAAGTTTAGAAAAATACAGATTTTTTTGATGTACCACTCAAATGGAGAATCTACTTTCTATGATTGTCTAGACTTTTGGATACATGTTTGTACTCAAAGAGGTGTTCCAATTCAGATCCTATCACTTGATTGAGAAGTGGAGTTACCCAAAGAAATTCAAGCAGATACTTTCACATTTCACCTGGGTAGAATATGAAGATATGAAGTATCAAACTTGCAGCTTTTGGAGTTCTCAAGATGAGAGTTGCTCCACTTATGTTTCAAGTAGGAGTTACAACTTTATGTGAAGTTGGAAGGAATTGGATGAAGAAAAGTTTTACAACTTTATGTGAGAAGCATGGACACTTAGAGACATTCAAGTAACAAATCAAACATTCAGTCATGAAGGTTTATGAGAGCAGATTCTTGTTGAGAGATCTTGATAAGATCTAGATAGATCTTGAAGATCTTGAGTATTTATGATTTAGATGTCTATCCTTTGTTTGAAAAACTCTTAGCATGGGAAGAAGTAAGTCAAAGGTTTAGATTCTATCATATTTGTGTTGTAGAAAATAAAAGAAGATACTTGTTATGTTGCAAAAAGGTTATGAATCCTAAAATGCTTTTAGCAAGGTTTTATGATGTAATAATCAGCTAACCTTATTCTAGATTTAGGGAAGCTACGGAATGACAACGAAAGCTATTGACATATGTACAATGCTAATAAAAAGGGTTCATAAATTTTGTTTCAGACACAGGTATTAATGTTATGAAAAATCAGATTTATGAAGTAAGACGTTCCAGATTTCATAAAGTTTGATATATTTGAAGAATTCTTGATACTAGTGCTAAATAATCTAGGGGGTGATGAAACATGAAGACTTATTTTTAGTCATATGTGAAAGAATGCAGAGTCATACCTATAAGAATTCCAGGTATTCCTATTATTCCTTTGTCAGTTTCTCTTTATGTTCCAGCTTTGAAAGAAGAAGGAAGAAGGAGAATGTTTGGAGAAAGTTCCTGTTAAGATGTTCCTGTTCAGGAGAAGGTTCCAGAATTCTATTGAAGAGAAATCTGATATTTCAAAAATGTATGTTTTCAGAAGTGCGCACATATATGTTTATACCAGATTCTAAAGGAAAGAGGTATGAAAGACTAATAGGTATGAACAAGGATAAAGACATGATGACATCATAGATTTTTTTATGAGACTCTTGAGTTGAGTTGAGTACAGTCAGAGGTGAACCAACTAGTGTTCATAATACACTAAGTTGTGAGTTGTCAATGACAAGTCCCAAGATTCAGTTCTTGATTATGTTTAGTGTATTTACATGACACAGCAGAAGTATGTTGAGAAACCTTTCATAAGGTAAATGCAAATATGTGGATCCTAGTGTATGTTTTCAGGTTTGAGAAGACATGAGATAGCAGGTTCAGAGTCAGTACTTGCTACATTTGTTGTCAAGCAGTGATTGCTTGATGTATACACTATTGGATATCTAATTTGCATACTTTCTCAGGAATTATGGTTCATATTCAGAAAGTTCAAGTTTTTGAAGTTTGAAGAAAAGTCAAATTCAGTATTGAAGAAGACTTTTGAAGAAAAGATTTGAAGGTCAATTTGGGGAGTACAAGTTTGAAGCTTATAAAATTTACAGATGAATGAAGTTATATATCAAGTCCAGTTTGTACCATTGTGACATTGAAGGGGGGATTGTTGGAAAACGATGTCCCATGGTCAAAAGGTCAAGGTATCAATATCCCATGGTCAAATTTGTCCAGATCACAACATGTGTAGGATCTTGTAGTAGGTTCTCTGCAACCAAAGGCACTGGGCACCATGGATAAGGCAAGTGCATCCTATCAAACCCACCCGGGTTCGATACCCATCGGTACCGGCAGTGAAACGCGAAGAAAATTTGTGATCAAGCTTTTTAAATAAAGCTTTTCATGGACAGTGGACATCACTTACGATTTGTGATAGTTTTTTGTTAAGGTGATCGAGCTTTATTGATGTGCTTTTGGAGTGCTTTTCAATAGGAGCACAATACTATATGAGAACAAGCTTGGGTCACTTTCTTAATTCATCCTACACCAATTGGCAATGCCAGTTTTTGGTCCCTCATTAGAGGTGGTGCTCTAGCACACATGGGGCAGCCATGGTGCACTCTAGGAGCATGTTGAGGAGCAGTTATGGAGTTCTTCTTGGAGAAGAGTGTGCTCACACTCTTGCTTATGGAGAGGACTTGCCCATCAGTAGCTTGGTGGTGTGGATCAACCATCTACATGATGTATTTGAAGATTGTCTTCTACATGAAGATTTCGGTGTACTTCAAAGACATTGGATGGAGGTTAACATAAGATTTGCATCTTATGTTAAGAATTCAGGTACATATTCTCTTTATGCATACATGTACTACTTGGAGTTTATGGAGGCAGTGGCATCCATATCTGGAGGAGTCCTATTTGGCATAGGTACAAGAGAATCAGTACATGTATGCTTTATGCATATTTGGATGAGGTGTTCGAGAAGATATATTCATATGAGTTTGAGGATTTCTGACAGCAAAATTGTTAGCATTCTTTTCTAATTTTGTAAGTATGTGATCCTTTCACACACGTATCTGACTTAGGGTCTTCCATAGCCTACGTTCAGATGAGGGTTTGTTGATTATCAGTTTTAGACTGATCCTTCCTCTTTCTATCACTCATATTCACTCTTCTACAACCTATTAGGTCACACATCTCATATATATTCAGATTTCTGTCCATACATCTAAATATGTTTGTTACATTTGTACATTCACTCATCCATCTATTTCTGTTCACATAGAGTGGTTGAGAGTTTTGCTCCCAGATTGTAATTCGAACATTTGTATATATGATAGTGTGAGTAAGCAATGGCTTACGTAACACTTTACACATGTTGTCTAATCTTTCTCTATCTTTGTCTCATCATTTGTATGATTAAATGTGGTATGTTCATGTTTTGTCAATATTGGAAGATTGTCGAAATTTATGTTGTAGGTCCTGGACCTATGGAACCATGGACCTATGGTATTAGTTATGGGCCTATTAATTTCCAACAGGTGAGGGGAGGCCATTGCCCACCTTCTGCATAAGAGAGCCAACATCTACTGGCGAATCGCTTGCTTCAAAAAGTCCCATTTTGGCTAGTCCATTTTGACCTTTGGATGGGGAGGTGAACATAGGCCGCTGCAACATTCCATGGTTACCAATGTTGATTGTTTTGAGCAATAGATTGACTACCTTCGACTACAGACACCCCATTTCTGAGCACTTCGAATAGTGCCATCACCACTAAACTAGGAGATGGAGCTAAATGTCAAGAAGTTTAGGGACTGGCCCCCGATGCCTCCCCACAAGGGAAGGCACAAGGAAGGGGCGAGGTTGTATGACCCTCACAAAATTATGTCAAGAAAATTTTGACTTGGCAATGTTCAACTCGTTAAGCAGACAACAAAACTAATTTTTTATTGCAAAAAATAACACTCAGGTGTAGAACTCAAGTTGGGGCGGAGGTGGGGGGGTCGTAAACAAAAAACCTCACAGTGCTCGGCCTACTCAGCACTCTGCAGCAGCACTGCCGCCGCACAATCTGAATAAAACTAAGAGGAACATGCCCACATGGCACTGCTTGATTTGATTATGCACGCAACACAAGTGTGCCATCACACATTGTGAAACGGGCCATAAATAATCTACTCTGCTCCTCTGGATTTTGGTCCCATAAGCACAACCTCAGCTGGGGTTGAAAATTCTTGGATAATAGGAGAATATTTATTTATTTATTTTATTTTTTGAGAAAACAAAAATAAAATATGAATTAAATGGGAAGTGTTACAAATAGTATGAGGGGTGTGATCGTCAAACTCCAAGTGGGGTTTTGTCTTGAGCCCACAAGGAGACAGATGGCCATCGGCCACGAGTTAAAGGGGCAATCCCCTTAAGTAATCCGAAAGCTGAAGCGAGACGAGATGTTGGGTGGCCCGGAGGCTGGTTGCGTAGCAAAAGCGGGATTTAACCAGGAAGATGAGAGGGACAGTTGTCGAAGGCGGGCTGGGCCGATGGGACATAGCCATGAAGTCCATGGTTGCCATTTGCCAAGAGACATAGTGGCTCCCTTCGCCACACATGTCCAAAGCCCGACTGTCAAGGTACAACACCCATCAAGTATGGACATGAGGTATTCCCATTACCGAGCACCTACCCACAATGCAAGGGACAACCAACATTCCCAAGAAATGTGAGGAAGAGAAGGATCATCACTCACACCCATGGTGCTTTGCAGCCTGGGGGCATTCCTAGCCGGTCCATAGTCTAGAGGCATGCATGGTTAGCACTCTACTTATAGTTCCCACAATTCGGTGCAGCAAGGCGAACCAGCCAAGCACCAAGAGTGGCTAGATAGAAAACCAGGGAGGCAGGCAAAGCGGCATGACAAGGGGTAGGCCCCGATCAGAACAAGAACACATGGGTTGCCATTGTTTTGAGACCTTTTTAGTGGATCAATTTGATAGCTCCAATATTGACTCCAGGGAGAGTACCTCTAGGAGTAGCTTCTTTTCATATCAAAATAATAAAAGATGTCAGAAACTCTTTCAACTCAATGAAGAATTCATTTGGAATTCCATCAAAATCATGAGACTTACAGGGTCTCAATTTATTAATGGATTCTTTAATCTCGCTAACAATGAAGGGTAGGTCTAAGATGGAAGCCATGCCTTTAACAATCATTATTTTTATTTTATGGGTGATAGTACCCTTGGCTCTCTAGATGTCCTCCCCACACTTGGGAGAGCTAGATAATACATTGGTAAAGAAGCTTACAACCTCGTTCAAGTTCTCCTCAATGTTAAGGGAAACACCTCCTATAGTCTTTTTAAACAAGGGAACAAAATCTTTAGCTTTTTCTTTCTCATGAGATCAAACACGTTCTTATTGGGTTTGTAAACTTTATCAACCCAAATTCTCTTGAAGCAGCAAGGGAACTATTGATAAAAAGGTAGTCTTCATATTTTAATCTTTCCTAAAGCTCACTCATCTTATGATCCAACTCTTCACTTCTAATAGGAAACCCACTTAGGCTTTCCATGCCTAAGACAATGATCCTTCTCCTCTTGCTCCTAATGATGATTCTAGAAACCTTCTTATAATGGGTGAAAAGGGATTGAATGCCATGAACAACCTTATCCGAGACAATAAAAAGGGGAAGAGTAACAACTGAAGCCTTAATGAAAGATGGACTTAAGTTTTTCAAATATGAAGGGAATCTTCGATAAGGATGCATCTAAGTGGGGTCATCCGTCTTTGAAGGTAGGAGAATCTCTATTAAGGGCAACCTTAAGAGGTTTATATTCAGAAAGAAGGAGTTATCAAACTCACAAACAACATTCCAAAAATCTTGAAGACTAGAGATGTTGAGGTAGAAACGATCAATCCTAGAAGCATGGACGGCATTACGTTTTGTTTATTGTTTCAAGAAAAGCCCTATCATCAACATTGGTGACCATGTTAATGTCACCAAGGACATGAAGAGGGCCATCCAAGACAACAAGCTCCTCCCAACATTTAGTTATGGTCAAAGTATAGTTTGAAGCATAAACACCACTGACAATAAGGTTTATAGGATTCTTCAAAGAGATATCCACCCATTGATGGGAATGGCTCACAAGGACTTTGTCAACAAGGTGGGTAAAGGAATGAATGAATAGTCATTAGTTAATATCAAAACCAAAATCTTCCAGGCCTACCATATTATGTACCAGCTTGCCCCCTTCAGAATAATGTGAACTTGAGCGAAACAGAATGAATCAATGCTTCCAGATTCTCTTCTCGAAGATTGAACGATAAAAAATTTTCATTATTCAAATGTTTTGTCGCTTTACAAGGTATCTCCTGGTTCCAAAGAAAATGAAGACCCTAACAAGATGTGTGCAGACACCAGCAACATAGCTGCTGATATACCTTCTAATGAAGATGGAAAGGGTTGGAACACGGTAGGTAGGAAAAACAAGGTGATCAACTATCACACAGTGAATTCAATAGACCTTTGTCATGCTGATCAGGTAATAACTTGTAAACCTATACACCTTGATTCCTTCAGTCAAGAATTGGAAAGGTATGATCAAGATACCATAGACAAAATGGAAGAAGAAGGTGTTCCTATTGAAGTGGTTCCTATGTTACAAGAAGAAGAGATTTCTTTTAATAATACAACAGATGTCAAGTCAATGAGGAAAGAGATTGGGAGAACATCCCTCTCAGTTATTAAGTTGACAAAGAATAGTAGAAAATAATTCTTTTTCATGTTGTTATGTCTGATCTCCATATTGTCTTGGTTAATGTGAAAGGTCTGACAGACCTTGTGCGTCCCAAGATGCTTAACATATGGTTGTGCAGTTTACCCAAAAATCCAGATATTTTTTGCTTGCAAGAAGTTAAGATAGGGGGATCTCTTCTTAAAATGCATCTCAACATTTTGTCTAAAAGGTTTGAGTGTTTCACTGCTTCCAATCTGTTGTTATCAGCCGCCTGGGCAACCCATATAACGTGAATGTAGTATTTGTGTATGTTGGTAACGACAGTGTCATTCGGAATTCTTACTGGGAAGAGCTCTCTAGCATTTGTGGCACCTCCATTTTAATTGGGGATTTTAATATGGTCACCACTAGCAAAGATAGATGGAAAGGCAAGGGTAGTTGCATTGGTGGTTGTGAAAAAAATGCTTGGTTTGACTTGTGTAACTGTCTTGACTTATTTGACGTTTCTTTGAACTGGGGTTATACTTGGTCTAATAAGCAATCTGGCTCTAAGTATTGCTCAGCTAGACTTGATAGGTGTTATGCTAATGCTTCTTTTGTCCAAGACTATTGGGGATGTAGTGCTAGGGTAGATCACTCCCTAATGATGTCTGATCATAAACTGCTCCTCATGACTTTTAGGAAAGGCACCCCCTCCTTTAGAGCTAGTTGGCCTCATATTGACCACACCCTCCTCAGGTTACCCTGTATCTTGGAGAGGACTAAGGACATTTTTTCTTGTCACTTCAGCTCTTAATCCTCTCCTTCTAGG
The DNA here is from genome assembly GCA_020310875.1 of Ceratopteris richardii. Classification (NCBI taxonomy): domain Eukaryota; kingdom Viridiplantae; phylum Streptophyta; class Polypodiopsida; order Polypodiales; family Pteridaceae; genus Ceratopteris; species Ceratopteris richardii. The sequence goes on along the minus strand of CM035426.1, from coordinate 147,531,540 downwards.
GCTTGGGAAAAAGCAATCAAAGACATCCAACATCTCTTTACCTACTTCAAGAAACAAGCCTTAATTATTAGGGCTCATAAGAGGGATTCTCTTTTGAATGTTTTGAACTCCCTTGAGTTTGACTCTCAAGATTACTTTGATGTTTCCTTGAGATTGTGTAACGAAAGGTATCTGGAAGCTAGACAGTCTCTTGCCTTGGGAGTGAGAAAATGGACAGGAATAATAAGTACATGTTCTCTCTGATGAAGAAAAGGAAGATAAAAGACTTCATTCCTCATGTTAATAAGAAGAGTGGTGGTTATACTAAGAACATTGAGGAGACTCTGCAGGAGGCTAAAAGCTTCTTTATGGATGTCTTCTCTGTGTCTCCCAAGTCTGGGGAGGACATCCAAAGGGGCCAAGGCCACTATTGCCATGAAAAGGAAGAAAATGATTCGTGAGAGCCTGGTTCCCATCTTGGACCTGCCTCTCACTTCCGATGAGATCAAAGAAACCATCCATAAATTGAAACCCTGCAAGTCTCCTGGTATGGATGGTATTCCTAATGAGTTCTTCATGATTTTGAAAGATTTTCTTGCTCCATACATTCTCTTAATTTGGGAAGAGGTGTCTAGTAAAGGCTATCTCCCTTGTCACATCAACATAGGGGTTATTAGACTCATCCATAAGAGAGGATCCACCAATGATCTTAATAATTGGAGGCCTATCACATGTTTGAACTCTATATACAAAATCTTTGCTACCACTTTAGCTAGAAGGCTTAGTCCTATGATAAACCACTCCATTCTTCCTGAGCAAAAGGGATTTATCAAAGATAGATATATTCTTGATGCTATCATCTACTTGTGGGAGGGTATGGATTTTGCTAGGAAAATTGACCCGGATTTCTTCTTCCTTAAAATTGACTTTGACAAAGCCTATGATAGGATAGAGTGGGACTTCATTCTTCAATCCTTGCATGACTTGGGCCTTGGTAGGAAGTTTATTAAGTATGTCAACACTTTGTTTGGCAATGCCTATTCAAGGGTTGCTATCAAAGGTCACCTTTCTGAGCCTTTCAAGTTGGCTAGATCTATAAGACAAGGATGCCCTCTTGCTCCCTTGCTTTTTGCTATTGCTAGTGATGCCTTGGGCTGGTTAGTCAAAGATTCTATAGATAGGGGTCAAATCAAAGGTGTTTCCATCCCCAACTCCCCCTCTCAACTCTACCTTCAAATGTTTGCTGATGACACTAATTGGTTTTAAATGCTAACGAGGTTTCTCTTAAATCTTTTCTAAATTGTCTTAACCTGTTCTACGTGGCTAGTGGCTCCATGGTTAATCATAGCAAAATTGGCTTCAAAACTTCTAATAATCAAGTGTCAAAATAATTAATCTTGGTTGTTCCGTTATTAAAGAAGGAGAAATTTTTAGATTGCTAGGGATCCCGATGGGTTTTAATGTTTCTTTTGCTCAAAAGTGAAACTAGGTGTATGAGAAGTTCAAAAAAAATATGCTTCTTTGGTATGATACTAATAATTTCTACATCACAGGGTCTTTATCTTAAACACATACATTCTTCCTAAACTTGTTTATTTTTTGTCTTGTTGGTCTCCCTCTAACAAGCAGCTTGAGCAGGTTCTTTCATTAGCTAAGAGATTTTTGTTGGAGGGGGGTTAATGAAAGTATAAAAAAATTAGGTAAGGTTTCTTGGGAAACTTGATGCCTTCCTAAAGCCCAGGGAGGTCGACGCATTTTCTATCCAAAAGAAATGTCTGAAAATATGTCTGCTAAATGGATTCTAAGAAGCATTGACAAGAAAGAAACTTGGCCTACTCTGCTTCATAGAAATATTGATAAGTTTTGTATATCTAACTACAGGTCGTGGTCTAACATTAAGCTGTGGGACATCTTGGTCTCCCCCATCCCCATTACTCCCATTGGTAGTCCCTTAGTCTGGAGATTTTGGAATGCCTGGTTTAAGGCTAAAGGGCTTTTTCTCCCATCTAATAGTTTAACAACTGCTTCTGGATTTTATCTGCAGGAATCCCCGTGGCTTGGATGGTTAGCTTCATGGAGCACTTGTAATTATGCCATCAAGGAACACAAGTGTCACAAAGCAAGGTTTACTTCTTGGAAGGACTTCATGGAGAATCTGATATGTCTATTTTCAGTAGAATTGATCTCTCCTTGTCTTGTAAACAGACGTTTATCCATCACAAGTCCTTGCTTGAAGAAAAACTTGGAGGTTGCAGCAGGGGCCAGGTGGACCTTCAAAAGATTGTTGTCATTATCTTCAAAAAAATCAAGAGAAACAGTCGTAATTAGGTTTTCAACTTTGTTAGTTTCTTCTAATTTCATTCTTCCGAAAACTAAGCGCGCGTGACGGTATTAGCTCCTACCAATTGGTGCTAAAGTTTACCAGGGGCGAAGCGTTTACGCTGTACCAAGACAAGACCATTCAGGTCAAACCTTCGGGTAATGGTCAAACCTCCGGGCCAACATGGTCTTCGCTTAACCGTGTTGTAAACGTACTTAGTTGACCGGACCTATTGGATGAAGCTAATACCTATACCTAACAGTAAACGCTTAAATGTTAGGTAAACGTAAAAGCACCTTTAGGAGCTAAACTTTAGTCCCTAAAGTAAACGTTTTCGAGCTATGCTATTACCGGTTAGGGAATCGGGTTAGTTTATGAAAACGCTTTAGCCTTTAGGTAAACGCGGAGTTAGGTCAACTCTCGTTTACCTAACGGTCAACTCTCCAATAAGGCGCTAAAGAAAATGCGTGTAAAGAAAATTATCAACAAACTCAATGCAAGATGGCATTTGAATTGGAATGTGCAACAATGGGTATACATGTTTAAAGCTCTGTGGGCTTTCCCTGACAGCTGTAAACACTCTCTCTTACAATGGAGAGTCATTCACAATGGGATGTGGGTGGGCAACAGAGTCAGGAAGTTTATAGCTAATGGAGGTTTGTGTTCCTTCTGTGGCACAGTGGAGGATGTTACCCACTTATTCTATGACTGCCACCATGCTAAACAATTCTGGCAGCTTGTTGAGTGTTACCTTCACAACAATGACTTCCCTAAGCTTGGAAAAGAAGATGCTTTGTTGGGTTGCTACAGGAACATGGACTTGCTTCTCTGGAACTACTGGAGAGGCCATATTTTGTGGTCCATTTGGGTGAGTAGGAATAACAATGTTTTCGGAAACAGTAGAAATAACTTTTTCTACTTAGGAGGGTAGCCATGAAGTGTATACATAATATTTCCAAACCCTCGATTCCCCACAATGAGATTGTAAAGAAACTCTATGGTTGTAAGTTTAATAGGTGGAAAACTGTCATATCTCAGTATTCCTCTCAGCAGATATTTAAAATGCTGATTTCATTGTAATTGGCTGTACCGGTGGCTCTTGCCCTGTGCACATTTGTAACACTCCTCCATTAATTTAAACTTCCTGTTTTATCACAAAAAAAAGGGATGTTGCCTTTTCCAGGTGGAACTAATCATTTTTATATATCAGTTCCGGAGCCTCAGTCTGAAACAAGCAAAATTTTTGACAAGTATTGTAAAGACAATTTTCTCCCGTGTATGATGGGCATTGTAAGACTTATTGATCACTGCTTACATTCTTCTAATTGTACCCCCTCAAGTGATGACAGTCCAGCTTTGATTGTAAAAAAATACCCTTGTAATAAGTGGAAGACCAAAATGCTTCAAGCTCATTCTACATCTAGGGCCCTTATGTCCAGCTTTATCAAGCTGCATATTGAAGGGTATTTGATGTAGAAGTCCCTTCCTCTAGGAAGGCCCTTTGTATCTTCTTTTTGTACTGCATCAATTTTAAATTTTCTGTTCTCTCAAAAAAAAAAAAAACCACCCTTTGTCATTGAAAGTCCAGACAATTGGAATTGTAGCTATTACCTCAATGGTGAACTGTATGCTTGACACGTGGAAAGCCAGTAAAATTATGCAAGTCTGCACCCGAATTTTCCAGACATCTAGTTAATAATATATTCTTCGCTTGCCACGTGGATATTCTGGTCAGGGGAGGCTGACCCTGTTCACTGGAGTGACGTATTCAAGTCCTCATCTAACACCATTAAATATTTTTTATTTTTCTCATTTAAAAGTTATGAACGCCCTAGTGACTCGTGAGTTGCCAATCCAGCCTGTCCCACTCACATGGATCGCAGGCTCAGTGCGCAGACAGACCAGTGACCACGCTGTCAACAGACTTATTTTTCTGGCTTTTATTTCACATTGACATCTTCCCGCTGAGATTCCTCACCACGAATTCGTTTCGTCGTCTGGGCCCCAGCCTCTGCAAAAGGAAGACCGATGACCAGACAGGACAGTCCAGAGCAGCCCACATCGCAGTCTCCGACTCTCCAGAGTCCTCAGTCCAGACTCCAGAGCGCCATGCATTTTCATCCCAGGAACAGGAAATTTCAAGCAGCACATTAATATATATATACATATATATATATATACTTTTCTAAATTGAATAAGTCTCAATGAAATATCTATATGAATAAATAAATATCTGACTCTTCTACCCGTGTGAGCCCCAGCTACTACCGTATTCGAATTTCGAACTCTGGGGTAGCGTTTTCGAATAGGAGCGCAGCTGCGCAGGTTCTTTTTCATTTTTATTTATTGTTTTTGAAATATGCGCGATAAAAACATGTGGATCCTGTTCTACTTTCTGGTTTTCAAAGCTGTGGGCCTGTCAGGCTGGTCTGTCTTCCTTCTGTGTGTTCTTGAAACCTCCAAGAACGAAACCTCCCTTTATGTTCTCGAACTTTCTTAAGGGATATTTTTTTTTTCTTTTACATGGAAGCACACATTGCTGTTATGAATCTTCAGTGCATCATGCATGCAAGAGGATTTAGTTAGCTCCACATTGATTCTATCGTTACACACATGTCCTAACTCATCTCAAACTTTCTTAAGGGATATTTTTTTTTTCTTTTACATGGAAGCACACATTGCTGTTATGAATCTTCAGTGCATCATGCATGCAAGAGTATTTAGTTAGCTCCACATTGATTCTATCGTTACACACATGTCCTAACTCATCATTTTCCCTCCCCTCGATCCACCAAGAAATTTCCGCAGTGTGGGTGGAGGCCTTTGCCTACGGTAATGAACCGGCTAAGTGTTGGAGAAGCGCGGTGGAAAGGACTTGACAAATTCTAATAAGGACTCATAAGGCTATAAGAGATATCCGAAAAAAAAGAAGAGAAACGGTATACCGGAGGCTCTCAAGACTTGAAGAAGAAGTGAACAAAGGTAACTTGCAATGGCAACAAGGTCTACTGAAAGTCAGGGGAAGACTAAGATTCGAGGAGGAGATTCAAAGGAAAAATATATTCTTCAAAGATTGGTGGGCGGGGAAGGCAGACAAACCATCGAAAGAGATGTGTAACATCCTCAAAAGGAAGCAAGCTAGGGAATCCATCCCCTTCTTGGTCGACAACAATGGGATCGAATGTGGTACGGAAGTTGAGAACAGATCTATCATCATCGAGCACTTTACCCGTCTTCTTACGGTCTCGACTCCTCTTTCCCCGCAGAGGCGTGACTGCATGGCAACCATCTCAAGGGTTGCTCAATCTAGAATCCCACAGAACATGAATTATCTGCTAGATGCTAACATTTCTGAGAACGAAATTATCGAGGTTATTAATGCTCTTCCCAATGGAAAAAGTCCAGGTCCTGATGGCCTCACCAATGAGTTTTTCAAGTCCTTCAAGCATGTAGTGGCCACCCCGCTGCGTCTGGTGTGGCAAGAGGCTCTCTCTTTCGGTGCCCTCCCAGAGTGTCTTAATAATGGTGTTATCAAGTTAATTCACAAAAGGGGAGATAAGAACAAAATTGAAAATTGGCGGCCGATTACCATGCTCCAAACTAGATACAAGATAATTGCCAAAGTTATCGCCAACAGAATCTCTTGTCATTTAAAGTCATGGCTTTGTGAGGATCAGAAAGGTTTTATCAAAGGTAGATCTATACTTGAAGCAATTGTCGATATTTGGGAAGGCCTTGCATTTACTGAGGAGTTTGCACAAGATCTGGTATTCATTAAGATCGACTTCAACAAAGCGTATGACAGATTGGAATGGGACTTTATTCTCCAATCAATGAAAGACCTTGGATGCAGCCAAAAGTTCACGAAGATGGTTTCCACTCTTCTCGGAAATGCTTCAACAAGAATAAATATCAACGGTAAGCTCTCTGAGCCCATATGTTTAAAAAGATCGATCAGGCAAGGCTGCCCACTAGCTCCTTTACTCTTCGCTATCGCCTCAAATGGCCTCAGTTGCCTTTTAAAGCATCACTTGGATGCTGGCAATCTCACGGGTCTTTACCTACCTCTTGCTCATGGCCAAATGATTGCGAGACTCTTTGCCGATGACATGAATGCCTTTGTACATAACGATAGGAACAACATTGAGGTGTTCTGGAGTTGCCTCGACACTTTCTGTGTGGCGTCAGGTTCAAAAATCAACCATGCTAAAACTGCTTTCAGAGCAATCCATGGACCTCCACCCCAATTGCTATTAGATCAAGGGTGTCAGGCTATACCTAGCGGTCAAGTCTTCCGTCTCCTTGGTATTCCGATGGGCTTCGACATCTCAATGGACCAACAGTGGAAGTGGGTGCTATCCAAACTGGATATCAAACTAAATCATTGGAAAGGGATGCAAGTTAACCTGGCAGGGCGGGCAATGGTGGTTAATACATTTATGCTCTCCACGATTATTTACTTTATCTCGTGCTGGAGACCAAAGGAGAAAGAGTTGGCCAAAGTGGAAAGAATCTACAGAAACTTCCTTTGGACTGGCGACCCCAACAGGAGGGGGATTCCCAAAATCAAATGGGAAATTTGCATTAGCCCGAAAGACTCGGGGGGCTTAGGTATTTTGGATATCGCTGGGTTGGCTGACAAGTTGGCAGTAAAGTGGTTTATCAAGGCTTGGAGCAATAGTGAGTCCTCTTGGGCTAAATTGATCTTCAGAAACATGAAAGACCTTACCCTAGTTGGACATCCTGGTTGGAAGGACTTAGGGATCCTCACGTTGTTGTTCTCCCCCCACCGGGTGTCCCCTAAAGGCTCTAGCCTAGTTTGTTCCTTATGGAAGAGTTGGAACAAGGCCAAACAATTCATCAGAATCAGTGATGAGTGGAAGTGGGTGGCTGGGATGAGACAAAATGACTCTATCTAGCTCCCGATCATCGGCATTAGGGGGGTGGAGTCTTGGAACCTCCAAGCTGCTAAGTGGCTTTGGAACAAGGGGTTCAAACAATGGAAACAGCTCTGGAATCAAGAGACCGGCCAGTGGATCAGATTCGAAGACTTAGATCCGAGACATAGAGTTACCTGCGAGGAATGGACTCTTCTTCAAGACAGGTGTTTAGCGTGGGACCGCATAACTACCTACCTTCTGTGCGGACATGATCTTCCTTGCCTAGAGGGCCTCAAATGGAGCAATGGTAAGAAACTATCCAGAATCCCCAACTTCAACGAGAACTCAGACGTTCATCACACCTTTAACAGGAAGTGGTGCCTTTCTTGGTCCAAACTCCGTTGGGAACTAAAGTTCATGTCAATTTGGCACCCCCTAATTGAGATCAAAAAGTCTGTTCTCATGTGGCAGATCCTGCATAAGGATATCCGGTCCAATGCTAAGGCCAACAAAATCTGTGGTGTGCCCCCATGGTGCAAGCGTTGCCATCGATGCATCGAAGATTTAGCCCATCTCTTCTTTGATTGCCCCAAGTCTCGTATTATCTGGTGTCACGTGACACGGGTAATGAGAATCACGAACCAAATCAACTGGCAACAGGCGTTGTTGGGTGAGGCAGTTGGCTGCTCAGCAAGACTGTGGAATGCCATCAGGGGCGAGACTCTTTGGAAGATTTGGAGGGAGCGATTTGCTGTCAATTTTGGCCAAACTCCAAAGGAATGGTCGATTGAGAAATCCTTGTTTTCTCTAGGAAAAAGAATCTCCCGCGATAAGAGATCTCCTCCGTTTAGACATCACTGTATTTATCTCCTTGAAAATAACAAGTTGATACCCAAATGGGTCCCACATGAGGGGGATCATAGATTTGTCCACCTCATTTGTAATGCCCTTTAGCTGGCCGTACTCTTCCCCCGCATTGTGGGATTTGGGGATCCCATGGGCACTAGTCCCAATCACTTGTAATTTTTCTTATTTTTTTAATTAAAGTCCGGGAGAATAGGCCATGGCCGAACTTCCTTAAAAAAAAAAAAAAAAAAAACTCATCTCAAACTATCGTTCTTGGATTTCTTTTTTTTTTGAACAGAACAAGAAGTTTAATATTAATGCAGGCAAAAAGACATTACATCAGAGAGTGACATCCATAGAGATGCCTCAATGACAACTTCCAAGAACTATATCAAGGAAAGTCTGTATGGAGAGTACATGGCCATCAGAGTGTCTTTCCACTTATTACATCTCATCCCTTTTAATACAGTAAAGGGATTGGAATTTCCAAGATGGGCATCCTTAATAGACAATTTACACTTCTTGATAATACTCTTGATGCCTTGATTACAAGAAAAAAGGTAATCTTTAGGAGAATTGGAAGACAGGTGCTGGTTCCTACTCTTTCATATGTACCATACAAGATGAGCTCTAAGGGTCTGCCAAAGTACAATGTCTAGCTTGTTACTTTCACCAAGGAGAATCTCCCTGTATCCAAGAGGAGGGAAAGCATACACACAACAATAAAGGTTTAAAAGTCTCCGAAATCTCTGGACATTAAAGGAATTGATGAATAGATAGGGGAGTCTTCAAGAAGCCCATTGAATGAATAATTTCCTGCATTAATATTAAACTTCTTAGCCCTGTTGCCAATCCATAGACCTTTGTGCAGGATGAGCCAAAGGAGATGAGCTTGCTTGGACGTAACAACACTGGATCTATACTTCCACTATTGAATGTTCCATTGAACATTCCACTTGACATTGAGCTTGTTGAGGACCACTTTGACAGATGGAGCAGTATTTTTGAAGTTCTTGTACATATCATCAACAACATCCTCAAGACCAATCCTCTTGTAGTAATTGAAACAAGCTAGCTTGTCTAGCAGCCAACATCTCTTGTTTAGCATCATCTGTTTGCACAATGAAGAAAGAGCATTAGACTCAGAAATAACAGTTTCATCCACAACCTTGTTGTCATAAAGTAGAGTTCTCCAAGAATCAAAACCAGCTTTCTTGCACTTGTTCATCCTGATAGATAAGTCAAGAGGATTAGTGGTAGAAAACCAACCAAACCATGAAGGGCTTTGAAGAAGAAAAGAGACATTATTTTCAAAATAAACAAGAACTTTATAAGAATCCTTAACTAACATCCAAGCTCTTCAAAAAGAACAGATAAGCTTTCTTCCCTTGGGGGTAAAAGGAACAAGAGAAAATATAATGTCTGAGAGGCTATTATTAGTCCAACTATTGTGTCTTGAAATATAAAATTCAATCATTTTTCTCTTGATGAGAGAAGCCCAATAGTCTTAAGAAGCAGTGGCCCTTAAAATCCATTTTGTTTCCATTTGGACAACCATTTTAGTAGGACAAATAATACCAAGACCACCTTCATCCTTCCTCATGTAGCAAATTTTCCAGGCAACTTTAGGAACCTTATTGTTTGATTGAGTGCCACCCCACAGAAATCTCCTAGACAAAGCAATGACCTGAGAATTTCACTTTTTACTTGGCATCCAACAAGAAAAAAAAATAAGTTAGTACTGGAAGAATGTAATGTTTTAAAACAAAGACTCTTTGGGAGAGATTATGTTGAAGAGTCATCCGTTGAAAAATTTTATGTCTGAATTTATCAAATATCCAGCACGATCTCTGCTCAAAGGACACACCAAATCCCATGGGAATGCCAAGTAACTTGAAAACAAAACCTTCTTTTGTAATATCACAATTGTTAGTCAAAACATAGTCAGGAAGAGCATTGTTAGAAGCATGAAATCCTATTTTCTTATGATTGACCACAAAACCACTAGGCAAGCAAAAAACCTTAAGACAATGCATGAAATTTTCAGCAAATAAGTTGTGAGCCCTAGTTATGATGTTAGTGTCATCAACAAACATTTGGAGGCGAAGTTGGGAAGAAGCACCTGGAATATCAAAACCCTTAATAGTACCCTGATCCATACAGTCTCTCACCAACCAACCTAAAGAGTCACTAGCTAGGGGACAACCTTGTCTGATGGATCTACATAACTGAAAGGAGTGAGAGAGATGTCCATTCATGGTCACTTGAGACGTAACATTTCCAAAAAGAATGCTAGTATACTTAATGAGCCTTCTACCATCCCCAATGTGAAATCCCACTCAATTCTCTCATAGGCTTTGTCAAAATCCACTTTGAAAAAGAAAGTATCGATCTTAAGCTCTTTAGCATAATCTAAACCTTCGCAAATAGAGATAATGGCATCGAAAATGAATCTAGTCTTGATGAACCCTTTCTGCTCAAGAAGAATAATCTTATCCATAATAGGACTAACTCTTCTATCCAAAGAGGAAGCAAATATTTTGTACAAAGAAGTCAAGCAAGAGATAGGTCTCCAGTTGTTTAAGTCATCCTTAGATCCTTCTTTGTGACCCAACTTAATCACTCCAGAATTGATAAAAGTAGAAAGAGTACCTCTCCTCATGGCCTCTTGCCACACCAGAAGAATAATGGGCACAAGAAAATCAGCAAGCTCATGGAAGAATTTACGAATGGTTCCTCTTACCTCACCGACAAAGAGGGGCAGGTCAATATAGAGGCCAGGCACTAAGGAATCATTTTTTTCCTTTTAAGAGCGATAATGGACCTAGCCCTCTAGATATCCTCCCCTCTCTTAGGAGGCCTAGAGAAAACATTAGTAAAGAAGCCAATGGGCTCTTGCAAATTCTCCTTGATAGAAACAACATAGCCCCCTAAACTCTTTTTCAACATATGAACAAAGTCCCTAGCTTTCTTTTTCCTCATTAGATAAAACATATGCTTGTTAGGTCTATCAACATTACCAACCCAAAACTCTCTAGAAGAGACAAGAGCACCACTAGCTAAGAGATAGTCTTCATACCTCAACCTATCCTAGAGATCAAGGATCTTCTAACTTTTGTCATGATCATCGAGATTGCAATCCAGGACAATATCTTTCTCTCTCAGGATCATCATTCTTATTTTGTACCTCATTTCCTTGGCCTGAAGCTTACTATGTCCTTGATAGATCTCTCCCAAGCAATGAAAGGGGAGCATCTACAAGCAAAGTGGTAGTTAAAAATATCTTTGCTTTTCTCTTTCACACACTTTAAGTTAAGAAGGGAAGCATCTAGGTGGGGCCAACCAGCTTTGTAGTCAAGAGAGTTCCTATAAAGCTTAATCACTAAGTGGGAATGGTCATACGATTGGAGGGAAAGGTCAATATCACATTTATGCTGCCAAAGGTCTTGAAATCTAGATATGTTCGTGTAAAATCTATCCAATCTTGCAGACAGAGGTTTATTAGTACTCCTATCATTCCAAGTATGCCCAGTACAAACAAAACAGTCAACCAAATTAAGAGAGTTAATCATGTTAAACCACATCCTCTTTTCTCTTCCTTGCAAAATATTATAAGGATTACCAGATCTGTCATTTTGAGAAATAACCATATTGAAATCACCTAATAGTAGAACATCAACAATCAGGGCAGAGAGCTCACTTGAGCAATGATACCTGTTAGTACTACAATACCAGGTATAAACACTAACAATAGTGTAGTTAATGGGATCCTTACATCTGAGAGCCACCAATTGGTTGGTACTCCCATAAAACACTTCATCAATAGTATGATAAAGGTTAGAGACAGTACCAATTGTAGCACCTCCTCTTATGTTGTTGTGATTAGTATAGAACCAACAATGGTTGCTGGAGGCAATCTGTAGGTTAGAGTGCAGCTCAAAACCACCAACCTTTAGCTCTTACAGAAAAATAACATCAAGATTAAGAGAGGAATCTTTAATCCAAGTATTAAACACTTTACCTCTCACCGAGTCAGTAAGCCTTTTCATATTGAGAGAAATTAATCTAATGAAATCCATTGAGTAAAAGAATTAAGAGAAAAAAGTTGAAAGTTCCTCATTGAACAATAGCAACATCTACTAATAATAATCAAAAGATCACTATAGAGAACAATCGTTTTTTTTGGTTTTTGGGAGGTTTAATCTTAGACCCAAAAACCCTAACCACATCTTTTCTTTTTGGTTTAGCTTTCTTAGGATTCTGTTGACCAGTAGCTAGTGTCATTTCAACATCCTCTGTCACACAAGGGTTAGAGTGCAAGTTATGTATTTTCTCCTTATGAGAATGAGTGAGTTGATAAGAGAATTCAATAGATTCCTGTACCTCTTTGTCTGATGCCTCATCTCTAGAGGAGGATTGAGTTGAGGAATTACCAGCACTAGAGGATGATTTCTTACATCTCCTATTACCCACAAAATTCCACTCAGCCTCATGAGCTTGATACTGACTTTCAACATGTGCAGAGGCAGGAACATCCTCACAGTTATTTAGTGCTTGATGTACATGTTGGTCTGCAACATAATCATCTCAGTTAACCTTGAAAAATTGGAAAGGGTTAGACACATTTTCAAAGAGAACATCATATTTATTGCTCTAGCTATTGGAGGTGCTTTTTTAAAATTTACTTGTTGGTTTCTTATAGCTAAATTCATTATTGTTATTACTTTCTTTTTGAACAGTTTTTTCCTTGACATTAATATTCTCAACATTGATTTCCCTTTTGTTAACAAGTAAGGGACAATTTTTTATTAAGTGCCCCTGTTTAAAACAATTGAAACAAGCATTGGGGAGGTTCTTATATATAGCCTTTTGCTCATGTAGTTTACAACCTTCAGAGTCCTTCAAGGTGATAGTAGTCTTAGCTTCTTTAAGGATATCTACTTCCACTAGAATTTGTGGGTCCCATTTGGGATTGAAGCCATTGCTAGATTTTTTACCTAACACCTTTCCAAGTAATTTCCTAATTTGCTCAATCCAGGGATAATACTCAACATGAAGATCAGGGAACTCTACCCACATTGGAACCCTAGTGGGGTTGGGCCCTCTAGGATTGAACCCAGGGTACCATTTGAAAAGATATAAAGGGATGTTTCTAATGAATCAATGTCCTTCAGACATAACCTGAATAGCACTACTGGCATCCTAAAAAAAAGGGTAAAAGTTATTTGGGAGAAATTGGACATGCTTAACAGTCAAGCTCATATTGTCCCAATTAGTCTTAATCCAAGCTCTAAGGACTTCTTGTGCTAGTCTAGGACAATGGCACAATCCTTTTTTTAACTTTCTCATGCAAATGATTCTGCCAATTGTTAAGAGAGTTCTTGTCGATGACTAATGTACTGTCCTCATTATCTTCACTTTCAGAGTGCAAGTTGATCTTATTAGCATCATTTTTTGTTTCCATTTTTCTAGTATTAGTCTCTTATTCGATAACTTTCTGTTTTCCTTTACTATCCGGAATAGGATTTGGGTTACCTGAATACGAAGGGTTTTCAAACATAGAGAAAAAACCTCCTTGTTGTTGTTTTTGCAAAGCATGTGTGTATGATCCCTTATTGCTCAAGGGCTGTGGGCCTTCAATAGCATTGATAGTGTGCCATGCACTACTACTACGGTCTGCCACATTCAGAATAGTTCCATTGTGGTGATGAAGAGCGTGTTCCTAGTTGCTCCTAAGGACATGTGTCTTATTCAAAACGTTAGAATATTCATTGATACTTGGTCCAACAATGGGGTTAGACATGCTATTTGTTAATCCATGAAGAGTGAGAGCATGCTCAACATTCATTTTTGACAGTATGCATCTCCAAGATTCATGCTCGATATTCATCTTGTGATAATCAAAATCAACATAGTAGTTAGAAACCTTACCAAAGGGGTCTTCTCTAGTTGTACATGGCAAAATCCCATTTTGGAGAGCCTCGTGTAAAGCCATAGTTGCATTATGTGCACAGAGACAAGGAAGAATACAGTTGAGGCCCTTCATAGAGCCTAGGGTTTCCCAATGCAGGGGGATCGCAAAAGATCATTCTTGGATTTCAACCATGGTTACATGAAACATTTCCATAACGGAAACATCAATTTGGTGGAAACACCTGGGGTAGGTTCAATCCTTCTCTTTGCCTTTCTCACATCTCTCTCTATCATTTCGATGTAGGAAATGCCACAGGTAGGTTCAATCCTTCTCATTGTCTCTCTCACCTCTCTTCCCTCTCTCTCTGTCCCTCTCTCATGTGTCATGAATCTACAATGTGGAGAGAGAGAGAGAGAGAGAGAGAGAGAGATTTCACTAACTTCTATAACAGAGAAAGATGGAGAGAGAGAGAGAGAGATTTTTTTTTTAGTAGACAAAAAATAAGTGTAAATTAATGATAGTATACAAGTGTGCAAGGGGCAAGAGCCCACATATCAGGCCAATAGGGTCACAACATCACATATTCATTAGAATGTTCAATCCCATCGAGTTCTGGGGAAATCTATAGGACTATCATATGAACTTAAATACATAACACTACCATTTCAAATCTACACAGGGAGTAGAGAGACAATAAAGTATTCTTTCAATGGTTGGGGGGGGGACTCTTTTACAAACAATAACCAAATTAGAGTCATTTGGGAGGGGATTTTTGATGCTCTAATAACTATTCAGACCAATCTTTCTTATCCCTTGATAAAAGGAGAAAGCGAAATTCTTCTTTTCCTGGTTGAAGACCTATTAATTTCTCCTTAGGCAAATGAACCATAAGGCATGTGCTCTCCATAGATTCCATAACATGAAGTCCATCTTGCTACAGGTTCCAAGAAGGTCTTCTTTGTAACCAAGCAAAATATCTACCTTTCTAGAATATGGTAAAATAAACTTCCAAAATTTTCCAAGAAGGTCTTCTTTGTAACCAAGCACAATATCAATCTTTCTACAATATGGTAAAATAAACTTCCAAAATGATTGAGCATGGTTGTAACTCCAAAACATGTGGGAAAGATCCTCCATCTTGCCACAAAATGCACACAAACCTTCATTGACTTTACACTTCTTGGCTTTGTTGTTACACCAAAGCCTATTGTGGATGATCAACCACTCGAACGATATTGTATGGAAAGGGCTAGATATAGTGGAATCTGTACCTCCACTAGTGGGCATTCCACATGATGTTCCATTTGCTATTGAGCTTGTGCATGATCTTACTTATTGTTCCTCTTCTACTTTTCAAATGCAACAACAAGGCTTTGGAAATATCAGCAATACATATGGGTTTATTGACATTAGAGTTTCCCAACTGCTCTTGCAGGATAGCCTTGTAATTTAGTAGTACATCTTTACACATCACAGAGAGGTTGTTGAGAGCAAGAATAAAGTCATCAGATAATAACTCATCATTTGATGTAAAGTCTTTCCAAGTGTGAAACCAATCCTTTTTGCATTTATGTTTCTTAGTCAATTTTCTTGTTCTCCATAGAGATAGCCACCCTCTCCAAAAAATCTCCTCCATAAACAAGTTAGTATTATTAAATAGTTGATGGTTTAGAGAACTTACCTTTTTGACTTCAAGCCAAGAGAACCAGAATCTTCAGCAAAGGAGTCTCCCAACAAGGGAGTAAATATGAGGAGAAAATATAATATCCCACAATGGAGTCCTTCCAAGATTTGTAATTTTTGAGGTGGAATTTGTTGATGTTTCTTTTAATAAGAAATGTCCAAACATCCTCAGATATAATAAATATGTAAATCCACTTACTAGCAAGATTTGAGACACTTTAATAGTGCAAAGAAGGTTACTGGATCTCATAATACTTTGGGTGTCTTGTGGTTCTAGGGACTACCACCCCAGAGAAATCTTTTGGCTAGGGAAACAACTTGAGACATGTTCGTTTTAGAGGGGCATCCAAAAAGCAAGAAATCAGTTCATACATGTCAAGATGTACTTTTTCAACCCAAAAACCCTATGAGAAAGAGAATTTTGACAAGGATATAATTTAATAATTCTATCTTGAAACTTATTTGTAACCTAGTCCCATCTTTTATTAAAGGTGACCTGTAATCCCATGGGGATCCCAAGAAATCCAAAAATGGTTCTCTCTTTAATAGTCTCACATCCCTTATCTTTCGCACACTTGGGAATCACATTAGTAGAAGATTTGAAGGTAGTTTTGGTATGATTGACTTGAGAACCACTAGCCAAACATGAAATATTTAAACAGTTCAAAAAGAAGCCAGTAGAAGACTCAATAGCAAGTATGACCATGTTAGTGTCATCAACAAACATTTGAAGAACTAAAGGAGATTGAGAATCAGGGATGGGCAACCCAATAGTTTGATTGTTGATCATGGCATCTTTCACCAGCTAGCCTAAAGCATCATTATCTATAACAAAAAGTAAGGGAGCTAGAGGACAACCCTGTCTAATGGATCTCACGAACTTGAAAGGATGGGATAAAGTACCATTGATGGACACTCTAGAATAAGCATTACCAAGAAAAATGGCACAAACATAATGAACTTCTTACCGACACCAACATCATGAAGAGATTGCAACACAAAATCCCACTCAATCTATCATAAGGTTTGTCAAAGTCAATTTTGAAGAAATAGTAACTTTAGTTAGTTACCTTAGCTTACTCAAAACCTTCCCAAAGAGAAATGATGGCATCCAAAATGTATCTACCCTTAATGAAACCTTTTTGCTCAGGTCAGATAATGTCGTTCATGATAGGGTTAAATATTTATAAATAGTGGTAAGACAAAAAATAGGTCTCCAATTCTTGAGGTTATCTTTGGGGCCTTTTTTGTGAATCAAATTGATCACTCTAGTGCTGATTTCCATATGAAGTGTACCTCTTCTAATGGCTTCTTTCCAAATCAAGAGAATATAAGGGGCCAAAAAATATTTCACTTCCAAGAAGAACTCATTAGGAATCCCATCAAGACCAAGAGACTTACAGGGTTTCAATTTACCAATAGATTCTTTAATCTCACTAACAGTGAGGGGTGGGTCCAAGATGGTAGCAAGACCTTTAGGAATCAGTTTCTTCCTTTTAAGAGCAATGTGGGCTCTCGCTCTCTGAATATCCTCCCCCCACTTTGAAGTGATAGAGAAAACATCAATAAAGAAGCTAGTAGCATCATGCAAGTTCTCCTCAGCATTGATAGCCACACCACCATACTTCTTCTTCAACATAAGTATGAAATCCTTGACTTTATTTTTCATCATCAAAGAGAATATTAAATTTTTAGGTTTGTCAGATTTTCTAGCCCAAAATCTCTTGATGCAACAAGTAAAATACTAGCCTCAAGATACTCTTCATACTTCAGTCTTTCCTGGAGATCCAAGAATCTATCAAGCTTACTAGGGTTGGAAGAAAGGTTGCATTGAAGAAGATTAGTATCTCTAGCAATCCTGAGTCTTCTATAAGCTCTAATATGTTTAGTGAGCTTCTTGAAGTGGGTAAAAAGCTTGAATGTCTCTAATAGACCTAGACCAAGCCATAAAAGGATTGAGACCACTAGCAAAGTTAGTAGAGATAATATATCTAGCCTTCTCAACAACACAAGGGATTTTGAAGAGGGAGGCATCAAGATGAGGCCAACCAGCCCTATAACTAGGGCAGTTAATGTTAAACTCAAGATATAACCGGCAGGAGTATGATGGGCTAACCACTTGCCCCAAAAGCCATGGTTGAGGATTACTTCCTAATCTTCCCTCTTAGGGTGTGGTTGTTAGACTCAAGATATAACCGACAGGAGATGGTTGAACCACACCCTAAGAGGGAAGATTAGGAAGTGTGGTTCAACCATCTCCTACCGGTTATATCTTGAGTCTTACAGTTAATGCTAAGAGGCTTATGGTCAGAGATCATAAGAGACACATCCTAAGAATAATCAATGTTCTAAAAGCTTTGAAGGAGGTGGATGTTGGTATAACTTTTGTCTAGTCTAGTAGCATTATGTAAACTACCACATTGTCTGTTTGTCCAAGAGAATCCTTGAACTCTAAGAGATGTCCAATATGTCATGATACTTAACTAGATTATACCAAGTTGTATGCTCACTCCCGCAGATCGTGTTACCCTTACTGTCCAATCTATCATGAATAGCAGTGACCATGTTAAAGTCACCAACAAGAAGAATAGGGCCATTAAGGCCTTTAATTTCTTCCTAACACTTAGGTCTAAGCCTAGCACAATCCGAGGCATAGAGGGTAATGAGCCCAAAACTCTCTTGATGCGAAAAGTAAACCACTGTCCTCAAAGTGCTCTTTATACTTCAATCTTTCCTAGAGAGCCAAGGTCCTATCAATGTTACTAGGGTTGGAAGAAAGGTTTCATTGAAGAAGATTAATATATTTTAATATGTTTGGTGAGCTTCTTGAAGTGGGTAAAAAGATCTTGAATGTCTTTGAACATCTTAGACCAAGCCAAAAAAGGATTAAGACCACTAGCAAAGTTAGTAGAGATAATATATCTAGCCTTCTAAGCAAAACAAGGGATTTTGAGGAGGGATGCATAAGAATGAGGCCAACAAGCCCTATAACTAGGACAATTACTATTGAGGTGTATGCTAAGAGGCTTATGATGAGAGATTGTAAGAGACGTATGCAAAGAACAATTAGTGTTCGTGAAGCTTTGAAGGAGAGGGATGTTAATATAACATTTGTCCGGTCTAGCAACATTATGGAAACTACCATGTTGTCTATTTGTCTAGGAGAATCCTCGAACTCTGAGAGATATCCAGTAGGTCATGATAGTTTACTAGTTTATACCAAATCATATGCTCAGTTCCACAGATCTTGTTACCCTTACTATCCAATCTATCATGAATAATAGTGAACATGTTAAAGCCACCAACAAGAAGAATATGGTCATTAAGGCCTTCCATCTCTTCCCAACACTTAGTTTTAACCCTAGAGAAATTTGAAGCATACAGGCTGATGATAGTATAATTAATAGGAGCATACATCAAAATGACAATTCATTGATGAGTCAAAATGATCAAGGCATTACTAAAAAGGTGAAATTGGAGTTAGAGATACCAATGGGAGCTCCACCCCTACCCAATGGGTGGTTATTCATATGGCATTTCACATTATTAGGGACAATCTTAAGGTTGATGACAAGTTTACTACCATTCATCTTAAGCTCTTGCATGCATAAAATGTTACGATTCAAATATAATTTAGGAATCCACTAAGCAACACACTTCGATCTAAGATGATATGTTAGAACCTCAATATTAAGAGAAATGATTTTAAAAGAATCCATAAAAAAAGACCAAGGCCAGGCTATTTCCCACAATTCTTCGTCGGTTTGGACATTGAAATTGAACACATGAAAGCTTCTTTTCTCTTGCAGTTACCATTGGTATTGTTAGGAGATTCTCCTTCAAAAATATTATCCATAGGGGAAACATCAATAGTGGATTCTTTTTGATACATTTCACTGATCTTCTGTTGGTCATGTCTGTTTAGTTCAACTTTGTTTCCTTGTTCAATTATCTACACTGAATCCTATAGAGGAGCCTTTTGGGGAAGATTTGGGTTTGTATTTTCTTTCTCTATATCACTTGAATCTCCTTCTTGACAAACTGGGCTAGTATCAAAGAGGTTAAACACCTCCTCAAACCAACACATCATAGGAGTTGATCCATTTATTAGTTCTTGTTTTTTGAACCTCTTCTTATTACATGAAGCATATGAGTTTGATTTCACTATGCTACCATCTGAAATCTGATTGGGCCTAGAGTTTTCATGAAGATCCTTGTTGGAGACAAGCAATAGGCAATCTTTAATCAAATTTCCCTACTTTTAACGATTAAATCAAACATTAGGCATGTTACGATAAACCACTTTCTGCTCATCCAAGATTTTACCATCAAAATCTTTAATAAATAGAACAATTTTAATATGGTTCTTATACATATACATATACACATATGTATATGTATATGCATACGTATACGTATACATATATGTATACATATACATATACATATATGTATATGTATACGTATGCATATCCATATGTATACATATACGTATATGTATACATATATGTATATGTATACGTCTCTCACATTGAATTGCTTGATTGATAACATCACGGATAGCAAGAGATACTTCACTTCATCTTTGAGGCCACTTTGAAATTGATTAACTAGATATTCTTCTTGATATGTGGATCCTTAAAATAAATTTCTAAAGTCTGATGCAAATTCTGCAATTGAGCGATCACCTTGCCATAGCCTCCTTTCCAAATCTTTGAGTTTTTAATATACATCATTAAAATTAAATTCGATATTTTTAAGTATGGATATGGAGTCCATCTTTCTTGGCATGGTCTTGATGTGGATAGTCTGGGCAAAATTTTAGGGGAGCACTAGATTGTGCCCTCTGACTACACTAGACAAGATTTCAGAATTATACTTTTGATTACAAGATCACCCACGTAGGGGAAAAAATACAAGAGTATGTAGCTGATACAAGAAGTTCCACAACACGAGAATTGATAGGTATGGAAATCTCAACTAGAGACGATACAGGAGATCCCACAACCCGGGATCATAGGTATGAAGCAAGATATCTAGATTACAAAGACTCCCTTTAGGGAGATGAAGTGGATGCAAGAAATAACTCGACGAGATCTTGTACTATGAGATTACAAGAGGACAAGATAGGATGTTCAAGAACTAGACTATACAAGACTAGAACAAGGATCAAGACAAGAAATGGAACTGGAACTTGGAAAGTACTTACTTGGAGATCACAACTCCTTGAGCTCCCAAGACTAACATGTTGGAAGTGAGGTAGGCCCTTAGGCTCATGTCACAGGTCCATGGTTCCATAGGTCCAGTATATACAACATTAATTTAGCAATCTTCCATATTGACAAAACATGAACATACCACAACTTAATCATACAAATGATGAGATAAAGATAGAGAAAGAATAGACATCATGTGTAAGGTGTTACGTAAGCCAGCGCTTACTCATAGTATCATATATACCAATGTTCAATGTACAATGTGGGAGCATATCTCTCAACCACTCTATGTGATGAGAAATGGATGAATGAGTGAATGTACAATGTAACAAACATATTCAGATGTGTGGGCAGTAATCTGAATATACATGAGATGTGTGACCTTATAGGTTATAGAAGAGTGAATATGAGTGACTGAAAGAGGAAGGATCAGTGTGAAACTGATGGTCAACAAACCTACATCTAAACTTAGGCTATGGAAGACCCTAAGTTAGATACATGTGTGAAAAGATCACATAGTTATAAAGTAGCATGGAATGCTAACAAGATTGTTGCCAGAAATCCTCAAACTCATGTGAACACACCTTCACAAACACCTCATCAAATATGCATAAAGCATATAAGTACTGATTCTCTTGTACCTATGCCAAATAGGACTTCTTCTGATATGAACACCACAGCCTCCAGAAACTTCAAGTAGTACCTGTGTGCATAAAGAGAATATGTACCTGAATACTTAACATAAGATGTGAATCTTATGTTAATCTCCATCTAATGTCTTTGAAGTAGCCCGACATCTTCTTGTAGAAGACAATCTTCAACCTAATATCTTCCTGTAGAAGATAATCTTCAAAATCATGTAGATGGTCCCATCCAATGTCTTTGAAGTAGCCAGACATCTTCTTGTAGAAGATAATCTTCAACCTAACATCTTCTTGTAGAAGATGATCTTCAAGTACATTATGTAGATGGGCGATCCTCACCATCAAGCTGCTAATAATCAAGTCTTCTTGCCATGAACAAGAGATAACCTCCTCTCCATGAGCTAGAGTGTGAGCACACCCTTCATCTTTTCCAAGAAGAATCACCAAGAAGAACTCCATAGCTGCTCCTCAACATGCTTCAAGTTAGCACCATGGCTGCCCCATGTGCTAGAAGAAACACCACCTCTATTGAGGTCCAAGCTCCAAAGCTTGTGTTGATCCTAGGTGAAGGATGATTCAAGTGATCCCAAAGTACTTGTTATATAGTATTTGTGTTCCCCTCCAAGAGCTCTCCAAAAGCTAATAAAGCTACGATCTTACGATCGCTACAGAAACGCCATCACGGAAGCTCCTGAAAAATCACTCACGAACAAAACAAATACGTCCGTCGAGTTTTGTCCATAGCTTTTAGCTTTTGATAAAAGATGCTTCACGCGCTGCCACGAGTGGGGTTCGAACCATGGTGGCTTGGACGGGAGGATGATAGCCTAACCATTGCGCCACGCGCTTTTGCTGTATTAAGGATTAATAAACAGTGATACATATTCTGTGATCGCTGTTGTGACTGCCCGCTATGGTTCGGATTGGAGAGTGCTATAAGAACATACATACTCATATATGTACTGTGAGTAATCCTGACCAATAGGAACATTGTTTTCCAACAATCCCCCCTGCAATGTCATATTGGTATAAACAGAACTGGATCTGCAAACTTTATAATCTGCAAATTGCCACAAGCTTCAAGCTTGTACTTCCGCACTTCAGAAAAAGTCTTCTTCAAAACTGAATTTTTACTTTTCTTCAAAAAACCTGAACTTGCTGAATATGAACCATAATACCTGAGAAAATATGCAAGCTAGATATCCAATAGTGTATACATCAAGAAATCACTGCTTGATAACAAATATAGCATGAACTGTCTCTGCACCTGCTATCTCCTGTCTTCAAAAACCTGAAAACATACACTAGGATCCACATATTTGCATTTACCTTCCAAAAAGGTTTCTCAACGTACTTCTGCTGCATCATGTAAATACACTAAACAAAATCAGGAACTGAATCCTGGAACCTGTGACTGTCAACTCACAACTTAGTGTATTATGAACACTGCTGGTTCATCTCTGACTGTACTCAAGTCAAATCAACTCAATTCAATTGCAATCAACTGAAATATGAGTCAAAAATCTATGATGTCATTGTGTCTTCATCCTTTAAATCCTTCATACCTCTTTCCTTTAGAACTTGGTATAAACATATATGTGCGCACTTCTGAAATATACCTTTCTGAAATATCAAGCTTCTCTTCAAATAGAACTCTGGAACCTTCTCCTGAACAGGAACTTTTCTCCAAACATTCTTCTTCTTCCTTCTTCTTTCAAAGCTGGAACATAAAGAGAACCTGGCAAAAGAAATATAGGAATACCTGAAATAGGAATACCTGTAGGTATGACTCTGCATTCTTTTACATATGGCTTGAAAATAAGTCTTCATGTTTCATCACCCCCCTAGATGACTTAACACTAGTATCCAATATTCTTCAAATATATCAAACTTTATGAAATGTGGAACGTCTTCCTTCATAAATCTGATGTTCAGTGATCAATACCTGTATCTGAAACAAAATCTCTGAACCCTTTTTTATTAGCACTGCAGTTGCTAATAGCTTTTTACTGTAAGTCTTCAGCTTCCCATATTATAGAATAAGGTTAGCTGATAAAACCTTGCTGAAAGCATTTTAGGATTCATACCCTTCTGCACATAACAAGTATTTCTATCTCTTTGCAACACAAATCTGATAGAATCTGAATCTTTGACTTACTTCTCCAATGTTAAGAATCTTCGCAAACAAAGGATAGACAACTGAATCATAAATACTCAAGATCATGCAAGATCTATCCAAGATCAATGATCTCTCCTGTGTAGAATCTGCTGTCATCAAACCTTCATGACTGAATGTTTGATTTACTTCCTGAATGTCTCCAAGTGTCCATGCTTCTCAAAAAGTTGTAAAACTTTTCTTCAAACAAATCCTTCAAGGAATATGTAATTCCTACTTGAAACATAAGTGGACAAACTTCTCACCTTGAGAACTCCAAAAGCTACAAGTTGATACTTCATAACTTTCATATTTTACCCGGGTGAAATGTGACAGTACCTGCTTGATTTTCTTTTGGCTAACTCCACTTTTCAATCAAGTGATAGGATATGATGGAACACCTTTTTGAATACAAGAATGTATCCAAAAAACTAGACAATCATAAAAAGTAGATTCTTCAACTGACTGGTACATCAACAAGATTCTGAATTTTCTGAAGTTTTCTAAAAATACTGAATATGAGGTAATCTTTTCCAAACATAAAACCTCAATGCAAGTCTTCAACATCTGCTACAAAAAACTCTTTTACCTCAAGAGTTAGATAAAGAAGAAATATACTTCTCTGCAACTTGTCATATACCAAGTAGCTCTGTATTGACACTCCAAGAATTCTTTGAGGGAACATATAAGCTGCCTGCTCAAAAGCTTCAACATAACTCATACACATATGAGTGCTTTTGTTTCTCTCAATGCAATTCTTTGTCAAATCTACTAAATCATGACCAAGTGTAATGCAAAACAAGAAACTGCTTCTTCTTTAAACAAGATGTTCTCGTAGACTTGTCTTTAAATGTAGAGGATAAAATAGGAAAAGTATATGGAAAATATATGAGAAAAGGAAGCCTTACTTTTCTTTTGGAAATGATGGTCTTTCTTTTTCTGCATCTTTCTTCCACCTGATGATGTCAACATTTTCAAACTTCTCTTCCATACCTTTTGTTCTCTTCATCTTGAAGTAGCAAACACTCTTGACTTCTTCAACTGAACTTTTCTCTTCCTCTAATGCTAAGAGTAAGAGATAAAACAAACATGGTATATAAATGGAAGTTGAATATAGAAACATGTTTTATCATCTCCTCATATATCTGAATCAAAATTTTGCTTCAAATGTCTGAAACGACTAAATTCACCAAT
Organism: Ceratopteris richardii; assembly: GCA_020310875.1. Lineage (NCBI taxonomy): Eukaryota > Viridiplantae > Streptophyta > Polypodiopsida > Polypodiales > Pteridaceae > Ceratopteris > Ceratopteris richardii. The sequence goes on along the minus strand of CM035426.1, from coordinate 147,506,709 downwards.
CGTTGTCTGAATGATGAATTGCCCTTCTAGAGTTACCTTCTCTAGATACATTTGTACCTTGATATCCAACCAACTTACAACAGAAAATTGGCTGAAAACAAAACTCATCTCATCTCTGCACTTGTCTTCTTAGATGAACTTTCTTGCCATGAAAGAGATCTTCTCAAAAATCTCTAGAAAAACCTCTAGATACCTGTTTTGATGTAGCCTTTAACTTTCAAATGATGAAAGCGTATAAAAGAACTCCTTGAAATCTTCAAATCTCTTCATAACTGCTCTTCTAAGACATGACCTGCAAATGATAATCTGATAGTAGAAACTGATACCTATGATTTGATGTCGATCTGATTCCTTCATCTTCTCTAAACCATTGTTCTTCCTTGAATTTGAAGTAGACTTCTCTTCATCAAGTCTGGGTCTTCAAACAATACTTTTGTAAAGTATTTGCATACTCTTCCAAAAATATTTGGCTGCTAACAGATCATCAACTTCATACTCCACACTGATGAATACACATGTAACTGAATTGTCTAATTCTCAAATCTCTACTCATCTAGATTAAGTGTGTATGTCAAATGTCAAATATTAGAAGATGCTTTCAAAATATATGTTGTAAATCTGGAAGACTGGGAACCTAGGCTTATGAATGAGCCTTAATGCATTGATGCCAAAGATCTAAAGTTCTAAAACCAAAACCTTAGTGCTCTGATACCAAATGTTGGAAGTGAGGTAGGCCCTTAGGCTCATGTCACAGGTCCATGGTTCCATAGGTCCAGTATATACAACATTAATTTAGCAATCTTTCATATTGACAAAACATGAACATACCACAACTTAATCATACAAATGATGAGATAAAGATAGAGAAAGAATAGACATCATGTGTAAGGTGTTACGTAAGCCAGCGCTTACTCATAGTATCATATATACCAATGTTCAATGTACAATGTGGGAGCATATCTCTCAACCACTCTATGTGATGAGAAATGGATGAATGAGTGAATGTACAATGTAACAAACATATTCAGATGTGTGGGCAGTAATCTGAATATACATGAGATGTGTGACCTTATAGGTTATAGAAGAGTGAATATGAGTGACTGAAAGAGGAAGGATCAGTGTGAAACTGATGGTCAACAAACCTACATCTAAACTTAGGCTATGGAAGACCCTAAGTTAGATACGTGTGTGAAAAGATCACATACTTATAAAGTAGCATGGAATGCTAACAAGATTGTTGCCAGAAATCCTCAAACTCATGTGAACACACCTTCACAAACACCTCATCAAATATGCATAAAGCATATAAGTACTGATTCTCTTGTACCTATGCCGAATAGGACTTCTTCTGATATGAACGCCACAGCCTCCAGAAACTTCAAGTAGTACCTGTGTGCATAAAGAGAATATGTACCTGAATACTTAACATAAGATGTGAATCTTATGTTAATCTCCATCTAATGTCTTTGAAGTAGCCCGACATCTTCTTGTAGAAGACAATCTTCAACCTAATATCTTCCTGTAGAAGATAATCTTCAAAATCATGTAGATGGTCCCATCCAATGTCTTTGAAGTAGCCAGACATCTTCTTGTAGAAGATAATCTTCAACCTAACATCTTCTTGTAGAAGATGATCTTCAAGTACATCATGTAGATGGGCGATCCTCACCATCAAGCTGCTAATAATCAAGTCTTCTTGCCATGAACAAGAGATAACCTCCTCTCCATGAGCTAGAGTGTGAGCACACCCTTCATCTTTTCCAAGAAGAATCACCAAGAAGAACTCCATAGCTGCTCCTCAACATGCTTCAAGTTAGCACCATGGCTGCCCCATGTGCTAGAAGAAACACCACCTCTATTGAGGTCCAAGCTCCAAAGCTTGTGTTGATCCTAGGTGAAGGATGATTCAAGTGATCCCAAAGTACTTGTTATATAGTATTTGTGTTCCCCTCCAAGAGCTCTCCAAAAGCTAATAAAGCTACGATCTTACGATCGCTACAGAAACGCCATCATGGAAGCTCCTGAAAAATCACTCACGAACAAAAAAAATTCGTCCGTCGAGTTTTGTCCATAGCTTTTAGCTTTTGATAAAAGATGCTTCACGCGCTGCCACGAGTGAGGTTCGAACCATGGTGGCTTGGACGGGGGGATAATAGCCTAACCATTGCGCCACGCGCTTTTGCTGTATTAAGGATTAGTAAACAGTGATACATATTCTGTGATTGCTGTTGTGACTGCCCGCTACGGTTTGGATTGGAGAGTGCTATAAGAACATACATACTCATATATGTACTGTGAGTAATCCTGACCAATAGGAACATTGTTTTCCAACAATATTGTCAAGACTGAGTATGAATGTGACCAACCCCTCCTTATATAGGCTTCCAAGGGTAGTTCATCAATGACGGTTATGAATCGATGGTGTCATCGATGATGTCATCAATTCAAAACATGACCTCTAGATATCAGAATCAAGCAAGAAGATAGTTGATCTTTGGGATTTTGGCACGTTCTAGACACAATGGAAGCATTGTTTTCTCCATTCTAAACCATTCATGAGATATAGAACGTGATATGGAATCTAAGGCTCAAGATGGTTTCTTTGTGTCCATGGCATCACCTCACCCTCAAGCGAAGAGTTCCATGAGGAGCAGCCATGTTCTCTATGGGTTTCATTGGATTCTTTCTATGAAATTCACAAACCTTGAGTTTCACTCTTTGAATATTTTTTGCAAGTTCTTGAGTACGATCCGTGACATCATACCCTTTCTAATGAATAAGTTATTCCAATCTTACTTTCAAGATCTGAATCTAAGACATGCTCAACCTCAAGTTCTTCATGATCCTCAATCTTGATAGGTGGTGAAGGACTGGGTCTATCTTGAGCATCCTTGGGTTCTTCATGCAATAGATCCTTTCAACTTCTAGTGGTACATTGTGGTGTTTCCAAGATCTTTGATGGAGAGCCTTGAGTAAGTACACCTCCTTGATTGAACATGAAATCCTTGTTCTTCACCATCTTGTTATCTTCATAATATGTATCCTCCATATCATTTTTAATGACTTCTAGAGCTTCAAATGTTCTTGTTTGGATTCTTGAGGAACAATTTCTTAATTATTCAACACTTCTATCAATTTCTATTCAACTAGTAGATCCAAGAGTTCAATCCATACTAGAACTTTTGTAGGCTTTGGACCTCTTGGGTTGAACCTTACATACCATTTGAAGAAAGTAATGGGAGTACTTCTAATTAACCATTGTCCCTCTATTATCACCTTTAGAGAACTGGTGGATTCCTTAAAGAAATAAAGAATATTATTTAGCAAGAATTGAACATTCTTCACAAATAACCATGTGTTTTCCCAATTAGTGTGAATCTAATGTTTAAGAACATCATGCATAGGTCGAGGGCCATGACAAAGACCTAGCACAACCCTATCACTCAACTGTGCTTGGCACATGTCTAGAGAGTTCCATTCTATGATCAAAGTGGACTCTTCAAAATCTTCGCAATTAGAGCCAACAAAAAGTTCCTAGGCATCATTATCAACATTCATATTTTCTTTAACTTTATTCAAAAACTCAAATGCACTAGGAATAGAGTTACCTTCCAAGTAATCGTGTTGAAGAATAGGGTTACCATTTGGGTTTCTTAGCTTAGCAGCTTTTGCAAAAGTGTGCACTACAAAAGAGGGGATATTCCTTGATCTCTCATTCAACAAATCTCTGGCATGAACACCAAAGGGGTAAGATGAACTTTGTTATTCACAAATCCCCTAGAAGATGCTTGAAGCTAATGAAATTTCATCAAAGCAATAACAAGCGATTTTGTGAAGTCATTTATTAGGTGTCTTGCAATGACATCCCGCCCCTACATAGGATGGCAAGAGCTTCAAAGTTTGTACAGTAGCGCTAAACCACATATAAAAAAGACCAAAGTTGCAATGCACTACTCGATGAGGCATAGCTTTCCTCAAGTGTGAGGCGAGAGCCACTAGTAGCAAGGTAGCGAGCTAGGGTTTTTCTATAATCCTCACAACATTGGTGCACACCAGAGAGAGAGTGAAATCGATTACATTGAAAGGCTCAAAACATAGCACAATGGAGCAAAATTTGATGATGATGGGTATAGTTCCTAGAGTGATGGAGAAGCTTCTCAAGATGTGCTACCATAATCATATGGTTATTTAAATATTGTTTAATCTAATGTTGAAGTCAAACTAAATATTGTAGGCAGCGAATAATCATAATCATATCGTGAGATCAATGTACATATTTGAGGTTAGCATACCATTTTCAACCTCAATAGAAACATCTTCTTTGGAAGGAAAAGTAAACAAGAAAATTTCGTTGGCCCCTTGGAAACAACCATCTCCTGCAACATTGGTTTCAAAACTACTGAGTAGTCCTCACCACAATGGCCAGCTAAAGTAGTGTACACTATGCAAAGTACTTTGTGGTTCTTGCCATGCATTCATTATTGGTGCTAGAGCCTTCATTAAGAAAATTAATTTACCCCCACGCCCCGTTATTCTAGTGGTTGAATCTTTGGTCTCTTGAGGTGGAGCTCCATAGTTCAATTCCGAGGTCGGACATGTAATCACTTTTGATTCCACGAACCCATGGGAGTGGCTTGTGAGACTAGGGTTTTCTTGAGTCTTCACCCTCTTCCTTGTCTATGTTCCCTTGATGTGCCCTTATCATCCCGTGTTCTTAGTGGCCACTGGTGGACACTAGAGGCTACTCCCTCTTCTACATGTCTTGCCTCCTAGAAAGTGGGTGCTATGGCCTTGCACAATGCCTTTGAGGAATGAGTTAACCCACATGATAGTTGTAAATGAAACATTGATTTCGGAATTGGTTCATGTATGTAATAAGGAAGATCTCTTTTTCGGACTCAACATGTAGGCTTCCCTAATGAGATCTTATGCGAAAACAACTTGAGCACCTGCTGCTGGTAATCTGTTTATGTTCAATAGCATGATTAGCTCATGTATCACTGTTAAACCTTTGTTCAAAGTAGATATTAAAGGAAAACAAAAGCTAGATGATGATCCATATAAATTAAATGTGGATACTGACTTCAATGACTCTAAAGATGAAATCCTAATCATTGACATGATCTCTCTTGATGTTTGGAAAGCTTAGCTTAGTGATAGAGTTGTGATAGGGCTATTTCATGGCCCTAGGTTGGCCCAAGATGTTCTAAAAAATGGATAAGGGCTGATTGGAAAATCAGAGGCTTATTTGTTAAGCACATTCAATACTTGCCAAACAATTACTTTCTATCCTTTTTGTGATGTTTCCAATAGTGATGTGCATGTTATTTCGAAAGGTCAATGGCTTATCAAGAGTATCCTATTTCATTCCTTAAATGGTTCATTGGGTTTAACCCCTAAGGTCCTAAACCTACCAAAATCCCATAAGCACATCTCATGAAAAACTATCCTCCTCTTAAACCAAATGTCTCTGATGCTTTTTCAGGTTCTCAAGATGAAAATGGTAAGAAAAATGTGGCTCATGAGCCTAAATCTAGTACAACCATCAATGGCCCCAAGAATATAATCCTTAACAACACTTGTAAGAAAAATAAACTTTTTAAAACATTTGATGTTCTACTTCTAGAAGTTTATGATCCTTTGGATGAAATCAATGAAAAATCAGGATCTATTGTTGAGGCCAATAAAGAAAATTCCCACCCTAATGCACTATATGAAGATGAGGATCAACTTAAAACATGCAACAATATGTATAATTCAAACTCTAAGATAAAAGACAAAGGTAGATTGGACCTTAGTCAGTAATAGAAGACAAAGGAAAACTCATGAAGTTGATACCAAGAAAGTCAATAACTCTAATAGTGATATGTTTGATATTGATTGTGTTTTCACAGGTGAACTAAATATTATAAAAAGTCAAAGAATGGAGCTAATGGCCCAAGAAGACTCCACTCCAAAAGATGTCCCAATGACTTAGTTTGATGCTTGTGAGTATGCCCACCAATCTCAAATTTAATGTATAACAAAGGAGTCTTTGAAAACCTCTAGGGCCTTGGTCAAGCCTCTACTAAGGCTAGCAAGAAAGAATGGACTAGTGGTTCCATTTAGCTAGTATGGAGACTCTAAATTGGTGTGTGTTATGTGGTTGGAGGTCTCTTTCTTCTTTTCAATGATGAATATTATCAATATCTTTTTTTTAAATTCTAAAGACATTATTGATCCCATCACAGCTAAAAGTACTAGTTGTTGGATCAAAAGCTTGTCCTTCTTGCCTAATTTTTGCAACCTGTAGGAAGGGAAGATAGGAGGTTCTAAACTTCTTACTAACCTCATGATAGTTTCTTGGGGCTATGTTTGGTACTTTATAGATCATATCTATGGTAAAGGTGGTGTTGTCATTGGGATAGCCTCCTCCATTGGCCATTTGGTTGATAGGGTGTCACATAGCAAGACTCATCAGTGGTTTACCCTTTCTATTAAATAACCTTAATATTTTACCATTGTTAGTGTTTATGCTTCTAATATTAGCATTATCAGGATGGAGTGTTGAGGAGAGTTAATTGCCCTTGATGATCCTCTCATTTTGATTGGAGAATTTAACATGGTTAGCTTCATCAATGATAACATCACAATGAAGGTAACATTCTCAATGGTATTGAGAATTCTACTTAGTATAGTTTATGCACCACCCATGACTTGATTGATGTTTCCCTTAACTCTAGGTTTTCTTGGAATAAGAGGCATAAGGGTGGCTCCTATCTTGCTACTCGTCTTGATAGATGGAGTGAGCTTGAAAACTCTATCATTATGTCTAACCATAACCCTTTGACTATTGGCCTTAAGGAGGAGTATGCCAATTATTGGGCAAGATGGCCTCACCTTGATGCTAATCTTCTTAATATTCATAGCTTTGTCAATAAGATTAAAGATACCATCACCTACTAGTTCTCTCTAGGAAATCCCCCCTCTAGATATTGGGAAAAATTTGTTAAAGATATTCAAGGGCTCTTTACTTACAACAAGAACCTTGCTAGGACTATTTGAGATCAGAGAAGAGAGAAGATCCGTAAAGAGATGGCTAGTCTTGAGGATCCAGACCTATAGAAAGACTTATTGACCTCCAACAAAAGCTTAGACATGAGACGTACCTTGATGCTAATATGGATCTTTAGTGTTGTTTGGGGACATCCTAAGAACTGATTGATCATGAATATTGGGGAGGATGATACCTCTTATAGGCCATTTAATGACATGATCCTTAATCATGAAATTAGGGCCATTTGAAACAATGTAAATAGGAATAAATCCAAGGGGCAACCTTTTCTAACTAATCAGATGAGCAAAAGGAAGAAGATAGCTTGCCATTCATGTTATGTTCTTCAAGGATTGCATAATGAAATTGAAGTATTTCAATGGCAATGCACCACAATGTGCTCTCCTTCTTGAGAGCTTCAAGATGATATCCTCAGAGTAGAAAACTGAGCTCCAAGCATCACACATGATACTGTGCATAGAGGTTGCAGAATACCCAGAAAAACACGGTAGATAGGGAGCACGAACACAGAGTTTTTAGTTGTTACAAATGCAGTCGAACTTACAGTCTTTGGCTGACCAGGCCACTATAAGTTTTATTAAAGAACATATACAAAGAAGTGTCTGGTGGCCATTTGGCCTTTCACATGGATACTAACGATAACAATCTCCCACTAAAGGCCAATATGGCCAAAGTAACTATGGGAGAAAAATAAAGAATGGTAAACAATACCTGAGTGTAGGTATACCTCCTACCTGATGGGCATGTTACACAGTATACAAGTGACTGTGTAAGATCATGAATCAAGTAACCCCCATCAGGTGACAAAAATGTTGAGAGCTATCCTGTGGTAGAGCTTTAGTCAAAGCATCTACAATATTGTCTCCAGTGTGAACCTTCTCAAGAATAATGCGTTCAGTGGCTAAGCAATCTGGCAGTTTTCACATCCATTTGGACTAGCTCTAAGTCCTCCATTGCAACAATCAAGCAACATGCACGAGGTAGTCATCTTGACCATTGGAGAGAAGATTTCATCAAAATCAACACCATGTTGTTGCTTAAAACTCTTTGTAACAAGTTGTGCTTTATACTTTGGAGAAGCACTATCAGTTTTGAATTTTAGCTTATATACCCATTTACATGGTAAAGCTTTCCTGCTCTTTGACAAAGGCACTAAATCCCAAGTACCATTCTTGTGAATAGAATCCAACTCACTCTTCACGGCATGCTCCCTTTTGACATGATCGTCTGTCTGCACATCCTCTTTGTAGCAAGAGGGCTCACCAGCATGTGTTAGCATAACAAAATCTAAACCTAGAACATATCTATCAGGTGGATGTGAGACATGTGTAGAGCGTGTTAATGGTTGTTGAATAGGAAGATTTGCAAACTGATTTGATCAGACATTCTCTTGAACATCCCTATGTGCAGCATTTTTATGTATGTTGACTGGAGGACTAGTATCATCAAAAACCACTCTTCTCAATTCAACCTCCTTAATGGTTTGTTTATGCATCTTAGACTCATTGAAAATAACATCACTACTTCTGATAATTGACCGTGTTTTAGGATCCCATAAGAGATATCCAAATTGTCCTTCTCGATCATATCCACAAAAAATGCATTTCTTTGACTTATGGTCCAACTTTTATCTAAGATTCTTGGGTGTATAAATGTTGAAAATCAAGTCTCAATCATGCAAAAAGGCTCAACCACGAGTTTTGCAATTGGACCAATAAAAAAGGAGGACCCAAAGTCATGGAATAAAGTTAGAAGCTCCACCAAACTCAATCAAATTCAAATCTCATCAGATTAGCCACCAAAAAGTGCACCTACATTGATTGGTGGGTGGTTAGCTAGATTGTAGGAAAAGTTAAACTCTATATAAGCATCATCCCACCTTTGTTTCTTGAGTTGTATGCATTCCACAAGTTTACCACTTAGTTTAGTGAATTCATAAACTCCATCAAGTAGCCCTCTTGCTTGCTTACCTCATTTTCTCATGATTTTGCTCCTCTCTATCTAGAGATGTAGTTAGGCTTTTCCAAATCTGATTGTACCAAATTGTGGAGCATTGTTTTCTCTATCATTGTACTCATTTTCATTGATTTCAAGGTTCATTTGGTCTCTCATATTGTGCCCTGAACTTTGACAAATTCAAGTTATTTGGCTGAGTGAGTTGTGAGAAATTTCCAACTTTGTGAAGGTATATCTCTGCACATAGGCAGAGAGTGTTGCAAACAGGTAGTCTGTTTTGCAGAGGGTGGTTCTCCCAGCTCGAATATCCATTTGGGATGATTTAAATCTTGTTGGGTAGCTCTTATAGTCTACTAAAAGGATGCAACCTTTCGTTCTAAGTCTCTATAGTGGTGCAGAGAAAAGTTCAGAACAGTGAGCATATATCACTGCTTGTGGACCTAGTGGAGGGCAACCATCTTCCATTTTTGCATTGGGGTGTTAGAATCATCCCCCATCAGTGGTATCAGAGCCATTTTGGAAGCTTGGAGACATATTGAAGACTTGAAGGGATCAAGACAACTTGTGGAAGCACAAGGAGGACTCATCAAAGCAAGAAGACATCGACTGGGGGCTACGTCCATCGAGATCTCAAGTAGTCGAAGGTTAGCAAGGGAGAAGCTACCAAAAGGTAATATGCACAACTTCTAAAGCATACAAACACTTGAGGAAACACTAGAGGAGCATCTTAGAGCTCAGTATGGCTGAGTATAATGCACAAATAGAGAAGTAAGAGAAAGGAAATTATCAACCATGGAAATTTAGAGTTAGCAACTACCTTATGGGCAAAGGATTGTGGGGATTAGTGAGCAGCACGGAGCCAATGCCTCATGTACATGATCCACCACTTCACGCAGGTCAAGGCACTTAATGAATGGATAGAAGGGGATAGGAGAGTCATATTCATTCTATCCCAACACATAAGCAATAGCATGATAGAGCATATACATAACTTGGATGTTGGAGTTAGACGTCTGCAGAAGCACGCGAACAGCACAAGGAAGAAGAAGAAGCTTGGAGCACAAACACACAATACTGAATGTATTACTAGAGAATGTACAAAGATAAGTAGCCCATTAGGGCAATAGGATATATACAAGCCGAGGGCAAAAAACCTCCTAAAGAGGGAAAAAAAGTGCCCCGGTGGTCCTAGTGTGTTCACACACATCACTACCTAAATATATCAACAAATCCCCCCTGGGAGTGATGCGGTGAACAAGGAGCTGGCACTCATGTATAAGGAAGTGCCAAGCTATGTGGAAATCACTCCACAAAAGGAAGTAAGCCCAAAGCTTTGCGGAAAGCTTCAAACTTCTCCCTAGGCAGAGCCTTCATGAAAAGGTCTGCAATGTTCTCCTGCATGGGCACATATGCCAAGTTGATCTCCCCAGCAGATAACCTCTCCCTGACATAGTGATAATGCACCTCAATGTGCTTAGAGTGATCATGGAACACAGGGTTCCTCGCAATTGCCAATGCGCTCTGACTTTCAGTGAAGATGGTGGTGGCAGAAGACTCGCCAACAACCAAATCAGCCATAAGGCGTCTGAGCCACACACACTCAACTGTCGCTGTGAAAGCTGCCCTATAATCAGCCTCACAACTGGAAGTGGCCACAGTAGGCTGCTTCTTGCTCAACCAAGATATACATGAGCTACCAAGCATGAAGCAAAAACCACTGGTGGACACACGAGTGTCATAGCAACCAGCCCAATTTGAGTCAGAAAAAGCATGCAAATCTGGCGGTAGTGATCCTCCCTTGGGATAAAACAACCCAAGTAGCCAAGTACCACTTAAGTAGCGAAAGATGCGCTTAACCTCCTTCCAATGCGTGACTCCTGGGCAATGCATAAACCTGCTCATCTGTGAGACAACAAACTGAATATCTGGCCGAGTAATGCATAACTAAATCAAGCATCCAATAGCCTGCTGATAGAGAACATCATCTAATGCATCTCCAACATCATGAAGACTCAATCGTAAACCTGTCTCCATAGGAGTGGCAATAGGCTTACAATCTTCAAGGCCAAAATGCTGCAATAATGTGTCAATATATTTCGTTTGACACAAAGCCATTCCACCATCAACTTGCATAAACTGAATGCCCAAATAATGATGCAAATGCTCCAAATCAGACATCTCAAATGAAGCATGCAAATCAGCCTTGAAATCAGCAATATGCTTCTCAATAGGACCAGTGAGCAGCATGTCATCAACATAGACAACAATGATCAGAAGCACATCATTAGCACGTTTAACATATAAGGTGCTTTCAGTTGGACTGTTCTCAAAACCATGTGCAACCAGATAGGCATGTATCTTCTCATACCAAGCACGTGGTGCTTGCTTTAAACCATATAATGCCTTCTTTAACCTGCATACCTGGTTTTCATGCCCTTTCTGCACAAAGCCACGGGGCTGAAAAACATACACTTCTTCATGCAAGTCACCATTCAAAAATGCTGTTTTAATGTCCAACTGATGCACATTCCAACCATGATGGGCTGCAAGTGCACAAATGCTCCGAACAATAGTCATACGGCATGTAGGTGCAAAGGTCTCATCAAAATCAACGCCTCTTTCCTGCGCATAACCCTTTGCAACAAGCCTAGCCTTATACCTACCAACTGCACCATCAGGTTTACGCTTCAGCTTGTATACCCACTTAGTGCCAATGGCCTTCTTGCCAGGAGGCAAGTCACATAAAGACCATGTACCATTCTTCATTATAGCATCATATTCAGATTGCATAGCAGCCATCCAATTTTTTGAATTTTGTGCTTCATCAAAAGAAACAGGCTCATTTTCATCACAGAGACTAGACACAGCCATAGCATAGCAATCTGATGGAAAGGAGGCACTATGAGAGCCTGAACGAGTACGATATGACAAAGGTGCATCTAATTTGCTGTCACGCAAAGTCTACACCAGCCATTTTGGCATAGTTTTTGCCTGCTCAATATCAGCTCTCTCATCAATAAGTGCATCATGTAAATCTGCATCAGAAATGGAATGATCTGCATCATCATATGAAACCTGCAAAGGTTGAGAAGTTGCCTCATTAGGACCAGCACTAGACTGTCCACCTGTAAAAAGAGGCATCAAAGTATCATACATGTCTTTGGAGCTAACAGATGTCTCCTTAGTACATGAAAGCAATGGTTGAATAGCATCTTCCACAAAAACAACATCACGGCTAACCAGAATGCGTTTAGTCTGTGGATGATACAGACGATAGCCTTTACTTTTAGAACTGTACCCAACAAAAATACATTTTACTGCCTTATCATCCAATTTTCTACGATGTTGTTCAGGCACTAGTGCATATGCTAAACAACAAAAAACCTGCAGATGAGCAACAGATGACTTGCGATCATGCCAAGCCTCATATGGAGTGATAGACTGTAGCGCTTTAGTGGGACACCTGTTAAGTACATATGCTGCACACATGACAGCCTCAAGCTAGAAGCTATGTGGTAAAGCCTGACTCTGCCGAAACGAGCTGAGATCGTGATTTCGACACCACAGAGCGAAGCCGTTTTGATCTCTGAAACACCCTAAGTATGCTCACCAAATTTCGTGCGAATCTGAGACTGCAAACGGAGGAGTGTCGACGGCACCCTAGATGAAGCGATGACCTACTCTGATACCAATTGTTGGAGTTAGACGTCTGCAGAAGCACGCGAACAGCACAAGGAAGAAGAAGAAGCTTGGAGCACAAACACACAATACTGAATGTATTACTAGAGAATGTACAAAGATAAGTAGCCCATTAGGGCAATAGGCGTATATACAAGCCGGGGGAAAAAACCCTCCTAAAGAGGGAAAAAGGTGCCCCGGTGGTCCTAGTGTGTTCACACACATCACTACCTAAATATATCAACATTGGACACATCCAAAAAAGTTTGGGAGACCTTGGAGAGATTGTACTCTTCATCAACCAAGGCAAGGAAGATTTAGCTCAAGAATGAGCTGAATAATCTTAGGAAATCACCAAGTACTAACATAAATGAGTACATTTTGAAGGTTAAGGAGCTTGCAGATGCTTTGGGCTCAATTGGGAGCCCAATCGAAGATATTGATCTTGTTGCACACACTCTCAATGGTTTGAGAGAGGATGAAAGGTGGATTCCTCCACTGACCTGCATTTGTTTGGATTGACCATTACCAAGAATGGTACGATAGTTGCATGTGGATTTATCTTCATCTTCTTCTTAAGGTTTTATACAAGCAGATGATATGACTCCCTTATCTCAAGAGGCCTCCTTCCTATAAGTGGGTCTATTGGGGGTCTATAGATTATAATAATGGGGAGGTGGAAAAGTTGCCCCTTTTTCACAAGCTTCTTCTTGGCAATCTCCTCCCGTATCTTATTTTGTTTTGTAAGCAATATCCCAGATGCAAGCTCTCCTCTAGGGTCAACTATATTATCCTGAGAGTCGGAGTTTTCTGTTGATTCCACATCAGTTGGCTTGGTCTTCTTTTGGGGCCTCTTTCGTTTGTGCTTCTTGCCCTTTGACTTTATAGGTGTCGTCTTCCTCTGCTAGCTTGGCATGATATTCCTGTGTATCCATGGCAAGAGATCCACTAATTTCCTGTAGATTTGAGCAAGCCTCTCTGGACAACATTAAGGACATATGAGCTCCATTTTGAAAATTGTATTCCTCAATCCCTTTGAAGTCTTCACTAGGAAAAGGAGGTTATCTGAGTCCTCATCTTTGTAGTTCACCTTGAACACAAGGCCATATTGAAAAACTTGCATTGTGGTAATCTTTCCCCTCCCATAGTGCTAGAAAATACAAGCAAAGTGGCATTTTTCTCCTCTATGTACTGAAGGCATTGTTGGTACAAATATCCAAGCCCTCACACTTGGCTAGGCATGGAAGAGAATATGTGCAACTGTGTTGATTCATATGAAACATAGTTTGTAGTACTTGGATACTTACCACTTGTAAAAGTTTTTTGATCTTGAGAGAATCTTGTAACTCCATGCATCTCGTGGAGTTAGGAGAGATAAGAGTTACGAATTCCATTTGGTAGAATAACTCCTAATTAGGAGGAACATTTTTTGGAACGAAATTTGAACTCAAATTCAAATTTGAATCAAGAGATCCTTATAAAAGACTTGTAAAACTCATGTGCCTAAAAGCCTCTTCTTTGAGGTCTTCCACTGATCATTTGATGGATTTGAGTAGCATTTAGGCTACTCATGTCACTATCATTGGGCACTATTACATTGCCAATGATCTTGTAAAAGCATGTGCCATAATAGATATACATCATTGATCATCTCTATCTACTTCTCTTATATAATAGTTTCTTCTCTGTTTGTCAAGAGAAGCAACTCAGAAATGATATACTTATGTGTATATGTTGATGACATCATCTTGATAAGTAGTGATGCCAATGGCATCAAACAAATAAAGAACCAAATGATGCAGGAGTTCAAAATTAGTGACCCCTTTTTGAAGTATTTTCTTGAACTTGAGTTAGTCTACACTAACTCTGGAATTTATATCACTCGAAGAAAATATGTACAGGACATGTTGAAGAAATTCCACTTGGAGAATGCAAAGGTAGCTAGCACCCCCACGGAGGTAAATAAAAAATTAAGTTCTCATGAAGGTGATTTTCTTGAAGACATTTTAGGATATCAAAGCATAGTTGGAAGTCTAAACTATGCAATCTTAACAAGGATTAACATAGCTTATGGAGTAAGTGTTTTGAGTCAATTCATGCATAAACCTAGAGCACCTCACTTGGATGCTGCCAAAAGGATTTTGAAGTATCTCAAAGGTACTGAAAATCAAGGTCTTTACTTCCCATACACATCAGATTTGGACATTAAGCTATACTTAGATGCAGATTGGGCAGGTTGTAAGGATGACAGAAGGAGTACTTCTGGATATCTTTCTTTTGCAGGTGATAATCCCATTTCATGGTCTTCCAAGAACCAACCAACTATTTCTCCATCTTCAATAGAGGCTGAATACAGGGGATTAGCCAATGCTACACAAAAGAAATTTGGATTAGATTGCTATATTCAGATTTGGGACTTCACACTCATTCACCTATGATTTTTGGTGGCAACACAAGTTCTTTGCATCTTGTAGCCAATCCTATCTATCATGCAAGAACCAAGCATATAGAGGTACACTATCATTATGTTAGAGAAAAGCTATTGAGCAAGGAGATTTAATTGGCATATGTATCTACAAACATGCAATGTGCAGATTTGTTAACCAAAGCACTTGATGGTACTAAACTTTGCAGGTTCAAAGCTATGATTTGATTGCAGGATATTCAAGAGGATTAATGAAGCAATACAAGCCAAGATGTTTGGCTTGAGGGGGAGCTTTTGGTGCAAATATCCAAGCCCTCACACTTGGCTAGGCATGGAAGAGAATATGTGCAATTATGTGTTGATTCATATGAACCATAGTTTGTAATACTTGGATACTTACCACTTGTAAAAGTTTTTTTGATCTTGAGAGAATCTTGTAACTCCATATATCTTGTGAAGTTATGAGAGATAAGAGTTACAAATTCCATTTGGTAGAATAACTCCTAATTTGGAGGAACATTTTTTGGAACCAAATTTGAATTCAAATTCAAATTTGAATAAAGAGATCCTTATAAAAGACTTGTAAAACTTGCGGACCTAAAAGCCTCTTCTTTGAGATCTTCCACTGATCATTTGTTGGATTTGAGTAGCTTACACCATAGCCTACTCATCTCACTATCATTGGGCACTATTAAATTGCTAATGATCTTGTAAAATCATGTGCCATAATAGATGTACATCATTGATCATCTCTGTCTACTTCTCTGCTATGACTACTCAGAATAGTGAACTTTGCATGACCACAACTCAGTGATCTCTCAACAATTTTGCATGTTCTATAGCTTATTAGAACCAACTCAAAGTCTATCTTAGGCTCTCCAAATTTCAAAGTTTTTTGCTTCATCCAATTGGGAGAAATCTGCATCGAAGTGCTTAGTGGCCTTATAGTGTTCAGTTCCTAAAAAATTAGGGGTAAGCATCCAAATGCTAAATTGATTTCTCAATGTATGGTTTGTTATTTTATATGATTCTACTTGTAATCATTAGCTATCTAAGATAATTTTATTCCTCCAAAAGGAATTTTATCAATTGCTACTGTATTGTGAGCATTGAGCAAAAGATCTAGTAGGTGTTAAGACCAAAATAGCAAGTTTTTGATCACTAGCTATTAGTGAAGTGATCTGTTTTGATCCAATTGTTTGAGGGACCAAATCGAAAGTACGTAGGTATATTTGGTCCATTTGCAAGCTAAAAGGGCCTAGTACATAACCCTGAAGTGAAATAGGGTAGGTACAAAACAAGTTTCGGCAGTACCACCTCACTTCCTTGAGGTATCCATTCATCTCTTCCAATAGGCACCACTCTAGATTTGTCATGTCTCGAAGTGGTCTATCTTTGCTACTGACTCCAATCTCTTTGGATTTATCTTTTTTGCATGGCTCTTCCTCAATGGGCTTGACACTGCTATGACCACCTGACAATATGGCCATTGGATTACTTGCATGCTCAGAGGACAACGACAATATGCTCTTCTTTTGCTTTAGGAGATGCCCAATGTTTCTATCCCAAGCACCCTCTCTTGAGCCACTTATGGTCACCTTCAACTTCTTAAACGGTTTCTCCTCTCTCTTCTCAATGTCCCTGAAGTGAAACAATTTTTTGTTAGCCAAGGGTATGAAATTGTTATAGGGATAACATTCATCTCAATGTTTGGGGGCAAAGTTGATGCAAGGCATCGAGATTCTATTGCAACTTGATGAATGACATCAAATGTTGCCTATAGGTCGATACTAGGCATTGATCTTAGTGCCCAAGGTGATGCCACACATTGAATTGGGGGGTCACACCTATGCAAAACATAAACCCCTTGGTCCAATTGGATGCCAAGCATCGAATTTGGGGGCCAAGCTACACATCGACCTTATATGGAGCAACTCAATGCCAAGCATCGAGTTGGGTGAGAAGCATCGAATTCGGCGAGGACCTCAATGCCAGACATGGGATTGGGGGACAAGGTCGATGGTAGGCATCGATCTGTGCTCCAAACTTGATGGTAGGCATCAAGTTGGCCGAGCAACTCGATGCTAGGCATCAACCTAGCCTCCAAACTCGATGCCAGGCATCGACTTGAACCATTGGGTGGATGCCATGAATCGACCAAGTCGATGCCAGACATCAACGTGCTCACCCAAATCAATGCTTGGCATCAAGTTTGGAGGGAAGGTCGATGCCTCACATTGACCTTGTCGCCCAATTCAATGCTTGGAATCAATTTCCTTGCCCAAGTTGATGCTTGGCATCGGATTCACTTAAAATTCGATGCCTGGCATCGACTTTTCTTGCAATGTTGATGCTTGGCATCGAATTCCATGACTCTGAACTAGGAAATAAATGTGAATTACTTCAAAAATATTATTGTAATTTCTAGGGTTTTCAAAAGGAATCCTTTTGGAATCTTTAATTGCTCGGTAAATTTAGGTTAGCTGTGAGTTTTGTCTCTAGATCCCTTCTTCTCCATTGTTGACTTTTGCTTTGCTTAAGCTTTCTCTGCTCTTTTTCTCCCTCTTCTCCTTTGCTCTGTGTGCTCTATCTTGACTAGCACATTTGTAAAATGATCCTTTGGTCCTCTGATCTATTTATAGACATTGGCTAAGTTGAATCAAGAACTAACTTGCTATAACTGAGTCAAACTGGGTGTAACTTGATGGCACAATTGGACTATAGAATTGAAGCACGAAGCAACCAATTATAGCCCGATCAAACTTGGTTATATCATATTTGGTTATCATATGTTTTGACATAAAAGCTTAGTAGGACCAGCTACTTGGCCATACACATCAACATCATGCAGATCATATAATCTTTGGTTGATGTACTCTTGAAAATCTAAAGAAGGCACATTTGAGGAACTTGCAATAATCCGTGATCAACAATTTTCCACTAGGTTTGAGCCACTTAAATATCTTGAAAAAGTGATGGCTTATCCTAGGGTTCATATTCTTACATCAATGAGGTACAATGCAATACATTCAACCTCTTGCAAGAAAAAACACCATGTACATGACTCTGCAAGGTTTGACGTGTGCTAAACATAGATAGTAGAAAAGATTGAAAAAAAATATTTGGAAAGCCCATTTATGAGCAAGACACGAAAAATTCTGATTTTGGATGAAAGAACTTACTTGGATATTCAGAAGCGTGTCATGATTGTTGTGCAATCCACTATCTCAAATTGCACTAAGCATTTTCGGCCAACGGCTCTTTCCAAAGCTAACGATACCATATTCATAGAAAGATCAATGCCCACTACACTAACATCAATGTAAAAATCTCCACCACCAATGCCACAACCAATGTCAATTACTTTCTGTCCCACTTAATTCTAGGCACCCATTTCTAGTTAGGATTGCCCATACAACAGAAATCTTTGCATGCTCTTTCCATGTTTGAGAAATTTATTATTATTAGGAATTAGAAAACAAAGGAATCATAATTTTAAAGCTATGGTGGAAAAGTAGACAGGGAAGTACCTTCAGACATCAAGATCTGATGGAGGAGGTGAATACATGTCAAATGAGTTCAGCATTTTTCTAAAAATCATGGAATTCGGCATCAATTTTCATGTAGGTACACACCACAATAGAATGGCATTGCTGAATGCAAAAATAGACATAATTGCAGAAATCGCAAGAGCCTTGATGGCTGAGAAGAATATGCCTCATTGTTATTGGGCAAAAGCTGTGCATATTGCTGTATACATCATGAACAGAACTCCGACTCCTATTGTACATCAAGTTACACCTGAAGAGAAGTTTACAGGTAAAAAGCCAAACTTATCATATCTGAAAGTTTTTGGCTGTATTGCATATGTACATGTCCCAGATGAATTGAGGATGAAGCTTGATCGAAAAGCAGAAAAGTGTGTCTTGATTGGATACTCCCTTGAGCAAAAGGGATATAAATTTTATAGCCCACTCACACAATAGGTAAAGGTGAGAAGAGATGTGGTATTTGACGAAATGTCAAGCTTCTATACAGATGCCAAAGAAGGACTGAATCTTGAACCAAATGACAAAGAAAATGCTGAAAAATCAAGTGCAGAATCTCAAGTTTTGAGTGGACCGGATGCATCACCAAGCAATAGTTCCAACTCAAATCCATGGAGTGGAAGATTGCATGGAAATTTTGTCAGACATTGATCCACAGGGATCAGTGCATGTGATCCACAGGGATCATTGATCCACAGGGATCATTGATCCACAGGGATAAGTCTATTTGATCTACAGGGATCAATCCATGTGTGTGAGGGACAAGGGCCAGCTAGCCAAGGTCCCAAGATCGAGGGATATCCTAAGGTACTTTGGTAGTAATGGGAACTGCTTTGGTAGTAATGGGAATAAGTGTTGCATGATGGCCACATGTTCACACTAGACTATTCCAGATCATTACTATTTTTGGAGTATATCGTTGCTATTTTTAGAGTACAGGAGGCTATATATGGATGGGAGGAGAGTCACACACATCATTCAAGCATTTTCTTACAATTGGTATCAGAGCACTTGGTTGCTCTTGCGTGAGATTTCCTGGTCTACATCGTTTTCATCCTCGTGAGTTTTCCGTGGGAACTTTCGTGAGTGTTTTCTGAGAGATCTGTCATCATCGCGATGTAGCAGAAGGCGGAAGCAAAAAGGAGTGTTTCGAAGCAAATAGGAGTTCTTCGGGAATCGAGAGGGCCCGTAGGAAGCTTCCCACCGCTGCGGGGCTCAATTGGTTTGGTTCGCATGTTCGATTGCTCAGTATCCAGTTTGGGGTCGGGTGGCTCTGCATAGAACGAGGAGATAATCTTAGTTTGGTTTCTGATTGCTCAGGATATATCGACCGTTTAAAGGCGAGCTCAGATGATTGCGAATCATCACCCTGCCACCCTCGGCCCACTGTGCATGACCGAAATCAGTGCCCTGCAAATTAAATTTCTGTGCCCCCGCGGGTTTGCCAGCATGTAGCACATGCACCAAGAAAGTGCTTGTTTATTTGTGTTTCACTCTTCTTCAGGAATCGCGGGCTATACATATAGTACTGGCATTGAAGTACAAGGTATGTGGGATAAACAGACACGTGTTCTCAGCCGCATGCAGAGAGATATAATCAGACTAGCACATATATATACTGTCTCAGTACTGCACCTATATGAAGAAGGATGTACCCAGAGAAGAGTCATGTTCGAAAATATTCTCATTCATCGTCAAAAGCTAACTCTAACTATTCTTCTTCACTTTTTTTGGCCATAACTTTGGCATACAACCTCCAATTTCAGAGTTTTTTTGTTGCTTTGGAAAGCTCTCTCAGAGCTCTATTCAGAGAGTGGCTGCAAGCCATACTTTGGAATTATTTCCTTTCTTCAACAGAGGGTGAAAGTGGACTGTTCTTCATTGAGCATCATCAATGAAGCACTTATTGAAGACATATGCGATCCATGAACCAAAGGGAGTGGATATTCTACTCTTTCCTCTTCAATTGGATGCTTCACGAATATCAAAAGAAATCTAAGATAAGTATTTAGTCAATATTTGATTGATTATTTTGTTGATTGTGCATGTTAGAAGTATTCCTACATTATGCGTAGAATGACATAAGTAGAGCATAAGTAGAGATATATGATCGGTGCTTGAGCTTTTCTTGCAGGTGGTAAGTATCAGCAGGTATCGAAAAAAAAAAATTGATTGAGGGCCTGTAGAGCCCAACAACATACTTGGAAAAGTTTTCAATTGCAGGTGTTCGTTGAGAAGACAAAATAGATCGTGCCTGCCGGCACTGATGATTTGATTTTGTTGAATGCTTGATGCTTTTGAAATTATCTTGGATTTTAAAGTGACGCCGTTAGGCTGCCAAAATTTCTAAAATATTAGCATGCATGTGCATTGAAGTTTAGGAAACATATTAAAGTTTCTTTCTTTTGTCTTTTTATGTTAAGCAAAGGCTTTGATTGGTTCTTTTTCCACTTGCCACTAGTATATACGTTTGATTAGTGTATTTAAAAACAAAAAAAAAAAAGAGAAAACCAAAAGAAAAGTTATGTGCCTTTAGTCCTAGCATGGAACCCGAACCATCATCACCTTTTAGGACAGATAACCTTATGCCAGAACCTCCAATGGATCCAATTCAAGCCATGAATAATAGAATTTCATTCTTAGATAGTTCTCTTCAGGATATCTTGGAACACATGCATGGTTCCAAGAAAGAAGAAGAGCCATTCGATTCTGATTTGCCAGAGATGGAGGTAGATGCTCCAAATGAGCATCAAACTTCAGAAGTCCGTAGAGATAGCGCCTTAGTTACAGAAGCTAGATAGCAGCTTAAGAATCTCAAGCCGCCAAGATATCATGGCTCAACTAGCGCTAGGACTGTTGACGCGGTTGAGCAATGGATCAACAAGTGGGAACAATGCTTCCGCTTGTGTCATATCATTGATGATAGGCACAAGATTCAGCAGGCCACTTATAACCTTATGGATGTCGCACATAGGTGGTGGTGTAAGATAGAGCAGGATAAAAAGGAGCCCACGACATGGGATCAATTTAAAATCCTATTTTATAACAATTTTGTACCACCTGATGAAAGGTCTAGAGCACTAGACACCTGGTTCTTCATCAGTCAGAAGAATCAATCAGTTCAGGAATAGCAGATAGGTATAGAGAGGTACTTCTTAAAGTACGTGATACCATTCCAGAATTTCTTCAAGTCTAGAAGTTTGTTTGGGGACTCAGAGAAACTATCCGACCTTTAGTGAGGAAGGAGCGGTGTCAGTCTTTGGCATAGGCCACAGAAATGGCCTTGGTTTATGAGGACAACCACAGGAGAACAGGTTCCCAGGGTCAGAGATCCCCATGGACTAGGGTTAGCCGACCTTTCCATACTTCGACTCCTGGTTCGGTCAGTGCACAGCCTTCTAGGGAGGCTAAGCAGGTGCACATGATCCAGACAATCTCAAGAGGAAAGAGAAAAGTGTTTGCTCTGGCTGAGAGGGCATATAACCGATCTATTCATACCCCTCAGCAGAAAGAGAAGGCAATGAAAGAGGGTTTGTGCTATGGTTGCTTAGGGCATCACTTGTATAAGGATTGTCCTAAAAAGAAAAAGATAGCAGCCACCATAGTCATAAATCCAACTCAGGCAGGGGGTGGGAGTGAGGATGAGTTTGGGGATTCCCCATCTCCACTATCATCTCCCATAGTGGCCATGACGGTCACTAAAAAGGTTCCTTATCTCCTTCCTCGTGACAAGTAACACATGTTGCTTTTGAATATTACTTTACTCAAGGGATCTGATGTTGTAGGGCTCCAATTAAAATATTGATGGGCATGGGGAATCACAAAATACATAAGTTTTAGCAAGGGATTGTATGTGGAGATCTCATTTTTGATACATATTAGGGAGTTCGGACCAAAGGTTCTATTGGTCTTCATGCAATGATTTGGATGATGAACTATTTTAGTTTTCATTGTGAAGTTATGCCTACAAGTGGAAGCTTACACTTGTCAGATAACTTTACTCATCGAGAAGTATTTCAAGTTTATAAAGAAGAAATAGAAAGTAAAAACGAGAAGTATGTCCTGTATCAACATTTTACTCGATTATGGACAGAAGAGTTTAACAAAGGTGATTATTCCTCATAAAGTTAGAATGAGTGAAAGCTCAGTTTGTGCCACTTTGAAAAACATGGCAAAGGGGGCCACAACATCACAAGAAAAAGATAATTGTTAAAGCCTTCTAAAGAACCATCATGAGAGTCAAGCTTTGGAAAGAAAGAAAGCAATTCATCATCGAAGTAAAGCACTCAAAAATCTAGAGCATTATGTATGTTTGTTGATTGATGGTATGGATCAAAAGAAAACATGTCTGCCACATTTTGCATGCATTCCTAAGGACATTGGAGATGAAATCCTTGTGCAAATGCATTTGGTTGGTGCTTTGGTATACAATGGAATTGTAAAGTTGAAGGTTTTCTTCACATATCCCAATGTGCATAATGATCCAAACCTTACGGTTATTGTGATTCATAAAGTTTTGAAATCATGGGAAGGTCTTTTGTCACCAAATCTCTATTTGCAGCTTGATAACACTGCAAGAGAGAATAAAAATTCTACAGTTGATATTTATGCATGCTTGTTGATAAACAAGTGTTTCACAAGGTTAAGGTAAATTTCCTTTTGGTTGGGCACACTCATGATCACATTGATGAAATGTTCAGTACCTTCTCTAAGAGGTTGGCATGCCATAATGCTTTAACTCTTCCAATATTATCTGTGTTGATTTCTGAAGCATCCACTCCAAAGCTTGAAGTTCAACACCTTACACAGATTTATGACTTTAAGCAGTTTTTCTTAGTAGGTATTGATAACATTACTAAGTTTTTGGCTCCATTGCACAACATTAGTTTCAACCACGTATTCTTGATGAGGAGGTTTAATGACATTACTCTTTTATTTGCCAAGCAATTTTCATCTTCTCCAGGGTGGGAGCCTAAAGATGGATGCAATTTTTTATTGCATGTGCCTAATTTGTTTATGGATGGTGTAGAACAAACACCATGTGAAGATAAAAGCAATATGGAAAGATGTGGAAATGTGTTTGAGCAAAGTAAGAGTGGATGCATGTACTTATGGAGAAGAAGAGACAGATTAAGCATGCAAAAAAATATGCTGGAGATCAAGATGTATCTTGGTGGGGTGAGTTTTGTAACTATCAAGAAGAGATTATAAAGAATACCATTGTAGGGCATTGGCTGATTCATATTCCATTCAAATGGGATTTTAGCACGCAAAGATCAGTGAACATGGACCAAGCATGTAATGTAGATACACTTCAAAGCTTTATGCATCCACCAGAAAGGAATATTTATGTAGGCCCAATGATGAAGAAATAGGCTGAAGCATGATGCCAAGAAAATTTGAAAGAAATAAATGCTAAAACACTTATTGCAGTCCTTGCTGATGGTGATGAGACTGCTAGACCATTTTGGGTAGCAAAAGTGTTAGAGGTCAATAACGATATTGATCAAAGAAGAATAGAGGTTTTGATAGTCCATTGGTATTATATGAAAAATAGTAATGCATTCATTGGTAAGTATAACTTAGAAATGGCCTGTGACACTAGAAAATGAACAAGATCAAAAAAGAAAAAAAATATTCGAAGTACATCCACCCTTAAAATGGATGATGTAGATATTCTTGTTTATGATTTTTCCTCGACAAAAAGAGGGCACTGGAGGAAAGCAACGATCAATATGATAAAGCAAAAGCTTCTAGATGTATGTGGAACATCTAATCATAGGAAAACAAGAAGATTTATGCATGATCCTGTAGAATTTGGTATGTACTTGGATGAGGATAGAGCTCTTGTTGATATAGAAGAAGAAGAAGAGAGCTCTCAACAATCTCAGACTGAATCAGATGCATCCGATGATGGGGGTGTAGACATACATCAAGGAAGTTGTGAATTAATTTGAAAATATATGACATTTTTGGTGCTTTTACAATTGCTCGAAAGCACTTCATATAAAGAAACCATGTTCTATTGCATTTTTGAATCACTGTCGAAGATCCTCTATCAACACATGTGTTGCAGAGAAAAGAGGCATAGAAAAGGAGCCCCAAAATTTTCAAATTACTCAGCATAAATTTTTGTCTTCAAATCCTATGAAATTCCCTCGAAGCTATGTGAATGCACTAGAGGAGTCCTCTAGATGCATAAGCCCGTTTCATTGTAACATAACTCTTGTAAAATAGTAGAAAATTAGAGTTAGTCAATAAAAGTGCGAGTCTCTTGTATGAAAGAACCATTTTTATAGCACATGTATATAAGTCACTTGCTGACTCTTGTAAGAAACTTTTTGCCATTGTGAAGAATTGAAGAAGAATTTTGAATTTGCTTCTTTCCTGCTGATTTCCTCCTTCTCTATGATCTTTTGTGTGTGTGTAATGCTTGGAATGTGTGTGTAGGACTGTTAGCTATCCCTTCCCATCGCTTTTGAACTACTGTAGTGTGTGTGTGAACCATCACGAGTTGTGGAGCGAGTGTTGGTGTTTCCCACCACTCACTATTTTGCTCATAACTAGAAGAGCGTTTGTCAGATTTGAGTGAGAATATGACCAATAGATGTGTCTCATCGAGAGTTTCGAAAGGAACCCACTATTCACCATAGTCAGAGTTTGCAGCTAGGAGAAAAGTTTCAGTTTGTGCTTAATGCTTTAATTGGTATCGCGGCATACATTTTCACAGGATTAGTGAGTTCGAGAGGTAGTTAAGTCTTTTCACATACATTGTAACTTAACCACTTCACTTTCCATCATGTGTGCACATGTCTTCATACACTTGGTTCTTACGGTGCCTCAGATTGATAATTAAACATGTATCGATCCATCACTATATCCAGTTGTGGGGCGATTGAGGTCTAGTCTCATCGACACAAGTTCCTAAGGCTTCATGACTTAGGTACACAGGTTTTTGGCACCGTTGTCGGGGAAGAAACATAACCAAGGTGCCTTCGTGATGGTTGTAGCTATGGAGTGAAGGAATCATACTTGTAGAGGTGAGTTTGTTCAATGGCAAGTAGTCAAGCACTTCAACACTTGTTACTTCACCCTCTTGAAGTGTGTGTAATGAGTCTTTAGGTTTAGGGTTAGGAGTGAGGAAGAAAGGGAAGAGTTAGGGTTAGGCAAGAGAGAGAAGTAGCGTAACAAAAGTAGAACATCTCAAGAAATATAGCCAAAAATGCGCTTAATCACCTACCAATGCTTGATACCGGGGCAATGCATAAACTTGCTCATTTATGAGATAGCAAACTGACTATCTGGCCAAGTAATGCATAACTAAATCAAGCACCCAACTTCCTATTGATAGAGAACAACATGAAATGCATCTCCAACATCATGAAGAATCAATCGTAAACATGTCTCCATAGGAGTGGCAATAGGTTTGCAGTCTTCAAGACCAAAACACAACAATAATGTGTCAATATATTTTGTTTGAAACAAAGATATTCTTCCATCAACTTGCATCACAAAGATATTCTTCCATCAACTTGCATAAACTGAATGCCTAAATAATGATGCAAATGCCCCAAATCTGACATCTCAAATGAGGCATGCAAATCTGCCTTAAAATAAAAAATATGCTTCTCATGAGGCCGAGTGAGTAGCATGTCATCAACATAGACAACAATGATGAGAAACACATCATTTGCACGTTTAACATATAAGGTGCTCTCAATTGGATTGTTCTCAAAACCATGTGCAATCAAATAGGCATATATCTTTTCATACCCAGCACATGGTGCTTGCTTCAAACCATATAATGCCTTTTTCAACCTGCACACTTTGTTTTCATGCCCTTTTTGCACAAAACCACGGGGTTGAAAAACATCCACTTCTTCATGAAAGTCACCATTCAAAAATGCAGTTTTAATGTCCAATTGATATACATTCCAACCATGATGAGCTACAAGTGCACAGATGCTATGAGCAGTAGTCATTCGACATGTGGGAGCAAAGGTCTCATCAAAATCAATGCCTCTTTCCTGAGCATAACCCTTTGCAACAAGTCTAACCTTATACTTGTCAATTGTTCCATCACACTTACACTTTGGCTTGTATACCCACTTAGTGCTGATGGCCTTCTTGCTAGGAGGCAAGTCACGTAAAGACCAAGTACCATTTTTCATAATAGCATCATATTGTGATTGCATAATAGCCATCCAAGTTTCAAAATTTTGTGCTTCATCAAATGAAACAGCCTCATTCTCATCACAAAGACTAGATGCAGCCATAGCATAGCAATCTAATGTAAAAGAAGCACTATGAGAGCCTGAACAAGTATGATATGATAGAGGTGCATCTAATTTGCTATCCCACAAAGTCTGCACAAGCCATTTTGGCATAGTCTTTGCCTCCTCTATATGAGTTCTCTCATTAAAAAGTGCATCATTAAATTTGCATGAGAAATGGAATGATCTGAATCATCACTGTCTCCTTAGTACATGAAAGTAATGGTTGAATAACATCTTCCACAAAAACAACATCACGGCTAACCAAAATGCGTTTAGTCTGTGGATGATATAGATGATAGACTTTGCTTTCAGAACTCCATCCAACAAAAATACATTTCACTACTTTATCATCCAATTTCGTACATTGTTGTTTAGGCACTAATGCATATGCCAGACAACCAAAAACACAGAGATGAGAAACAAATATCTTGTGACCATGCCAAACCTCATATAGAGTGATAGACTGCAATGCTTTTGTGAGACACACATAACAAACTCAAGCAAGAAACTATGGTAAAGCTTGACTCTTGACTATACACCTTGCCCCTCCATGAGTGGCCTATTCTTCCTTTCAATAACTCCATTCCGTTGAAACATATGGCACTATAAACTTATTTTTTATCCCATGTTCAACGAGAAATGCATTAAAATTAGAAGACATATATCCCTTCGATCAAAATGGAGGGTGCCCATTTTGCATGCTGATAGATTTTCAGCCAAAACCAAAAACTGTTTGAAGCACATAAACACTTCGGACATTGCTTTCAATGGATATACCCATGCATGCCTAGAAAAATCATCAATGAAAGTCAGGACATAAAGATAGTTCCAAAAAAGGAGTCTGCATAGGACCTTATACATCACTGTGAACAAGCTGCAATTTTTGAGTAGCTTGAACTGAATCATCTTTTGAGAAGAAGGAACGCTCCATTTTTTCCAAAATACAGACTTCATAGACATGTTTACTAGATGCCTCAAGTTTTGGCAAAGAGGACACCATTTCAGATTTCTACAGGTGTTGCAAACTAGCAAAATGGAGATGAACAAAGCATGCATGCCAAAGCTTTGCATATGACATAGCCTAAGAATCATGAACTGCACATGCTGAATCATTCATAGATTTTGCATAATCTATGAGCTTATACAGCCCATGACATAAAATGCTAGAATCAATAATGATGTTTCCATTTGAGAGATCATGAATTGTACATCTATCATCAACAAATTTCACAACCAAGTCAATCTCAGTACTCCCATTACATAGGCTATGCCTGACCCTAGCATACATCAAGCTACCAATCACATGATGGTAAGGAATTTGGGTCATGTATTTTTTATCCACAAGGAATTTGGGATTGTATAGACAACCTCAAATGGTGAGGTGATGTCATGCTTAGTTGCTTGCACATCATGAATCTCTCGACCACTTCAAGTACGTTGTCCACCTATATGGTTACTCTTATGTCGAGTAATGTGCATTGCTTCTCCCCAATTCTTGATGTCATAAGAATTGTACCCAACCAAAATACATTTCACTACTTTATCATCCAAGTTTTTGCATTGTTGTTCATGCAATAATGCATATGATAGACAACCAAGAACACACAGATGAGCAACAGATGGTTTGTGTCCATCCCAATCCTCATATGGAGTGATATACAATAATGCTTAGGTGGGACACCTATTAAGTACATATGCTGCACAAAAGTTACTAATGGATTACCTTTTTGTTTATAAGTTTAATATATTCATTGTTTAATGGTATTGATCAGATGGGCTTCTCTTATCATAAACTCCTTCCATTGTGCTGATTTCACACCATCATGTGGTGGTTGGTGGTGGTCGACAAAAAAGTGTAGCTCATAAGCTACTAATATGGAATTTAAATTGGCCAAATTATTTAAGAAAAATTCTAAGTCCACTTCAAAAAATCCCATGAAGAATGCTTCTTCAAAGGTTTGTAAGTATGGACTAGGGGAAAACATCAATCACTCTGAATAGTAGGCCATAATGGTTAATCTACTAGGTGTGATGAAAAGATAAAAAATTCCACCCCTCAATTAATGCTATGAAATTCAAAAGTGTATATTCTACATGTTTGAAAACTTTTAATATAGTAAGGATCATGCTGAGTACTTTATTTGTGAGCTCTATTATTAGGTCTGATATATAAGCATGTTTGGAGAGCCGAAATTCGATAGTGTGAGCCATGTAATCTTTTGTAGATGAATAGTTATGGGGTGGGCTTGTTAGTAATGGAAAATTGAGCCATTCATTATTGACAGTACCTTTCTGTTGTCCTTACCAAAAATCAGGCCCTGATCTGCGTCTTGGCACTAGACAAAAAGATGGGTTTACTTGCAAGGGGTAGGGTGCTTCCTGCCAATGTACACTTAATGTAGAGTTTTTTCTAAAAATCTCTTCCTCTAGACATGATCAACGACATTGAATTGTTCTTATGTGTATGAAGTGTATAATAAGTTTAAATCCTTATCTGGATCCTTCTAGGTGACGTTTTTGATGCATCGATGATATTCTCTATCATTATGCCATATGATACATTGAAAGGCTTCATTATCTGATTGAGATCTGTTCGTTTGATCTTGGCTTCTTTCATTGATTTTAGAATTGCTTCTTCAAAGTTCTGCATCATCAGACACACCAATAGTGCCTCTCTTTTTTATCTAATCCTACAATGTATGGCATCAGATTGTCCTCATAAATTAGTTCATGTTGGTCTTGTATTAGAGATTGAACAATAGGGGGAGAAAGAGGATGTACCTCAGCTCCGAAGCAGCCATATTGGGAGTTGGTATTACTGCTGTCCCCATGTTTGTTGTTTGAGCCCTGTTTGCATTTAAGTGATTTAAGATGTGCTCGTGAGGTTGTGCAATAATTTGATCTTTTTCCATGAATTTACTCTTTATTTTCTTTTAATGCAATTTCTACCTTGATTTTACTATTACATATTTCCTTCGATTGCTTTACATCCTGGCTACACTATTCAACATATAATTTTATAGAATTTTCCTAGTGTTTCTTTAGTTTAGATCTATCTTGGGCATGCTTTGCTTCTGCTTGTACATGAAGTGCATGCTGTGCTTTGAATCGATTGGCATAGTCTTCTGATTTTGTCCTCAAGCTTTGAATTTCTTCATCATTCAACATCGGTGCTTCCATCGTCTGATTTAGGAGCAAAGATGTCAATAATCCCTTACTTCGACTCCCAAGGGAGTCTGCATCTTCCATATACCCTTGGACCTGTGATTCTATTAATTTTGTCTTGGTAGATATTCATACCTTTTCAGCTTCACACTATGAATACTTCATTTGTAGCTTTGTATTCTCCTTTTTCATTGTTTCTGATTCTTGGCTAAGACTTTTGACCTTAGATTGTAAGGTATCATTTTCACTCATTAATGTATCAATTCTACTGAGCGCTATGATTAATTCCCCTTTCACTTTTTCAAGCTTTGCTTGAGTCTTTATTAAGTGTTCTCATAGATTCTCACTCAAGGCTTTGAATTGATATTTCTCCACATGTGCTATGCCACATCCACATTCAACCATATCTTTGGTTTGATAGGTGGTTCACTAGTTTCTATGGTCTTTTCTTTAACTGTGTGTAGAGTTTTGTTAAATGGTTGCCTAATTTGCAATCAAACATTGGTTTCGACTTGCTTCTTCAGAGTTGTTTTAGAACTTTTGCTCTTGGTATGTAATCTAGAGGGGATGGTTGAGCCATAACCCTAATCTGAGCTATAGGTACCTGAGCCTGTGCTTGAGCCTCCTTTTTCTGTTGTGGTTCTTCTTTGGGATGGACTTTTGCTTTGCTAGTATCTAAAGTTTCTTCCTAAATTCATAAGTTGGTAGTATTGCTCAGTCTGATAGTGAAGTCTATACATGGTCGTGGTGTTTGTAGTACTTCATCTTCAGCCTCATTTGCTTCATTCTTTGGCTCTTTTTGTTGACTAGCAGCTTCCTACTCATTGACCATTTGATCCAACTCATCCCATCGACCATCATCATTTATTTTTGTGTTCAAATCAGCATTCAAAGTGGATTGACCTTTATCATTCATTAGGGGAAAAAGTGAGCCTTGCATGGGCCTTGTAAGGATCCCTAATTTTTAGGGATTAAAATTAAGATTGTATGTGATTAAGGGGACATAAAATACCAGGGTGGTTTTCTCTATTAAAATATAAGAGAAAAAAAAGCTTCCATGATATGCTCAATCGAAGTGGATTTCAACCATTAGATTTTCTCCTTTCAATGGCTAGGATTTAAAGCACATGTGATACCATAATACTCTTCTCAAAAAAACCCATGAATTTGTGGTGGTTTTAGAAACTTTGACTAGCAAAAACTAAGGAAAGCCTACCCCTAGTCTACTAGATTAAGAATCTAGACTATGTCCACCACCCTCCTCTCATTGGTCCATCCCTAATCACTCCTTAATCTAAAAGGCCCATGCAGGGTTCATTTTTTCCCCTAATGTCCTCGATCCTGAATATGAGCTTGAGTTTTCCAATCCGAGATCTTTATAATGAGTCATCTCAGATAATCTCTTTCCTGCTTAGCTTCACTCATTTGGAAGTAATGGTGACCTTGGGCATTGGGATTCACTTGCCCTTCCATATATGCATGAGTAGCTTGTATGATTCTTTTGATTTTGCTTCTATGATAGGAGGTGGTTGAGCCAATGTAGTTTTTGGTATTGTATGTATTCTCTTAGTAGATGGAGTTGTAGTCACTTAATTAGAATCTTTGCCTCTTTTGGAACCTCTCATTTTAGGTTTGGAACTGGTCCGAGCCTCATCTATTGAAACAATATGGCTCATTTATTCTTGGAACGGAGGTTGATTTCACATACTTTGCCATTTCATTTGTTGTAGGCATAGGCCGCAAGTGTTCCCAAATCTCTAATGTGTGGTAAATCAAAATTGTCAAAGTGGAGCTTTCATTCAAGAATTTTTTAAAGATAGACCACCTGTAGTAAGAGGACCTGGTATACCGATAGGAAGACTAGTCTTCCCTATAATGCCTAGAGCACCTGAACCATGAAGAAGATTGAGGCCAATCCAAGTTGCCAAATGCATGAGAAACCACTATGATGGCTCTAGTGAACCTTACAATCACATAGCTAAATTCAAGCAAGTAATCAGAGCCGAACAAGTGGAAGATTTCTTGATCCAATATGAATCTTTTGGTCGAACTTTGACAGACACCGCTTTAGCGGTTCCAGCCATTAGACCCTAATAATTTTCAAAACATGGAACAAGTCTATCAAGAATTAATCGAAGAATTCACCAAATCTGGGATTAAAAAAAACTCTTCCTCATTGATTCATAGTTTTAAGAAATCTCCTACGGAATCAGTGAGATTGGCAGCGAGAAGATTCAAGCAGTACGTGGATAGATGCCCTGTTGAAGAGAGGCCCACTCAAAACAAAATGGTGTCATTGTTTTTGGAAGGATTAGTAAATGGATCATTAAGATCCTTGGTATATGTGAAAAGAGTTCAAACTTTGCAAGAATGTATGAAAGAATGTATTGACCTAGAGGACAATTTAGCAGGAGACTTGAAAATACCTCAAGGTAGTTTGAAAAGTGAAGATTCTGCTAGTAGCACGTCAAAATCTAAGAACAATGTGGAGGAAATAGCCGACTTAGTAGCTAAGAAATTGAATGTTCAAGGGCCAAGGAACTACCCCAACAACCCAATGAGAGTACCATGCTTAGAAGGTGTGTGCATTGTGGAGGTGATCACCCTTCTCATTTGTGCACTAGGGGAGTAGTCCCAACACCTGCTTATGCTTACACTAGACCACCCGCACCGGGCCCTCTACAATATTGTAGCATAGAGCAAAGATACACGAATCATAGCATAGAAAATTGTCCTTACAATCGGCATTCAAGACTAGTACAACCTCTCATGAGACCTTATGGATACCATCCGAGAGATCAAGGAGGTGAAGCCTTTAGATATCCCACATATCAGTAGCAGGCACCAGCACCACAACCTTATGCTTATCAAGGCTACACTGAACCACAGCCGGTGTTAGGACAACAACCGCCTCACCCACAAAATGTTGTCCCAGTGAAAATAGCTCAACCTGAAGAAAACCCAGAGAGAGCAATAGTCCCAACCACACCTTTGGCGAGTAATGAACCATATGACCCATCCTATGACCATGCTCAAGGTAATTATTCCTCTTATGAGAGCTCTATAATTGAATATGGACAATCTTACGAGCCATATGCATATAGCATGGAAGGACCATATAGTTCTTACGGATATGAGCAAGATTATGTGTCATTGATGTACACAGCTCCCAGAGCACCCATACCCTCCCGACCTATGAATAGACCACCTGCACCTAGAGGACCCTGTTACAGATGTGGAGGTGATCATTTTATCAGAGAATGTACATTACCAAACCTACCACCACCACAGCGAGTCTGGGAAGGATACTGTAGTGATTGTGGTAAAGAGCACCTTTTTAGGGATTGCCCCAAGAACCCCAACAAAGTTAACTCGAACGTGCAGATCAATGTGATAGAAGTGATACAGTCGTCAGGGAGTGACAAGGAGTACACTGTGCCATTGAAAGAAATAACAAGAGCTAAAGCTAGAGAGATCCCAAAAAAAATAGGAGAGAATGATCAAAGTGACAGAGAAGTGAATATACCTACACCTCAAGTAGTTGAAGACTCGGAAGAGCTTGGGAAAAGTGTTACAAGTAAACAAACACAAAGATGGAAGAATCGTAGAGACAGGATAAAGGAAAAGAAACTACAACAAAAGAAGGAGAATGAAAAGAATGAACAAAGTCAAGAAGAAAAACAGAAACTTGAAGGAGAAAATCAGAAAGGAAAGTATAAAAAAGAAGAGGTAGGATCAGTGTTCGTAGACCCCATGCCAGAAGAGTTAGCCATGTGGATTCAGGCGTACCAGGCACGAATAAGAGTAGGACAAACCATTGAAAAACATGAAAAAGAATATCCTAGAGGTGACTTAGAGAGAGAAAGATTGGAGATATGCAAGAAACTAATTGAAGTAGCTCAATAGACCCTAGAAAAACCTGTTCTTCGATTACCCAATTCACGAATTCTCGAAAAAGAATTCCAAGAGTGTGTCATCCCTAATGATCCCGAGTAAGGAAAAGAAAGTGAGACACGTGATGGAAATTACTACGAGGATAAAAGAGAAGGATCCGTTGTCCCCGAAGTAGACAGGGAGTGGCCAAAAGACTTGTGGGCCAGAGTCCAAGAAGATAGGTGGAAGAATACCCTTTGAGGAGTTAGAAGTAGAAGGTGAATTGGAAGACTCAATACCCGAGCTGAATTCAGAAGGATTATTAGAATTTGGCAAGAGCGACAAGGATGATGATAGTGTGAAGGTTTTGCCAAATTACACAGGGGAATACAAACATAATTCTGAATTATACTGCATCCCCTCAATAAGAAAAAAAGAGCAAAACCCATCAATCCAAACATCGGATATCATACAACATCTTTGAAAAGTAAAAATCTCGTGTACTCTGACATTGGAAGAACTTTTGAAGATAAAACCACATTTGAAGGAGAAGCTAACCAGTCAATTGGAGACCAAGTCAGAAGAGAAGGAGATGCCTGATGAAGTGACCGTAGTAAAAATCCCAGTCGATAAGGTTGGAGATTTCAGCGAGGGAGATGAAGGAAACACATGCCTTCCAATTACTTATCGGGGTTACACCACTAAAACTATCTTAGATTCTGGGGCTGGAGTAGGAATCGCGACTAAAGAAATATGGGAGAAATGGGGAAAACCAGCTTTAAGACCAACCTGCATGAAGATACAAATGGTAGACGGACACACTGAACGACCCTTGGGATTATTGGAAAGGGTAACTTTTACCACCTGTGGAGTTGAATTCGAGCACACCTTAGCGATCTATCAATTTGAAAGGGCTAGCAATTATGAGATGTTACTGGGAAGACCCTTCATGAGACAGCTGAAGGTAGTGCAAGATTGGGGAAAAGACGCGGTATACTTACAGCACGAAGGAACCACGACCAAAATTAATCTCCACACATACACATATCAAGATGTTCCCCCCTTGCAATGGAATCCGATTCATAAGGAGGAGGATGAGCAGTCTATTCACAGTATAGGTTCAAGTGACCAATCATGGATGAACAAAGACACTCATCTATGGATATGCTAGACCACGAAAAAGGAAGAGGAAAGAAAGAAAGGATGGCAACAAAGGCAAGGAGTCGCTAGGTCTGTACAAGATCCAGCTTACATGCCTCAAATATTCCTAGATGAAGAATTCGAACCTCATGGTTGGATGGAGATTTTAGCCACTCTCGATATGTGTGTAAATGAAGAAGTGATAACCATGAATGAATGTATTGACGAAGAAGGATATGATGTAAGCCTATACGTGGTGGTTCTTCAAGAGGCTGAAGAGGGAGAAGTAATTGAAAAAGAATGGAAGGAGGATTATGAGAGCATTGAAATGGAGCTGGAACAAATTGAGTCAGGAAGTGACAATCAAAGAATAAGTGTCATAACTAGTGAAGTAAATCAAGAAATGATAGGAGAAGAAGAGCATGGACTAGATAAAGAAAAAGACGATGGAGAAAACAAGCCGCAAGATCAATTCGAAGTGCCTACCCACTTCAAAAAATATGAAGTAGAAGAGAGGAAAATTGCTATCCAAATGCCAAAATGAGAAGCAAAACCAGGAATAGCATATGACAACAAAGAACAGACCAAGAAAATAGTGGTAACATTGGAGGAAGGAGAAGAACGATGTACTTTTATAGGACAGGACGTCTCAATGGAAGAAGAACAAGAGTTAGTAAGACTCATACGAGAATATAGGGACGTCTTTGCTTGGACATATAAGGATTTAAAAGGAGTAGATCCTAAAATTTGTGCCCATAGAATCCCTATGACATCAGAAGCCAAACCTTCCAAACAAAGACCATACACTTATAACGACATTTACTAAGCAAAAATTAAGGAAGAAATAGATAATTTGTTAGATGTTGGGTTCATTATGAGATCGAACACACGGAATGGGTGTCACCTTTGGTGGTCGTGCCGAAAAAGAATGGCAAGTTAAGGGTATGCATTAATTTGAAAAAGGTAAATGCTGCCACTATAAGAGATAGTTACCCATTACCTATAACTGATCATCTTTTGGAAAGAGTGGCAGGAAAGGAAGTTTATAGTTTTTTAGACGGCTTTTCAGGGTATAATCAGATAGCGATTGCTCCTGAGGACCAACATAAAATAGCCTTTGCAATTGAATGGGGAGTATACACCTTTAGGGTTATGCATTTTGGTCTAACCAATGCCCTAGCCACTTTCCAAAGATTGATGTGCCATGTATTCAAGGAGTTCTTGAGAAAAATCATGGAAGTATACGTGGATGATTTATGCACTTATTCAGCTTTCTATACGATCAGAACATATCCCTGAACTAGGAAAGATTTTTGCCAAATGTCGACAATATAGAGTATGCCTCAATCTAGAAAAGTGTGTTTTCATGGTTCGACAAGGAAAGATATTAGGAAACATTGTCTCTAAAAATGGAATTTCCATAGATGAAGACAAAATCAAAGTGATTCTGGGATTTGCCGAGACCAAAGACTGCTAAAGAAGTGCAAGCATTTATGGGACACTTCGGATACTACCGTAGATTTATACACATGTATGCCATAATTGCTAGACCTCTTTATGCATTATTGTCTCAGTTTAATTGGACAGAAGAATGTGAAAAGGCCTTTAATGAATTAAAGAGGCGATTAAGTTCAGCACCAATCCTTCGAGTACCAAATTGGAACAAACCATTTTCACATTCACGTAGATGCTTCCAAGTTTGCCATTGGTTGAATCTTAGCTCAACCCGCGGATACAGGAAAGTTAGACCACCCTTAGCCTATGCCAATAGACAATTGAATCAAGTGGAGCGCAATTATACCACGACTGAGAGAGAGGGTTTAGGGATGGTGTACGCAGTGAAGAAGGTTCGACACTACCTTTTGGCAAACAAATTCAAATTCTTTATGGATCATCAAGCTCTACTGTACTTAGTCAATAAGCATTGTAATACGAGACGACTAGTACGATGGTTTCTATTGTTGATGGAATTTGATTTTGAAGTAGTAGTCAAGAAGGCGAATACGCACATTAGAGCATATCACTTATCGTGAATGACACATGGAGAACACCCCATAGGAGTACGAGATGATCTGCCAGACACTTATCTTTTTAATCTCGAAGTATGTCCCCAATGGGCAGAAAGGTTGATCCCTATCCTTACATATGGACCTAAACATGGGATCACACCAAACCAAAACCAAGATCTATGGAAGACTAAAACCCTTAATATCATTCCTTGAATTTTATATCACCAAGATTCAAATGGATTACTCATGAGATGCGTGGAAGAACAGGAACAAGAAATGTGGCTTCAAAAAGCACATGTAAATCAATGGAAAACTCATTTAAATGCGAACGGAACTTGGCAAACACTGAAGAGATTAGGCATATATTGGCCAACCATGCAGAGAGATACACATAACTATGTATCAGCCTGCCCAACTTGTCAAGAACAAAATCCAGAAGAGAACTCTACTCTATGCTACTCCACAGTAGCACCTAGATGGAGTATGCCTCTGGTGAAATTCTTGAAGTCCCACGAGTACCCAGAAGGAGCTACTCTAGCAAGGAAACGTGCACTCACAGAACAAAGCAAGGACTATGTTCTTATAGGAAAACAGCTCTTCAAGTGAGGAAGAGACAATCATTTACGAATGTGCATTCATGAAAATGAGTATCTTGCTGTTTTAGAGATGGCACATACAGGAGCTGCAGGAGGACATTTTTCTACAGATAAAACTGCAAAAATGATTCTCTTTGCAGGAATGTGGTGGCCAACTCTACATCAAGATGCAGCCACATATGTTCAACGATGTGATACCTACCAACGAACAAAATATCCAATTAGACGAGATGAAATGCCACTGAAACCCATGATGAGTGCCAGAGCCTTTACTAAATGGGGAATAGACTTCATAGGACAAATTACCCCACCAGTTACTTTTTTAAATTTCATTGGTATTAATCAAGGCACAGATATCCTCATTTTTGATCTGTCTGTTATGCCCAACCGACCCACAATAATGGCATATTATTCTAGGCTTATGTTTTTACCGAGTACA
This sequence comes from Ceratopteris richardii, assembly GCA_020310875.1. Lineage (NCBI taxonomy): Eukaryota > Viridiplantae > Streptophyta > Polypodiopsida > Polypodiales > Pteridaceae > Ceratopteris > Ceratopteris richardii. The sequence continues at coordinate 147,468,550 of CM035426.1, read as the reverse complement.
TATATGCAAACCTTCCAGGAAGCCTTCTTCATAGGGTTTTTTGAAATTGACTCAGAAATTTTCTTAAAGATGTCATCCAACTTGAATGCCAGATTAGTGGCATATGAATTAAGCTTCTTCGCTGATCGCAGACAGCCACCACATGACGGTGTGAAAGCAGAACAGTGGAAGCAACTTATGATACGTGAAGCTAATCTGCTTAATGAGACAGAGCAAAAAGTTTACCGAACATACTCCTGCCGACTTCCAAAGCTTGTCGGGGACGACAGAGTTCAGGAGGGGGCAGTGTTGAGGGAGAGCAAGCAAAAAGAAGAAAAGAAGAAGACCAAGAAAGAAGCTTCACTGAAAAGATTATATCTGAAGACATATCTCTGCAAGAAGCCCTGTAGGGGCACGCAGCACCCATCTCTGCACAGAGCCCCGCAGGGGCACACATCAACGAACAACACGTAGGAGGGAAGGATGGACCAGGGCCAGGAAGTATCCATGAAGAAGTGCAAGAAGATATCCGGCGGATCCAGAACCCCAAGAAGGTGCTTCAACCTCTTGATCTTCGGAAGGTCCAGATCGAAGGCTGAAGAACGACACCTTCATGTTGGAGTTAGACGTCTGCGGAAGCACACAAACAGCACAAGGAAGAAGAAGAAGCTTGGAGCACAAACACACGATACTGAATGTATTACTAGAGAATGTACAAAGATAAGTAGCCCATTAGGGCAATAGGCGTATATACAAGCCGGGGGGAAAAAACCTCCTAAAGAGGGAAAAAAGTGTCCTAGCGGTCCTAGTGTGTTCACACACATCACTACCTAAATATATCAACAAATCCCCCCTGGGAGTGATGCGGTGAACAAGGAGCTGGCACTCATGTATAAGGAAGTGCGAAGCTATGTGGAAATCACTCCACAAAAGGAAGTAAGCCCAAAGCTTTGCGGAAAGCTTCAAACTTCTCCCTAGGCAGAGCCTTCGTGAAAAGGTCTGCAATGTTCTCCTGCATGGGCACATATGCCAAGCTGATCTCCACAACAGAGAACCTCTCCCTGACATAGTGATAATGCACCTCAATGTGCTTAGTGCGAGCATGGAACACAGGGTTCCTCGCAACTGCCAATGCGCTCTGACTGTCAGTGAAGATGGTGGTGGCAGAAGACTGGCCAACACCCAAATCAGCCATAAGGCGTCTGAGCCACACACACTTAACAGTCCTTGTGAAAGCTGCCTTATACTCAGCCTCACAACTGGAAGTGGCCACGGTAGGCTGCTTCTTGCTCAACCAAGATATACATGAGCTACCAAGCATGAAGCAAAAACCACTGGTGGACACACGAGTGTCATAGCAACCAACCCAATCTGAGTCAGAAAAAGCATGCAAATCTGGCGATAGTGATCCCCCCTTGGGATAAAACAACCCAAGTAGCCGAGTACCACTCAAGTAGCGAAAGATGCGGTTAACCGCCTTCCAATGCATGACTCCTGAGCAATGCATAAACCTGCTCATCTGTGAGACAACAAATTGAATATCTGGCCGAGTAATGCATAAGTAAATCAAGCATCCAACAGCCTGCTGATAGAGAACAACATCAAATGCATCTCCAGCATCATGAAGACTCAACTGTAAACCTGTCTCCATAGGAGTGGCAATAGGCTTACAGTCTTCAAGGCCAAAACGCTGCAATAATGTGTCAATATATTTCGTTTGACACAAAGCCATTCCACCATCAACTTGCATAAAATGAATACCCAAATAGTGATGCAAATGCCCCAAATCAGACATCTCAAATGAGGCATGAAAATCAGCCTTGAAATCAGCAATATGCTTCTCAATAGGACCAGTGAGCAGCATGTCGTCAACATAGACAACAATGATCAGAAGCACATCATTAGCACGCTTGACATATAAGGTGCTTTCAGTTGGACTGTTCTCAAAACCATGTGCAACCAGATAGGCATGTATCTTCTCATACTAAGCACGTGGTGCTTGCTTTAAACCATATAATGCCTTCTTTAACCTGCACACCTGGTTTTCATGCCCTTTCTGCACAAAGCCACGGGGCTGAAAAACATACACTTCTTCATGTAAGTCACCATTCAGAAATGTTGTTTTAATGTCCAACTGATGTACATTCCAACCATGATGGGCTGCAAGTGCACAAATGCTCTGAACGGTAGTCATACGGCATGTAGGTGCAAAGGTCTCATCAAAATCAATGCCTCTTTCCTGCGCATAACCCTTTGCAACAAGCCTAGCCTTATACCTGTCAATTGTACCATCAGGTTTACGCTTCAACTTGTATACCCACTTAGTGCCAATGGCCTTCTTACCAGGAGGCAAGTCACATAAAGACCATGTACCTTCTTCATTATAGCATCATATTCAGATTGCATAGCAGCCATCCAATTTTCTGAATTCTGTGCTTCATCAAAAGAACCGGGCTCATTCTCATCACAGAGACTAGACATAGCCATAGCATAGAAATCTGATGCAAAGGAGGCACTATGAGAGCCTGAACGAGTACGATATGACAAAGGTGCATCTAATTTGTTGTCACGCAAAGTTTGCACTAGCCATTTTGGCATAGTTTTTGCCTGCTCAATATCAGCTCTCTCATCAACAAGTGCATCATGTAAATCTGCATCAGAACTAGAATGATCTAGATCATCATATGAAACCTGCAAAGGCTAAGAAGTTGCCTCATTAGGACCAGCACTAGACTGTCTACCTGTAAAAAGAGGCATCAAAGTATCATACATGTCTTTGGAGCTAACAGATGTCTCCTTAGTACATGAAAGCAATGGTTGAATAGCATCTTCCACAAAGACAACATCACGGCTAACCAGAATGCGTTTAGTCTGTGGATGATACAGACGATAGCCTTTAGCTTCAGATCTGTACCCAATAAAAATACATTTTACTACCTTATCATCCAATTTTCTGCGATGTTCAGGCACTAATGCATATGCCAAACAACCAAAAACACGTAGATGAGCAACAGATGGCTTGCAGGCAAGACAAAAACTATGTGGTAAAGCCTGACTCTTGACCATGCACCTCGCCATCTCCATGAGTGACCTATTCTTTTGTTCAGCAACTCTATTCTGTTGAGGTGTATACGGCACTGTACACTGGTGTTTTATCCCACGTTCAGCCAGAAATGCATTAAAATCAGAAGACATATATTCCCCCCCTCGATCAGAACGGAGGGTGCCCATTTTACATGCTGACAGATTTTCAGCCAAAACCAAAAACTTTTTAAAGCACATGAACACTTCAGACTTTGCTTTGAGTGGATATACCCATGCATGCCTGGAAAAATCATCAATGAAAGTCATGAAGTAAAGGTAATTCCCAAAAGAGGGTGTCTGCATAGGACCACAGACATCACTATGTACAAGCTGCAATTTCTAGGTAGCCCGAACTGAACCATCTTTTGGAAAGGAGGAACGCTGCATTTTGCCCAAAATACAGCCTTCACATACATGTTTTCCAAGTGCCTCAAGATTGGGCAAAGAAGACACCATATCAGATTTCTGCAGGTGTAGAAAACTAGCAAAATTCAGATGACCAAAGCGTGCATGCCAAAGCTTTGCATCTGACATAGCCTGAGAATCATGAACTGCACATGCCGAATCATTCACAGATCTTTCATAGTCTATGAGCTTATACAGCCCACGACATAAAATGCCAGAAGCAATAATCACATCGCCATTTGATAGATCATGAACTATACACATATCATCAACAAATTTCACAACCAAGCCAATCTTGGCTAATGCAGAAACTGATAACAGATTCTTCTTGATCCCTGGCACAAATAAAGCATCTGACAAGTGAAAGAACTACCATCAGCACTAGTCAGAATGATCTTACCAACTCCCATAACAGGATAAGAGGAGTTGTTGGCGCATGTGACAGTATTCCCTGTAGGGGCAGGCTCGAGTGAAGAGAAGAAATTGTGCTGCGAGGTAATATGTTTGGTCGCCCCACTGTCAAAGTACCAAACATCTGAGTCCACTGCAGACATGCACTGCTCATGAGAAGATGGGTCAAAACTACAAACAGTAGTAAATGCCCATTCTTCTTCCTGCACAAGATTAGCAGACTCTATTTTTGGTGTAGAGGCTTCTAGAACAACCATTCCAGCCTCCTTTTTCTTTGCCTCTTTTACAGCCAGTTTTGGACAGTTCTTTATGATATGATCATTCCCTTTACAGTACTTGCAAAACAATTTCTGCTTTTCTGATTTCTTCTCATCTTTATCCTAGTTCTTCGAATGTGCAGCACTTGCAGATTTCTGCTTACTACTAGAAGAGCTCCATTTTCCTTTGCCCTTCTGACTAGCCATGAAAGCTTAATCTGCAACACGCATAATGGACCTGTTCTGCCTGGACTGATCTTCCTGCAATAGAATAGAGACTAACTCCTCAAATGATAAGGCATTCGGATTGCCTTTCATTATCAACCGAAGAGTAGAAGCAAAACTCTGATATGAATCACGAAGACCATTCAGAACGGTCTGCACAAGTGAACTATCTGGTATAACCTCATCAGCAGAAATCAACTGTTCCTTCAAATCTTTGATCTTCGTCACGAAACTATCCATAGAATCACCTTCATTCATGTGCTCACTCTGCAACTATTTTCAGAGGTAAGCAACACGAGCCTCATTCCTAGCTTGGTACAATGTGGTAAGTGTATCCCAAGCATCCCTAGCTGTTCTGCAAGAGTGAATATGAGGAATAATGGCACGTTTGACAGACAAAGCTATCAATGCATGTGCCTGGGCATCTCTGCCATCCCAACGAATCTGCTCTACAGTAGGTGCAACGGAAACAGCAACACGAACAGGAAATTACGAAATATCATCTTCGACACCATCTTCATGAGCTCCAGCACCTGTATTTGTAGTACCTGTCGTTACAGGTGTAAGAGGACGTCTTTCAACACCCTGCACAATGTTCCACAATCCTTTTGCAACCAAAACATGTCGCATCATATAAGCCCATAATGGGTAGTTGGTACCATCCAACTTATCCTCAACAGCCAACATGCGGAATACATCACTGCTTTCAGCCATGGCCGGTGACTAAAATACCTTGATGCAGAAAATTGACTGTCTCTCAAAAAGTTGAACGGAATTGCCTAGACGAATTCTGCTAGACCTGTAGCAAACTTCGAGACGCTTCAACTGGCGGACAGGAACTGGTATATACCTTTGATACAAAAAGACGAAATAGCCTGCACAAGCACTACGATAGTGCGTTTCGGAGGCCAAAACGAGCTCAGATCGCGATTTCGGCACCACAAAGCAAAGCAGTTTTTATCTCTGAAACACCCTGAGTATGCTCACCAAATTTCGTGCAAATCTGAGACTGCAAACGGAAGAGTGACGACGGCGCCCTAGATGAAGCGACCACCTGCTCTGATACCAATTGTTGGAGTTAGACGTCTGCGGAAGCACGCGAATAGCACATGGAAGAAGAAGAAGCTTGGAGCATAAACACACAATACTGAATGTATTACTAGAGAATGTACAAAGATAAGTAGCCCATTAGGGCAATAGGAGTATATACAAGTTGGGGGAAAAAAACCTCCTAAAGAGGGAAAAAAGTGCCCCGGCGGTCCTAGTGTGTTCACACACATCACTACCTAAATATATCAACACTTCATACCTTCCACTGGTAGCGTGCGTGGCAGCCCGACTTAACACAACAACCCGGATTTAAAGAGGTTATTGGTGAGCTAGACTACAAATCTCAGGTAGTCCATCTCCACGGGTTGCGTACAGAGAAAAAAGATGAAGAGGCCATGACCAATACAACAGGTCCCGAGTTATGATCAGTTCCTTGCCCACTGGTAAAACGACATCATTACAACTTCCACAGAGGCGGGCAGTGGTCGACTACAGGCACATCACTAGAGACAAGAAGTAAAGCCTATCAAGGGACGACAGAGACAAAGAGGGGGAGAGTGTTGCACAGCTAAGAAGAGCAAAAGGCAGAGAAAAAGATGGGCCCCAAATTTTCTCCGATTCGGACACTTTATTTTTGTATCATAACCACTTTGTAACATATTTTCCGATGTAAATGCACTAGAGGAGTCCTCTAGATGCATACCCATGGAGATTAGTAGCTTACCCATGTAAATTAGTAGAAAATTAACCTTTTAGTGAATAAAGTGCCGGTGTGTCTTCTCCTCTCTGTATCATCTTCTTTGTGAGCTTGTGTGCATGGTGTGTGTGAAGTGTAGGAAGTGCTGAAGTGTAGGAAGATCATTCCTGCACCTCAGTATTTTGCTCATAATTTGAAGCAGAAGTGTCAGAATTGAGTGAAAAGACCACCATTGGATGCGTCTTCTTGAGAGCTTCGAAATGAACCCATTGTTCACTATATTTGGAGTTCGGAGCTCAGAGAAAAGCTCAATTTATTGTTGGTTGCTGCTCCAAGTATCGTGACATCTCAACAGATCCGTGAACCTTGTTTAGATTAGATTTCGACTTATTTACACTCTTTGGGAAGCTCATTTGCATTGACCATCATTTGAATGCATGTCTTCATGCACTTGGCTAGGTTTTGATACTCTTCGGATTGATAAATGAAGTGTGAATCCTCACTATATGCACTTGAGGGGGATCGAGGTATAGTCTCTTTCTCCACAAGTCCCTAAGTTGGATCTTAGGTACACAACTACAACAACAACTACTACAACAACAATCACAACAACAACAACAACTATCAAAGTGGCCATAGAGGAAGAAGAGACTACAATAACTATGCAGAGGACCAAAGTCAAGAAGATTCATTATTGATTATGAATCTATCAGTGAAGAAGGGTAAGGATGATGATCACATCTTTTACATTGATTCGGGATGCTCAAATCATGTAGTAGGAAATGTGGCTTTATTTTCTGATTTGGAAGATCCTCACAACAAACATAAAGTGCAAACAGGAGATGATACAAAGCACTGGTGGAGAAGATAGGTAATGTGAAGACATTAGATGGGAATATGAACCTCTTAAGCAAATTCTTGTATGTCCTCACAATTACCAAAAATTTAATAAGTGTTGGATAGATTGTTGAAAAAGGATTGCAGGTTAGATTCAACAGATTTGGAGCATATGTTGAAGACCCAAGGCAAGGCTTTAGAAGGATTGCCAAAGAAGAAAAGATAGGAAGGCTTTTCACTTTTGAAGTGGAAGATACAAAGAACATAGCTTTGTTTAGCTATGGAACTCAAACTCTCACAGAGTTGGAGATAAGGCACAAGAGGCAATGCACAATACTTGTATAGCCCATGATATAATAACTTGAAGATACATGATACAGAATACACGATACATGATACTCAACCTAATGCTACAAGATACATGAGGTGATGATATACGATACTCTACCTGATGATACACGATACACGGGGAGATGATACATGATACTCAATCCGACGATACATGATACTTGTGAGGTATTGTGATACATGAGGAGGTGATACACAATACTCAACCCAAAGATACATGATACTTGCAAGGTATCACGATACATGAGAATTTAGGTATTGCAATACCTGAACTCAACTGACCGTGATACTTGGTCTTAACAAGATCTAAGTTCAAAAATTTCTTGTGTCTTGTGCTCCTCAACTGTTCCTATTCTCCTTCATGTGCATGTGGTTACTAAATCACACTCAAAACCCCTTTTTTGAACCCCATCATACTCCTACTATGTCATGTCACGTTCTATGCTCACTTAGTTTTTAGAGAGTTGCACAATGAAGTCCTCACCTTTAGAAGTACGCCCTCAAGTGCTTACCACCAAAAGATTGCAAATATTTGTGCTCTATACCATACATAACCCATGATACCTATCGCTATTCTACATGAGACTTGTACCAAAACAAGTAGCTTGGAGATTGAAATAGTTTTGTGTTTTTGGTCCTTGGGGTGACCAAGGCCTGATCTGAAAATGATTCAATTTTTAGGGTTTTCTTGTGACGATTCTCCTACACTAATCCTGCCTCTTGCAACAAGTCTACAATTATGACCACCACGTGCTAGAGAGATGACTCTCCTCCCAACCAAATGCTTCTATATATAGCTCTCTCCAAGGGACTGCCTTCTTGGGCAGGTGGATACTAGCCAGCCATGTGTCGATCATGTAACTGCATGTGTGCCAAGTGTCCCAGTTAACTCGAGTTAACTCAAGTGGATGCTTCTAGAAGGCTCTAGATCTCTTTGGGCAAAATACTCTCTCCTTGTCCTCCATGGCTATTGAACCCAAGACCTCCTCCTTCACATCCTTGAGACTTAACCACTAAGCTAAGTGGATCACTTGTTCACAAGAGCACAAGACCTCCTAGTAATTCTAAACTCGAGATCTTTGGTCATACACATGGATGACCAAACAGTATCGATTTCAGATCCGTTTGAACTGGCTGGACCATTGGATCATATACTTACTTTATTACATTCTTCCCCCCTTGGAAAATATTTTCGTCCTAAAAAATAGAGCTATATATCTACTGTAGGCAACCCCCGAGCCTCATGTTCTTAAACTAGAAGAACATGGTCATGTTCTAGAACTGGAAGAACATGTCTCATCTCTGTGGTGGCATCCCTGCCCAAATGATTCAAAACACTGTCCCATTTTGCACTTTGATGAACTGGACAAAGTACAAAGAAGAATAATATGGTGAACTAAAAATATCCCTGGTCAATTCACAGTTCCTCGTTATGCAATCTAAGCACAAACATGTGAACTGGGTGGATTCAAATTACTAGTCCATTTCTAGGCATGACTGGTGCATGGACTTAGTAACTAGAAGGGGACTTGTATCCCAATCAAGACTTTGAGATCTCTTGATGCACTTGAATTTGATTTGGATAACTTGAATTTTGGTTGATCCAAACACCTGACTTGGATGTTTGTACAATGGTTAACTCCCAACCAATGGTTACTTGATTTCTTCACCCGACTTGAGGACTACTTTGTCCTAAGGACTTGAAAATCCTGTGTAAACTGTAGAAGAAATTTTTCCATTTACTTTGGTTCAACCTTACTATATCTTGACGAAGTCAAATTCAAAAAAATTTTCCATCTTAGGCTACTTTTCTCAAACACTTGCTTTAGCTAAAAGTTCTTGGGAATTGTCAATCTGTTGAGCAATTCCTCACTTCTCTATTCTAGAGTATACTAGACTCTAGAAAATCATTTATGCTATAACTTGAAGCAAACTCAAATAAATAAGTCCACTTAGACTTATTATCTTTTGAAGATTGAAAAGGTTCTTGTACATAACATCTATCTAGGATGTTCAATTTAGTTATCTGGTTTTAACCGGCTAACCCTGGTTTTTTATAAAAGGATTCAGATACCATATTTGTGCCAATTCCAAAAGATTTGGAAAGCAGAAAGAAATAACAAAAACTCTTGTACAACCAATTCATACTTCGAAGACACGTAAACTTGCTATGAGTCAAAATCTAGATGATCCAAGACTTTAACTTCTCAAAGATCTTTTTCAATAGGGTATTGAAGCATTTTTTGTATCTTTAAGAGAAATAATCCTAATTCTCAAAAAGATTCAAAGCAGATCAAAAACATTATCCAACCACAAAATACTGGTGTGGTAAGCAACATCAATGTGTCGACCCACTGAGTTCTGTTGATGAGTTTTATAGTCAAATAATGCTTCACTTGAGGCTAAGTTCAAGTCACATTCAGTCTTTTTGACTCCTTACTGGAATGCAATTCTTGTGCATTTCTTTGAGTCAAAAGAGTGAATTTACCAAGTTGCACTAGGAACTTGATGCTTCACTTAGTCAATCAAATCCTTGGTTGAAAAGATCAACTCAAAATCAAAGTCCAACTTCTTTCGGAAATTTATGAAATATTTTTGAATTAATAACACTTTATCTTGAAGTATTTTCAAGAAGATCTTGGAAGTTACTTACTTCATATCTTCTGCTTCCTTGATCTTGAAGTTATCTTGAAGTACCTTGAGATACTAATTTTATCCTTCTTGAATTAAACTCCTTCTTTGAAGTTTTAATTCCCTTCAGGATCAAACCTAACTTCAAGATCCAGACTAGGACTTAAAAGATAATTATCATCCCACGGTTCGATGTCCCATACCATCTTTCCTACATCAATCTGAGTATAAAATCTGGTGTCCCATATCACCCTATTTTATATTCACATTAATGTGTGGGTGATACTTATCCTAAAGTCAAAACATCTCTTGATAGAGTACCTTCTCGCTTCAATTCTTGACAAGAATTTTAAAGTTTCAGGCATTACCTCTAACTAGATTTTCTAGGTTTTGATTCCTTCACATGATCGTTTCACAATCACGTGCTTTGCCTTGAAAACTTGAAAACCTTTTGATGGAATATCCATCCTTCTTTGCTAGAGTTTTCAAATGAAAACCAATCAGAATTCCAAGTACTTGAACTTTCACAAATTCAAGTTCAATTGGTTTATCCGGTAGTGACATGAGTTGTTAACTTCTTGTCTTTAGATTGCTTTCTTACTTATGCTTTAGGTACCTATCCTGACCAAGTCTTTATAGGAATATCTCTACTACTTAAGTTTAAGCATTTGCTCATGCTTTCTGGATTTGTACCACAATCCCTTTAAGGATAGGTAAACTTTATATTTTACCTTCCATAGACTTAAGTATCATCTTCACGGTTGCAGACTACATTCTTGGAATTCCTTCACTCTGTTCAGCCTTGGAACAGCTTACTCTTTTCACATTTTTCCATTGGATAAATGGATCTTGAGTGAATATATTCCAAAAGGAATTTTTTCTTGCGAGTGCTTAGGCAATCTACTAAGTAGTTCCTATCACAAATTCTTGGACAATCATGGCCAAGCTTGATCAAGTCTGGTTGACCTTATGACTAGAATAAAGACTTAGTCTTTATCTTTAAGATCTCCCGAACTATCTAAAGCTTCTTTGCTTACCTACAAGGTTTTAGATATCTTTTCCTAAACTTCATTCCAAGCATATACTGATGCTTCTTAGATTCCAAAGCTAAGAATCTTTGATATACCTTTAGGTTATATCACTATTTGGACTTAAGTAACCATACCAAAGGTTTGGGAACTACTTGCTATTATACTTTCTTGAAAGATTCTAGTCTCACATCTAGGGGGAGTTTTTCTTTCAAGAACTTTTAGATTCCAGCCAAGGAATCAAGTAATACAAAGCCAATGATTCATCTTGGAATCAATGATTCATCTTTTGATTTCCAGTCCAATGATTCATCTTGGAATCTTTTTCTTAACTAGAATGATCTTCAAAAGAAATTATTGTCTTTTGGACAAGACCAAGACTTAAGGCTTTATTGCTTGTCCAAAAGATATTTCTTTTAATCCAAGGAAATAGTTAACCAGACTATTTTCTTTGTTGGTTTATCCTATAGGAAGTAGCTTAATTCCTAAAGATTACTTTGATATATCTTTTAGGAAAATATCTTGATTCCTAGAGATTACTTGGGTTTCTTCTTTAAGCTCTAATTAGCTTAAACAAAACCAAGCATACTTTTCTCATCCTCAGAAAAGTACATAATAAAGTTTCCATGTTTTTTGAAAGCTTTGCATCTTGACTAGAGATACAATCATGGAACCTAGCATCCAACTATTGAACACTAAAGTTCAAGTGATGCTAAAGTTTATTCATCTCTTTGAAGTTTATCACTCATAAGGATGAAAAGAGAAAACTTCAATAGTTCCACTAAAGCGTATCCGTATGATTTTCTAAATATCACCTATACTTAGAGTAATCATTATAAGCTTAACTTCATGACTCCCTAAGTACATCCCAGACTTAGAGTCATCAAACATCACAAAAACTTTGCAAGTAATTAAGTTTTCTTGGTCATCAAGAAAATTTAATACTTAACTTTCTCCGAGTGCCTACTTATACCTAGTAAGACATCAAACATACTTAATTGTCATTAAGTATTTATTTTTGATAGTGGAGTATCAACTTGGGAAGGAATCGACTAATTACTTGAGCTGCAAATCAGAACTAGCATGTCTTTGCAACTAACTAGTCCTCTGTCTTCCCTGATGTCAAGCCGCGAGCTTTATAACATAAGCTAAATACTAAGAGATTACATTATCATATCTACTTGCAAACAGCATGCCGTTCTATCATGCAAATGCATGTGCCTACTTGTAAATGCATATGCTCACATGTGTATGCATGCATGTTCTTTGCATGCCCAAAAAATAATGCAACAATCATGCATGAGCTTGATGCATGACTTTTCCTTGTATTAAAAATGTTTATCATGCAATCTTGATGCATGTATATCCTTTCCTTTGTCCTAATGCACTATGATATAAAAACATATCCTTGTGGTGCAAAAAAGCTTACTCAATGGAAAGGAAATATGGAATTAAGTTACCAAAATACATTCTTTGATACACAAGGATCCGTTTTTAAACCAAGTCTTTCCTTAATGCAAACTAATGCTTGGAATGAGAAGTGGATTATTTCATTATCCTAATCTAGACTTAATCGATTGAAATCTTGGCTATTTCAATGTGCATTTAGGATTAAGTGTAGACTAATGAAAACAAGATAAATCAAGCATTAAGGCCAAGTAGAAACTGGAAAATACTTAGCTTTGATCATAACTTTGTCCATCCTCTGATCCTTGCCAAGAGCTATTTACCATCCTTTACTTGACTTACTTCAATTAGATGCAAGATATGCATGTGCCTCTTTGCTCATCATTGATGCTTTCTCTGGTTGCGAGGCACTCATCATAGAAGAGTTATCGGGTTCGGTTGGGGATGATAGCATTATCTTGATGCCTTGGCTAAATTGAGAACCAGTCATGCAAGTGGCCATTGATCAAATCGTGTCAGACACATCAACGGAAGCATATTGATCTCGTCTACAAGATCAACTATGGGCTGGCACGCGACCAATCTGGATGCCCTTGTGCCCATGAATAGGTATGAAGATAAATTCTACATCACACGTGCACGAGTTCTTGGCTAGTATGACATGCCCATAAGATGCAGGTTTCGGGTTTCATCTCTTGTGTCACTCGCCTTCTCAAATCGAGACGATTGCATTTTGATTTTTATAAATAAAAAATGTTACTAAAGCCAATACTGAGTGCCGATGTATTGGATAAACAAATGGTGGTAATCATGCAGGTCACGAGTTCAAGCCATGCTACCACCTCCTGTCTATTTTCTTTTTCTTGCCCTGCGCACATATTATATTTGAAATGAAACAATCTCAAACAATGCATAAACATGCATGTGTCCCGCGGCGCTGTCGGATGACGAAGCTTCAAGTCCTTACGCCGTCGTACAATGAATTAGTTATCGCTCCGCCTTTCGTTTGTGGATATAGCGCAGATATGGGGTCATAGAAGTCGTCGGATCGATCCTCGATCTCGCTCTCAGTCATAATGACGTCGCCATTTTTGCCTGTTATCTACGGAGTTCTGAACTAAGTCATTAATGATTAACACAATTAATCATGAATAATATGAAGCTGCCTCCGTGGCTAGTTGAAAGATCCGATCAGTTGATGTCGTAGGAACGAATCCCAGAGGCTACCGTGTGAGGAGTAGATCTTCTCGTTTTCGCTTCTGTAGAAGCTTTTAGCATGCAGATTACAGACTGTAAATATAAGAACCAATAATATCTCACCAGCATCACTCCGCCATGGGATAGTCGAGATTCTACATAATTAATGGCACAGGTTCGAATTCCAGATGCCGCAAATGATAGAGCGTTCTCTTTTGCTTCTAAGCCACGAGCTTCTGCAGAAGACGCTGAGCGATAAAATTATAAGAATAAACATGTACAATATATTCATTACCAGCACCGCATGGAGGGATGGATAGACAAAGGCTCTTCCAATACAAGCTTGTGAGTTCAAATCCAGTATACACTCATATGTAGTGCATCTTTTTTGCTATTGCAAGCTTGACCTATGCCGCCAAGAAGAATTCGGGATAAATTTCTACAACACTTGCGAGAAAAGGATGTCGCCACTTACGAAATCTTGAGACGCCATGAGAACTTATGAGAAGGATGATGAGCTATCAAAGGCCTCCATATGAGCTTGCCTGGAGCTCTGATACCAATGCAACAAGACTACAATTACGTCCACCACATGCCAGAGAGATGACTCTCCTCTCAACCAAATGCCTCTATATATAGCTCTCTCCAGGGGACTGCCTTCTTGGACAGGTAGATACTAGCCAACCATGTGTCGGTCATGTAACTGCATGTGCGCCAAGTGTCCCAGTTAACTCGACTTAACTCAAGTGGATGCTTCTAGAATGCTCTAGATCTCTTTGGGCAAAATACTCTCCCCTTGTCCCCCATGGGGATTGAACCCAAGACCTCCTCCTTCACATCATTGAGACTTAACCACTAAGCTAAGTGGATCACCTATTCACAAAAGCACAAGACCTCCTAGTAAGTCTAAACTCGAGATCTTTGGTCATACACATGGATGACCAAACGGTATCCGATTTCAGATCCGCCTGAACCGGTTGGACCCTTGGATCATAGACTTACTTTATTACACCTCTCCTTTCTATTTCTAATTCTTAACTCCCTCTCACTCCCTCACTTCTAACCCTACAAACTCATTACACACCACTGTGTCAAGTAATGAGTGCCAAATTTTTAGTCACTTGCCACTTAATGAAATTGCTTCTCATCACATGATACCTTCACTCCTCAGCCATTACCATCACATAGGCACCTTGACTGGACTACCTCCTCGACAAGGGTGCCAAAAACATGTGTACCTAAGTCATAGAGTCTTAGGGACTTGTGCTAAGTGACAGTATACCTCGATTTCCCACAAGCGCATATAGTGGTGGATTAATACATGCTTAATTATCAATCCGTGAAGATAGAGATATCAAGTGTATGAGGACATGTGCACACATGATGGAAAATGCTACCAATGCATGTACATTGGGCTCATCTACATCTCAAGTCTCTTATTTCCCTGAAACTGCACACTAGAATACTTGTAACACTAGTAAGCACAAATTAGACCTTTTATCTCATCTCAAATATCCCAATATGGTCAATAGCAGGTTCGTTTCGAAGCTCTTTATGAGACGATCTAATGGCACAGTTCAGCCTAATTTGACAAATGCACTTTGAGTTATGAGACAAATATTGAATGGCAGGAAACACCAACTCCTGCTCCACAACTCACCAAGCTTCACATATGCACTACAGTGGCTCAAACAAGAAGGGGAGGGTAAAGAACACACCTAGACACACATTTCAAGCATCAAACACACATGCAAACTCTTGCAAAAGAAAATTTGCAGTATAGAAGAAGAAAATTTGATCATTCTGTTTGATTAATCACAATGGCAAAAGGTCTTTACAAAGAGTCATCAAGTGATTTGTATACATGTTCCCAAAAAATGGTTCTTTCACACAAGAGACTGACACCTTTATTGAAAAACACTAATTCCTACTATTGTATAGAGCTAATGTTACAATGTTGAGGGATCTTGCATCTAGAGGACTCCTCTAGAGCATTTGCAAGGCTTTTGACATGATATCAAAGACATTTGAAGATGAAAATTATGCCTAAACTTGAAAATTTTTTGGGGCTTGCTTCTCTTTGCTTCTTTTTTCTGAAACATTAAGTATTTGGTTGCTAATATGATATACTTAGCATGAGAACCTCTTGTTGGGGGGTTAATGAAATTCTCCATCTAGAAAAAGCTCTTGCACTAATCATAGGTCTCAAAGGCATGTCATCTCGTTGAATTGGATACTCAATTTCTTGACATATGTTAGAACTTGTACATAGGTTTCCACATCCATGTGTAGTGTTGGACACCATAAGCTTGCAAAGAGAATCATCTTCATAGTCTTGTCGACTAAGAAGTGGCCTCTAGCTACTCCAACATAAGCCATTTGTAATACAAGAAGGTACTCTCCTTCACGAACACACAATCATAATTGATTATCCTTCCCATGTTTGAAAAGTTGTTTCCCCAAAACTACATAATCTTTATTTTGCTCCTCTAAAGCTCTTTTTCTAGCTAGATTAGCTCCTTCTGGATATTTCTATGATTTCAAAAATTCAACTAGTGGCTTCCACCACTCAGGTGATATCATCAGATAACACAAGGACGAATATTCATCTAGCATAGAAACGTTAGATATATTGCAATTGGTTACATATTCATGTACATCCTTTTGCATGCCTGGCCAATATAATCCTAGTCTTTTTAATTGTTGTGTTGTTTCACTTATGCCTTTATGCGTTTTCCATTTATTCTCATGAGCTTGTCTAATTAAATGAATTTTCTCTTCATCTACGATGCATCTTAGAAGTGTTCCATTGGAATCCTCAAAATATAAGCTACTTTCCACAATATGAAGGTTTCTTAATTTCTGAAGTCATGAGGACCAACCTATTAAGTGCTCACATCTATGAGGACGGTGTGAGAAGATTTGTCCAGATTAAAAACTCGGATCAACCCATTGGACTAGAACATCCAGTAGTCAAATTTGAAAATGTTGCATACATAGATAAAGAAGGAACCATGTATGTAGTCACCAACCAACCAGATGGGACAAACGAATTTGGCAATATAATCTCAAACACTGAAATAGGTGACATAGAGAAAGGGAACTTAGGAAGAGAACCAAAGACCCCTCGATGCAAATTAGTCCTAACTAGAATAATCACTCCAGAGTGGGTTTCCCAGGACAATAAGAGCATATATTTACTCCTAAACCAAGAGACTGACAAGGCCTTCTAGAGGTATAAGCCTAAATAGTCTAATGAAGTGGGAATGCTTACAAAATATGAATTCAAAGATCCTGATACCCAGGCAAAGTGACCTACTTAGACAATACTTCAAAGAGGGTCTTTGTGGTCTCGGAGCATGCTAGGCACACCTACACTTGGAAGGGTGAATTGGTTTTTCCCCAACCAAGATCCAATGTCTCTTAAGGTCATCAAGGAGCTGGAACATCATGGAACTCAAAGCGATAGGAGTAGAGAGAGACCCAATGTAAGCTTTGCTAACTCAATAGGAAGAGAAAGAATGAGAATAGAGATGGATAGGATGGAAAATGAGAGACCTAGAGATCCAAGGAATCAAAGGAATGTAGATGAATTCCCTTTGCCAAGACCTAGAGAACGCACGAGGACCTAAAGGCCTACACAACTGGTCAATTCTATGAAGAATTATTTCAATGGTACATGAGACCCTTATGATCATGTGGTAGAATTTAGGCAAGTCTTGAGAGCTGAGAAAGTTGATGATTTTTTCACACAATACAATGTTTTTGGTCTAACACTCAAGAATAGGACCTTACCTTGGTTTCAACCACTACATCAGAGGCAATTCAAAAACATAAATTAACTGTTAGAATCCTTCATCATGAAGTTTTCGAAGAATGGCATCAAACACAATACTTCCTTGCTAATACATAGCTTCAAACAAACACCTCAAGAAATGGTGAAACTTGGAGGAAGAAGATTTAGGCAATACCTAGAGAGGTGCCTTGTTCTATAGTTACCCACACCAACCGAATAAGTGGTCTTATTCCTAGATGTATTGTTAAGTACCAAATTGAGATCCTAACTGTACTTGAAGGACCCTATATCCATAGAAGAGTGTGTACGCATGTGCATAGATATTGAGGATGATCTAGGGGATGAATTTGAGCTTTCAAAAACCTACAAAGGTTCAGATAGCTCTACAAGTCTCACTTCCAAACAATCCACATCTATAGAGGAACTTGTAGAGAAGGTAGCTCAGAAGTTAGTTGTCTCCAGCAAACAAATACCCAGATTTGCCCCAGTGAAATGGTGTTATACTAGTGGAGGAGACCATATGGTGAACGTATGCCCAATCATGGGTTACCCCCAAGCAAATCCTAATAGCTAATACTACACCATAGAAAGGAGGTACACTAATCACATTACACATGATTGCCCTTACAACAAGCAAGCTGTTAGAAAAAACTATCCACAGCCATATCCACAACAAGGGAGATACCAAAACCAATACCCATCGTACCCATATGTTAGGGTGCAGCAATCCTACCAGACACAATATCAAGCCCAACAAGGCCTCAGTCAGTGTTAGTCCAACAACCTCCACCTCCACCTCCAGCCAATGTGATCCCAATGGAATATGTTGCTACTGAAGAAAACCTGAATAAAGCCTTAGTGCCAATATCACCATTGCTTTCAGAGAGTGACCCGAATGATCACAATTTTAACTCGACTCATGTTGAAAGCCCACATGCTTACTATATGCAGTCACTTGAGCATAGTGAAACATAATATTACGAAGACCCTAGTGAATCTAGTGGGGAGCCTGAATACACTAATGCCATGTATGCAAATCCTAATGTCATGTATGCAAATCCTAATGTCATGTATGCAAATCCTAATGTCATGTATGCAAATCCTAATTCTAGGCCTCAACCTAGACACATGAGACCCCTAGCACCTAGAGGACCATGCTTCAGATGCTAGGGAGATCACTTTATATGTGATTGTCCTATGCCTGCACCTATGTAACCCCAATCAGTGACAATTCAAGGTTTTTGTCACGATTGTGGGAAAGAGCACCTCTTATGAGATGGTCCGAAGAACCCAAACAATGGGCCACAGATCACTCCTATTAACATCATTGGGTTAGTAGTAGATTCTATGGGAAGTGTAACTTCCACTATCCTAGTGCAGCTAGCCAACTAGAGCTGAAGCATTGCAGCAGAATCAAAGCTTAGGTCAAGAAAAGAGTTCTGAGATTAGTGAGAATGAGAGCATAAGAAAGAAAAGGACTAGATCTTGGAAGGATAGCCGAGAGAGAAGGAAAAGGAAATGGTCTAAGAAGATGAGCAAGTTGGAGGAAAGCTTAAAAGAAACAAAAGCCAAGATAGTTGAACTCACCTCTCAAACACACTCTCACACATCACTACCACCATCACCATCCCCACCACCCTCCAATCCACCACTTTCTAATCCACCACCTAGAGTAGGATCAGTCCTTGTAGTCCCACTCCCGAAGACCTAGACATGATGCTTAAAGCATATCATGCCAGAATCCAAGAAGGGCCAAATGTAACAGATCATGAAAAGTGTTACCCTAAAGCTGAGTTAGAGATTGAACAAACCAAGCTTTGTGCTAAGATGGTAGATATAGCTCAAACCATGTTTGAAGCCATGCAAAGATTCCCCATTCTGTGGCAAAAGCAGTCTTATGTTGATCTTCTGGGGCAATTGCTACTTGGTTGTAACCAGAAAATCCATCAAGGAAGCTATAAACTTCCTTGCCTGCAACACGCTCCAATAGATGTTCAGTGATTGGAAGCAGATAACTATCTCGAATCGTAGCAGCATTAACTTTTTTAAGGTTAATGCACACTCGCAACTTCCCATTCTTCTTGGGCACCACTACAATGGGGGACACCCATTTAGTGTGCTCAATCTCATAGATAAATCCAGCTTTAATCACCCTATCAATTTCTTCTTTTATCTTGGATGCATAAGTGTGGTTATATGTTTAGGGCTTTTGTTTGGTGGGCTTGGCATCAGCAGTCATGGGGATGGTATGAGAGAAAAATTTTGGATCTACTCCCTTCAAGTCTCTATAGTGCCACACAAACACATCCCTATATTCCCTTAATAGAGCTACAAGCTCCATTTCTTCTTCTGTACTTAGGTCATCTCCTATGTATGTACATCTCTCTTTGGTCTCCTCAATGGTTACAGCAATTTTTTTGGTCTTTTCTTTATTATCATATGCTTCTCCTATGGAGACCTCTCTCTTAGGCATTCATACCAAAATTTTCCCGTCTTCAATTTCATATTTCTTGAAATTCTCTGGTACTTCAAACAAGGATTCCTTCTCTTCTTGTTTCACTGCTTTTCTTTTCTTTTTCTTTTGACTACCTTCACTTCCTTCCTTTGACTTTACAATTTTGATACTTGTGAGAGGTTCTTCTTCTTTTTGGGTAAATACTCCTATGTCTTCTAGATAGTGCTCCTCTGAGTTAAAGCAACTATCCATCACAATGGATTCTAGATCATCGTCATCCTCTTCTTCTTCTATGAGCTCAGTAGTGTCACACTCTTCTAACAAGGGCTGACACATGAACACTAAAATATCATAACCCTCCTCATCACAATGAGGTGTCCAATGTTCTTCGTTGACAACAATATCCATGGTGGCTAAGATTTTTGCCCAACCACGAGGTTGGAATTTCTCATCTGGAAATATCATCGGCGTATAGGCTGCGTCTTTAACTGCTCTATCTCCTTGGGTTGTTACTTCTTCTCTTGCTTTTAGGCATTTTTCCTCTTCCTCTGCAACCTTGCACATCCACAAGTGCGTATCTTCATGCATCCATGATGGGTCAGGTGAACTTTCAGAATGCACAGAGATAGAATCTTCTTTCGCTTTGTGAATAGGATTCCACTATAGGGGTGGTACATCTCTAAATGTGTAATTATTCAAATTGACCTTGGTTGTAACCCCTACGTGTTGTAAGTACAAGGAGTTGGTTCCCCAATCCTATACTATTTGCAATTGTCGTAGGAAGGGTCTTCCTAGGATCATCTCATATACATTATTTTTTTCAAAGTCACATATAGCAAATGTATGTTCAAACTCTACACCACAAGTGGTTAGAGTTATGCTTTCTAGCAATCCTAGAGGTCTTTCAATATGGCCATCATCCATTTGAAGCTTCATTCTAGTTGGTCTTAAAGCGGGTTTGCCCCATTGCTTCCACAAGTAGGTGGTTGCAATTGCAACACCAGCACCTGAATCTATGATCGCTTTGGTTGTGTAACCTTGGTTGGTGATTGGAAGATAAGTATTACCCTCTTCACCTTCACTCATGTCTCCTATTTTGTCGAGAGGTATTTCTAGAACTTTCTGTTTAGAACCTATTTTTGATGCATTGGAATCGAGTTCGGGAACCTAATTCGCCACATGCTTCCATAGCTCTAGTTTTACTTTGAGAAGCTCTTCTACGGTGAGATTACATTGAAACTTAGTGTTCTTCATCACATTAGTGTTTCTTGGAACCACTGAGTCTTCATTTCTTACCAGTATTGTGGGAGTTCTGATCTAAAGAGATTTAGATTCCCATGGGCTTGTGAATTGTGGCAACTCTTGCAAAGAATTGAATTCAAAATCTAATCTTTCGTCTTCTTGTTGCTCTGCTTGATCTTCATAGATTGATGGAATGTCTTGGGGAAATTGATCATGAAGGTCATCAATCTTAAGAATTGGAGGGGGATTACCCTTCTCCTTGGCCCATTTCTCTTCTTGTATTTCCCCCAAGAACTCTTGAGGGTACTGTTGAATTGAAAGAGGTGTTCCATCATCCATCGAATCAGGAACATAAGCTTTCTTTGGCAGTGAGCTTTCTTTTTCAACAACTGGTTGAGCCTATGGAGGTAAAGAAACCTGGGGCTTGTTTACCAACTGCTCTAATCTTTCTAGTAAGCCATGAAAATGCAAATCTGGTTTAACAAAGTTTGTCTTATTGAACATTTGACTGGTCTCAAGCATAGCATGAGCTAATTCTACCATTTTCATGCACATTTTGGTTCGTTCCATCTCTAAATCTGCTCTAGGGTAACTCTTGTCTAGGTTTGCAGTTGTAGGCCCTTCTTGAAGTCGAGCTTGGTAGGCCTTGAACATCATGTCCAAGCCTTCTAGGGTTGGATATGCAAGAATAGACCCTGGTTGCGGTTTATTTACAATGGGTGGCGGGGTGGAATGAGGTGGTGTGGGAGTTTTGGCATGTGAGGGATTCTGCGAGGCAATATTTTCTATTTTTCTTTTTGCATTTTTAAGGCTTTCCTCTAGCTCATACAACTTTCTATTCCACTTGTGATTGGCTTTCTCTCTGGTATCCTTCCATGTCCTTGTTTTTCGCTTACTAGGCTCTCCTGATTCACTTGACTCTGATTGTTTAGTTGGTTTGGCCTGTTGTGAGGCTCGTGCCCTAGTAACTGCCTATACAGGGGCCACATTATTGCTACTAGAACTTAAGTCCACCACTAAGCCTACCACATTAATGGGTGTAACCTTTTGTGCAATAGAGGGGTTTCTTGGACAATCTGGGGAGATGGTCTTTGCCACACTCAGGACAAAAAGCTTGTATTGTGATGGCCTATTCTTGACTCGGAGATGGTGGTTGGGGACAGTCACAAATGAAATGTTCGCCCTGACATCTAAAACATGGTCCTCTAGGGGCTTGTGGTCTCATTTGTCTGAATTGGGGCCTAGGGTTAGGATTTTTATACATGATATTCGAGTATTCAGGCTCCCAATTTTGTTCCATAGGTGGTGTCTCATAGTGATAAGGATAAGTCTCGCTATGCTCAGGTGACTCTGTGTAATAAGCTTGTGGACTATCTTCATAGGAGTAGTCAGAACTCTGAGCATGAGGATCATTCTCTAGTACCAATGGGGTCACTGGCACCAATGCTCTATTAGGGTTCTCCTCTGCCATTGCATACTTAACTGGAATCATTGTGGCAGGAGCTGGTGGTTGGTTTCCTACGACTGGTTGTGGCGTATATGGTGCCTGATATTGTTGTTGGGGTCTATAATATGGATGTTGGTATTGGTTTTGATACCTACGTTGTTGGTAAGGTTGTTGAAAAGTTTGTCTAAAAGCCTACCTATTGTAGGGACAATCTTGAGCCATATGGTTTGTGTATTTCCTCTCAATAGTGCAATATGGGGCATTCCTTTCTCTCATGTTCTAGTTTTGCAATGGGCAAACATTAGCCATGTGGTCCCCTCCGCAAGTATAACATCGGTTCAATGAGGTGACTCTCTATGTTTGTCTATTTTGGACTCCTAGCTTCTTGGCAACTTGCTCAGCTATCTCATCTATTTCCGTGGAGATTCTCGAAGTATGACTAGTAGAACTATCAGAATCCTTATAGACTTTTGACAATTCCAATTCCTCACCCAAGTTATCTTCTATGTCTATGCACATGTGCGCACACTCTTCTATGGATCTAGGCTCTTTCAAGTACACATATGATCTTAACTTTGTGCTTAGTAAGCCATCAAAAAACAAGGCCACTTGTTTGGCCGGTGTGGGTAATTTAGGAGCAGGGCATCTTTCTAAGTACTGTCTGAACCGTCTTCCTGCAAATCGCACTATTTCTTGGGGTGTCTGCTTGAAGCTGTGGATCAAGGATGATGTATTATGCCTGATGCCACTCTTGGAAAACTCTACAATGAATGCTTCTAGAAGTTGACCTATATTCTGGTAATTGTGACTGTTCAAGGGCTGAAACCAAGCTAATGTGGTACCCTTGAGGGTCAAACCAAATGCCTCAAACTGGATGAACAAGTCCTCAACCTGTTCAGCTCTTAACACTTGTTTGAACTCGGCCACATGATCATAAGGATCTCGTGACCCATCAAAATAGTTTTTCATTATCTTGACCACTTGAGAGGGTCTAAGGGTTCTTGGGTACTCTCGGGGTCTAGGCAATGCAAAATCATGTTCATCTCTTTGTTGCCTATGTACTCTTTGTCTTTCTCTTTCAACTCTTTCACTTTTAAGTCCTAATCTGTCTCTACCCATTGTGTGTCCAAAACTGACCACAGGTTTCTATCTAGATCTTTCCCTCTGGTTTTCATGAGCCTGGGATGATCCTACTCCGTGGAGGCCATGGGAAACATTGGATCTTGGTGGAGGAATGATGTTTCCAAACTCATCTATCTTGTCTAGTAAGTTGGTGACCACATACATGGTTGCTCTTTTATCAATGTATGAACCCTCTTCGAATTTGACTACAGGGTATTCAAGTCCAAAGGGTTGATCTGGATTTTTGAGTTGGACATCTGATCGCCTCAAGCCATCCTCATAGATGCGAGCACCTAATCGGTTGTTCCGAATATATTCCAATTGTTTCTTATATGGAACTTCTGGTGTTTGTAGATAGGCAGTGTCTGAGCCCCCTATAGGTTTCCCCATGCTAAAAGACATTTCTGAATCACTTGTGTCTGAACTTCATATGTAAGGATAACCACTTAGTTGTTGTGCCCAAGACTTAGCTGTATGGTTGACACTAGCCTCAGAAGATCTATTGCTTTGTCTATCCTTGCCTAGGTGTCTACCAGATCTCAGGTTCATAATCTTTGCCTTTTGGTCCCAAAATTCTTCCGTGTATTGCTCAAATTCCTTTGGAGTCCCCTTGGGTTCCTAGTCCCACCTGAGGGTCAACTTCAAATTATCCTATATGAAAATCAACGAGCTATAGAGCTCAAAAAATGGACTTCTGATGAAAAAGTTATGTCAAATCAGGCTCCTTGGGGTCAAAACAGGGAAATAAGACCTTTTGGAAAAATCCCAATTTTGTGTAAAAATCGCGATTTTGGGAGGTCTTAAAATCGCGATGTTGAGCACTTATGAAAATCGCGATTTTGAGGGATCATGAAAATCGTGATGCTGAACACGTATGAAAATTGCGATTCTGAGCAATCCCCAAAAAATGCGATTTTGCGTGAGAATCGTGAAACACGCGATTTTGAGAATGATCAGAAAATCACGATTTTAAACGAAAATCGTGTTTTCTCAAAATCGTGTTTTTAACATGAAAATCATGATTTTGAATGAAAATCGTGTTTGATCAAAGTCGTGTTTTTGGCCTAAAAATCGTGATTTTTGACCAAAAAATTGCGATTTTGATTGAAAATAATGTTTTTGACAAACTTAGAGAATCATGATTTTGAGCATAACCAGAGAATTGCGATTCTCAAAATGACCTCAGAATCGTGTTCTTTTCAGAAAGCTTTTAGGCGAGAAATAGAAAATCACTTTTTTTTAATTTGAATTTTATGAAAATCGCGATTTTCAATCAGAATCATGTTTTTTGGTGGGAAATTCAAATTTTTGAGCGTCGAGCAATGGCAAGCTCTTTATGTGCAGAAAATCATGAAAAAACACAGGCGCTTGCTCTCCCTTGCACTTCCTAACTCCTCGCACAATAATGCATGAAAAATGGTGACAATGCACTAAAAAACAAGAAATTTCTATGAAGATGAAGATGGAAGAAGATGGAGATGGTGATGATGATGAAGATGAAGAAGAAAAATGAGAAAAATAACAGAAAATAACTATTTTTTACCTTCCAATGTCGCAAATCTACGATCTTACCATCACAACGCTTGTCCTCGAAGCTCTCTCCCCGGCAACAGCGCCAAAATTTGGTGTAGCTCAAGTGTAATCACCACCTCCTTTACTTGTCAATCCGTGGAGACGTGAGGACTGGTATGAAGACCTTGAGCGAGTGAAGGCACAAGTGCGTGAGTGAAAGCACACAAACATGCACACACATATACACACACGCACACAGTAAGATCAAAGAGAGGAACAATGGGAAGCTTTCAATTGCACAAGAAATCTCTTAGAAAAGCTCTATTCTCTAACAAGCTAACCTCAAAAATAAGATCTCTAGCTCTTTTTATAGTTTTTTGACTAGTTTTGGCCCTGTCCAGACCTAGTGTCCGACCTAGTTAAAAATTAGGTTCCAAGGCTAGGAAGTATAAAAATTATGAAAATTGGTAGGATGATACTTCTAATACTCCTGAGGCTCGAGGACTCCTCGGCTTGAACAAAATGGAGTTATAAAAATATGAAATTGTATTTACAATGGCTTTTAGTGATGAAAATCACTTCTAAAAATTTGACATACACTTTTTGGAGCTCGCTATTTTCTCCTTCTTCTTGTGTGTCCACCTCTTTGATGTGCTCCTATGCTTTGTCCTTGACCTTCAGCTTCAACAGTTGTAGATGCATTCGAGTACAATGCACATCCAGAGTATGCATCTAGGGACAAACCACTAACTTACTAACTAACACTCACAATCACGCAAAACATCTCACTCAATAACTCCCTATCCACATCGATAGCATGTTGGTGTTGTAGAGGGAACACGAAATTATCTTGTTTCCTATGCAATGCTAATGTGGCTTTCTTCTTCCAACAGATAAGCATAATATGGCTGACGTCGCAGGAACCAGCTCCTAGGCAAGAACTAGTCAGCAAGTGGTTGATATGGAAAGTGTACCAATCATTCCTAAAACAACGAAAAGACCGGAAGAGTTGAGGCCATTCAGATTATACCTATACAGGACCCTCCAAGTGTCCATAAGATGCATGTCGGTAAAGCTTCGCATTGGTTTAGTGAAGTCACAAGACCCTTGGGAGAAGGATCGTACCTTTGGGAGGCAGAGTTGGAATTCAATAGAAAGTGGGGCAAGTATCATTTTTTCACAAGGGAATTTGAAAAGTTACAAAGTGCAAAAGGACTCCACCCTATGTGGGAGAAAGCAGGATTGGACAGATACTTCGGTGCTTAGCTCCCAAATCTTGACTTCATGAGATGCTACTATCTTATCAACACCTTGACTCCGAACAAGCACCCCAAAGGTATGAGCACATTTGTGCTCCCATCTTTGACAAGGGGAAATGAGCTAAAGAGTTTTAGGTTATCCAACAACTTAGTGCAAGAGGCCCTAGACATGAGAGGCATCCTACAGAGAAGGAGGTCCTGGTGCCCGATAACATGAAGAATCAAAGCCTCACCAAGGTCAAGGGCATGGTGGCCATGACAACGAACATCGTAGTTCACTTGAGAATGTACATGCAACATTTTGCATTTCCAACACAAGATAGGTTCACCATGCCAGCTAAGAAACTTTGGTTTATCTTACACCTTGCAGAGACACAGAGCCTCACCATCAACCTACCCCACTTGATCATCGACCAGATGCACTTGGCTCACAAGAGATGGCCACGTATCAGTCTTGTATGGATGTTGCGCTTTGACGAGAATCATTTACATATGTTTATCTTATGACATTCCTATTCAAAGGGTCCTAATGTGGACTAGAGTGTAGCAGTTCAAAGGCCGAACCTCCATTGGACCCCCTTCCAAGAGTATGAGAGGAATTGTACAAGTACCTTGTGCTCAACCCCATGGAGCAACACTAACCCCTGGCGTCATCCCTCCACCTCGACGGATCAGGCCATTCACATTATGAATACCCCCAAAAAGCTCTAAAGGTCCAAATATGATATTTCTGCCCATTCCCACTGATCTAGGATTCCCTGGAGGAGCACCCTTGGTAGAGCTCACCAATGAAGACTTTGGGCAGATTTTATAGGAAGTGAATCTTGAAGCAGAAGAAGAAAAACAAGTGGAAGGAGCTCAACTACAAGGAACAACACCCCAAGTGTCCATTACCATGGTTGATGTGGAGCAAGAAGAAGATGAAGATGATGCAAAAGATGAAGAATCTGAAGAGGGCGAGGAAGGGCATGAAGAAAGATACCGAGATGAGCAACAAGCAGTACTAGAACTCGTAGGTGCTCCTACATACACAACCCAGTTGCAAAGGTTATATGACACGATCAGAGTAGTGCAAGAGAAGCACAGACTTTCCTTTGCATCAGGACAAGCCCTAATAGAATAGATGTTAGCAGATGAAAGAGTGGACCCAGAATTCATCACTTCCCTCCAACTATTTTTTGAATCCTTAGGAGTTAAGGAGGCTATCTACACCACCGTTTGACAATCTATTCGATACGATTAGCATAGAATCGATACATGACCATGACTAGGAAAGAATATATGAATACTAGTAACCAAACCCACCGCTATCATAGAACCGACAACTACCCCCACCCCCACCCCCACCATTGACCTCACCATTGAAACTTTTGTACAAACATCAACCAGCTCACCCGTGCACCCTCCATCTCCCCCTTCTCCACCACTATCGCCTCCCACCACTGAACAAACTGTAGTCATAACAACTACCGTCACCCACACCCCAACCTCATCCACATCCTTCTCCTTCCATGAGCCAACCTCTCAAGCCACCCTCTTCTCTTCCATCACCAATCCTTTGTACACTTTGCCATTTTTGTCCTCCGAACCCATCACTAGCCATCCCATAATACCTAGCATTATAGGATACCCCCCACCCACTAACGATATTCTTGGTCTTCCAGATTATCCTCCTTTGCATGTAACCCCATCCCATGATCCTTACTTTCCTTTCGCATCCTCAATTTTTCCCCACACTGTAGTCGCAACCATCACCCCATCCCCCTATGTCTCATTCATGGAGGATTTTCTATACTAGCATAATATGCAATTGTTCGAACAACACTCACCCACACTCACTTCCCGACATACAAACACCACAATCACTTCACCTACCATGCCCACATACATGGTAGCATGTGCACGCACCACATTGTTAGATCCTATGGACATTTCACCATCCACAGCAACGCCCCCTCCCCCCACTCTTCCACCATTCCCCACTCCTCTACCACCAACCTCACCAATCACCACATCATTGGTAGACACAGCATACAAAACCCCCATTCCCTTTGCATTACACACTATTTCCCCTACATCTCATAATGTAAATAATATGTTTAATACATTAATTCAGTGTGCACACCAACTGCAACAAGCATACCACCAATTTGAAGAGTGCAATGCTGCCAACCAGGTAGAGTCTCAGCGACTGCAAGCTAGAGTCAGTATCTTGGAGGCTTATCACCAAACACTCCTAGCAGAACATACCACTTTACAACAGGCTCACAACAAAATGGAGTCAAAGTTTTCAAACGTAGATGATCAAGCAGTCAAGGGCTTAGAAAACATGCTTGAAGCACAAATGCTCATAAATGCCAAATTATGTCAGAATTTATGACTTCTCCGCAAATACATGGCTGCGGCATTAGAAGAGAACAAGCACCTCCAACAACAAAACCAAGATAACCTTGAAGCTTCTATTGAAGGCAACTCAAGCACAGAAATTAGTCCAACAAAGTACCGTGTTGTTCCCTCTGAAGATATCAGACTATTACTAGAGGAGCATGCAAATTTTTTGGAGTCCTTTGAAAAGTTAGAGTCAGAATGTATTGATCTAAAGAAGTAGTTAGCAGATGCCAATACCACTCAGCAAGACTCGGTCATCCCATGACAATCTACAGAAGAATTAGAGGCCCTAAAGAAGCAGGTGGCAGAACTACAAACATGTTTATTACCATATGTAAGGCCGCCCTCACCAGTCAAAGAACCAGAACCTTACACGGTGGTTGAGATTCCTATCGATGAAAGTTATGAATACTTGGCAGGCAAGTCACTTCAGAGGGAAGAGACACTTTGGAAATTGAAGTCCCAGATTGGCTCAAGAGGGTCGAGCAAGTAGGACAAACCCATGATGATCGTGTTGTAGTGCAGATTCAATCCCTCACCAATCTAGAAGAAATCGTTCTCAAATCTTCTTGCTTTTAGCACCTATCCCATCAGCGATTAATAACATTAGAGCTGCAATACATGCCCTACTTTGTCTTATTACACGATTATAATGCAAAAATTAAAAGGCATATAGGAATGGATCCCACCTTTGCAACACAGTTCGAGCCTAATGACTTACCTCAAAATGCACATGCTAGCTACATCTTTCAACCTACTTGGCGCGAACGGCTATTAATCGACTACCCTGAGATGATGAGCACCTGGGCCACCATGCCACTATATATCAAGTATAACCCATGTTATCGCCCAGTGGTCCGTTGCAAATCATGGCAAGCTTTTGCAATCAAAGTACATAACAATAAAGGATGCTTTGCTTGGGTCAACTATCCATATTTTTCTCCACCTCAAGGGCCGCCAATTGTAGCATACATGATATCCACCATACGACACTGGTCTACACACTTAAAGAATGTGCTAGACATCAGAGCGAAGATGTGTATGAAAATATTTGAGCTCATGATAGTCGTCTTCAAAACCCTTCGAAAGGTCCAGGCTCCATACATCTCCACCCCAGATTTTCTGCAGGAAACAAAGATTTAGTATACGACATGACCCAACCCCCCTCTCTGAACATAATCTTTGCATGGCATGTGTGCATAAAGTATTTACCTGCTTGCTACAAGCAAACCTTTGAGGAAATGTTCTCTAGCGGGTTCCGGGAATATCATTCTGAAATTTTCATTCCGAGAGCAACACATTTGCTCCATCTCTTTGTGGTAGAACAAGCCATTCATGCCGATCAGCTACGTGTGCTACATCCAAACATTCCAGGTCCAATCGATTGGGATAAGCTCATGATAGATTTGGCTCAAGGATTACACATTCAAGAACATCAGCTAGCTATAGAGGTTGTCGAGTATTACATCAAGCACTCCCACCAACAAGGGTCTCTCAGGGACGACAAACGCGAGAGAGGTGGGGGTGTTGGTAGCAGTTAGAGCACTCAAGGACTTACAAGACAGGGAAGCCAACAAAAAGAGTTAGAGCAGAGAGAAGGACCAAGTAGGAAAAGAAGTCGATGCAAATCTTGCAAGAAGGCCATATAACTTTTTATGAAGAAATATTTCCCAAATAGTGATTTTAGTCACTTCACACCATTCTAAATACCATTTTCCATATTATCTCTACTCTCTGCAAGTCGAGGAGTCCTCAAGCTTGAGGAGTATTAGAAGTAGCCATGTACCAATTTTCATAATTTTTAGACTCCGTTTGAGCCCTCAAATAAGCCCTAGAACCTAATTTTTAACTAGGCCAGACACTAGGTCTTGACAAGGCCAAAAGCTAGTAGAAAACTATAAAAAGAGCTAGAGACCTCATTTTTGAGGTTAGCTTGTTAGATTTTTGAGCTATTGTATGAGTCTTTTTGAGTAATACAAAGAACTCCATTATTCCTCTCTTTGTTCTTGCCTTGTGTGCGCACATGTGCGTATGTGTGTGCATGCTTGTGTGCTTCTCACGCATGCACTTGTGTTGTCACTTGCTCATAGTCTTCATACTAGTCCTCACGTCTTCACGGATTGACAATTATGAGGTGGATCTCCTCACGTTGGTACTTGCCATTGTTCTAGAGTGACAGAGGGCAAGTCTATCATCTTAGTTCTAGAAGAGTTTGGAGTCAATTTTCCTATGAGACTTTGTTCTATATTTCAGAGGATTTTATGGTTTATTATATCCATTTAGGTATGGTCAAGCTAATAAGGTTGGCAGTTTATATTTGATTTCATACTTTTACTCCATAGAGGATACATCATATGAACCTAGGTCATTTGGATAATGTTATATGTCATGGGAGTATATTTTGGAAGTTGAGTGTACATGGATATAACAGACAGCACTTAGACAATTTCCCACCTTTGAGACGATCTCTTATGAGGCTTCTTAAAGGTATCGATATGCGAAAGAAACACACAAGGATGATTATGTATATAAAATATATGGGTTTCATGGAAGTCTGAGCATTTTCTTCTACCACATGGATATTTCATGTACATTTTTTAGAACGAAAATTCTTTCAAGGGGAAGGAAATATCACATTATACTATGGGTGGGAACACCCTTTAAAGTTATATGGGCATGTGTGGCACATGGCACTCTAGAAGTGCAAATGACATGCTAAGTGGTTGGTAGAAGCAAAGAGGAAAGAGACGTGATTTTGGGACTCATGGAGAGGATGATTCAGACGATGGTTGGGAGGTGACAAGCACGTCTTTTGTGTGTATATATTCACATGACAAGCTGCCATGGTGGGCTATAGATAAAAGGATGTTACATGTTAGACTCTCATATTGATAATTTAGTGCATGTATCAATGCCAGCACTATATGCATTCTCTTGATGATTGAGATTTAGTTTCTTACATCTCAAATCCCTAAGACATTGTGAACTTAGGTATGCACATTTTTGGTGATGTTGTCAGAGACTTGGCTTACATCAAGGTGCCTATGTGATGGTTAAAGCATTGTTGCGAAGGTAGTGATCATGAAGAAGTAAATTTGAGTAGCTTGGCAAGTCATAATTCTTTTTCACTTGTTACTTCATACATCTTGTGTGTATGTGTGTGTGTGTGACAAGTTTTTAGGTATAGGTTAGGAGTGGAACAGTTAGGGTTAGGAAATAGGAAAGAGAGTTAGAGGTAGGGTAGATCACTCAATTTCTAAAAAACCAAAAACTAAAAAAAAAGTTCACATTTTTCTTGAGTCCTTGGTCTCAACCAAAGACCAAAAACCAAAATTCACCACCATTTAGTTCACTTGTATTCACAAGTATCGAGGAGCTTGAGAAAAATCAGTATTGTAGATTTGGTATCGCGTAGAATTTGGATTGTGGTTAGAGTTTGTTGTTAAAAACTTGAAGAAACATTCCTTAAAGTGAGCAATTCATAGAATAAAAATCATTTTCTATTTTGAACACTCACATGGGGTAACATGACACGTGGGGTACCTTGAGATTTGAATAGGGAGCATTTGGAAGGATATTTCAACTACAGGCACATATAGGGGACAAGGAGAGCACAATAGCACATTGGCACAAAAATAAATTTAATTTGGACTCAAAAATGTCCAAGTACCATGATCGATTGTGTTTGGATAGTGATACCAAATTCTTGTGTGCACGATACTCAATAGGTATCATGCATCACCGATACCTTAATCCTAGGTGTATCGTGATACCTTGGTATCATGTATTGCCTGGATGATTATCACGATATCCACGTATTGTGTATTGCTAATACTCCAAATATCGTGTATCATTGATACCTCCAAGTATCGTGTCCCGACACTTTCTAAGTATTGTGTATCGCTCATTGGAATATCGTGTATTGTCGATATTCTTGAGCATCGTGTATCATGGGAGCGAGGTATCTTGTATCATCCATAACTTGTATCATATATCATGTATCATGTGCATTAGTATCGTGTATCGTGTATTTTGTATCATGTATTATGGAGGTCTAGTATTGAGTATCATGAGTCTACCAAGTATCGTGTATCGTGAGAGTATACCGAGTATCATATCGTTCAAACTTGGTATCATGTATCATCACTCTCAATACTTGTGTATTAGGGAAAATTAGAAACAAAACCTACCAAGTCTTGAACTGAAATTTTGAGGAATAATAGTACTCAAACATTAGTCCAACCATTTCCGAGCCTTGATAAAATAACATAAGGGAAAATAAGAGATGTAAAGATTGAGTAAGATCCTGGGTTGTGAAATGAACCTTAGATCTTGATGTATCATAAGGACTCAAAGAGGTGTGATATCCTCAATAGGGAGTGTAACTCCAAAAAGTATTCACTCCATCTACTTTGAAACCTCTAGTGACTCAAAAGAAGAATCTATTATGGCGTATGAAGATATGCATAGCTCTATCCATTCAACAAAGCTCATGTCCGTGATAGAGGAAGAGTATAGGACTTCCTTGCAGTATGTCTGTACAAACTTGCACAAAATTCCTATATACTTGGATGGACTCAATAGGTCAGTGGCAAGACTTAGGAATTCCACAAATTTTGAAGTTTCTCCATGATCGGCTCTAAAATTTGAAGGAGGATTTTACATGTTCAAGTAAGGGCAATTGTATTTAGCAATTGAGCATCCCAAGAGAATCAATGAAAGAGGATAAGGTTAAGAGCCTAGTAACCCTACCAAGACTAATAATAGAGAAGCAGTATTTACTCCAAGAGGAAGATCAGTAGTAGTAAACATTTGGAGAGGGGATAAAACCCCTCAAGATGATTACTTGATGGAATTCTACTTTATAGTTGGAATTGAACAATTGTCGCAAGCCACCACCTATAAGGGGAGATAGCATCAACCTTGCTACCATCTACAAATTGCATGATCTTGAAGACTTTTCTAGAGTAACTTATCTGGATCAAAACATAAGAATATTGGGAAGTTATTGATCTAGAGACATTTAGGCTATAGTACTTGGGTTTGCTAGTATTTCCCCGAAGGGATCAAACAACCACATCCCAAAATCCTCAAGGGTAGCAACATAGCCATAGAAATCCATTCAGATGGAAAAATAGCCAACAAAATGTTCCAATCATGCCAGGTGTCCAATTTACTGTGAGATGATGAACATACCACCCTTTCCTTTAAGGCCCCCACAAGGTAGAGGACAATGTGTGTGTCATGTGGTTTAAGTGGTTTCCTTGACCTCTTAGAAGTGGATAGAAGACTACGACCTATTTAGGTAGCCAAGTGCATAAGGAATCACTATGATGGTTCTAAAGATCCTTATGACCATATGATAAAGTTCAAACATGTGTTGTGATCTGACCAAGTCGAGGATTTCTTAATCCAATATGAATCTTTTGGACTTACTATTGATGTTGTAGCATCACAACTCATACTTGCCAAACCAAGGAGCATCTCATGAGACCCAAATGTCACATAGAAGCATTCAGTAGATGCAATGGAGCTTTGTTAGCACAACATTAACAACAAAACTATGCATGAAATAACAGGAAAGTATCGTTAACAATACTTACACAAGCTTAATCACACACATAATCTTGTTGTTAGTCAACAAACTAACATGTCATAAGCATGAGGCAAGAAAGGAAGAAGCACACAAGCACATCATGATAACAACAAGAGCTCTCCAAGCATTCAACAAACTAGCATGATCTCATTATCTCCAAG
Source organism: Ceratopteris richardii (assembly GCA_020310875.1). Lineage (NCBI taxonomy): Eukaryota > Viridiplantae > Streptophyta > Polypodiopsida > Polypodiales > Pteridaceae > Ceratopteris > Ceratopteris richardii. Next base: position 147,434,016 of record CM035426.1, on the reverse strand, counting down.
AATGCTCTCTCGAATGAGAGGTAGTGACCTCTTTATATACAAAATTGGAAAAATCCATGCTATGTGGGATTTCTCGACCAAAAAGAGAATGAATCTCACTTATTCTCTAGTGTGGCACTCACACACGACTACACAAGAGTGCTTATTATACTGTAAAAACTAGAAAAAGGTACAACTCATGATGAATAAGAGTGGATCCAAGAAATATATGTTGTGTCATCAACAATCATCAATCTCAATAGGTGGTGAAGGACTAGTTCTCTCCTCCCTCAATGGTGAAATTTGATATGGTTCCAACATAGATACATGGAAAACTAGATGTATTCTCATGGTGCTTGGTAACTCGAGCTTGAAAGTGACTAGATTAATCTTGGCCAAGATGGTGAATGAACCAAATCTCTGATGGTCTAGCTTTACACAAGGCCTCAAAGTCTACAAAGTATTTTTGAGTAACCACACTTTATCCCCAATGTGATAGGATAGATTTTGAACACAACCTTGATCTGCATAATACTTATATTGTTCTTTAGCTCTATGGATCTCTTCCTTGAGTTCCTTGTGAATATCCATGAGATATTGGGATTTATCTTTGGTAGTTGGGTTCTTGACATGATTTGAGAGTTGTATATCCATCCTTGGATGTTGTCCATAATTTGCAAAGAAGGGAGTCTGCTTGGTGGATGAATACTATTGTTATAGGCAAACTCTGAAAAGGTTAAAAGCTCAAATCGATCATTTTGATGGTATTTGATAGTGCAACGGAGGTATTGTTCTAGGACTTGATTCACCCATTCTATTTTTCCATCAATCTGTGGATATAATTGGTTGTAGATAGTTTAACTTGAACACCAAGGAGCTTGCAAAGACTATTCCAAAAGCTGGATATGAACTGCAGACCTCGATCACTAATAATATCATCAAGCAATCCATGAAGGCTAAAGATGTATCTGAGAAAAAGTCTAGCCATGGTTGCACGTGTGATTGCCTTGGTAGTTCGAATGAAATGTGCCATCTTTGTAAATCTATCCACTATAACAAGGATGGCATCATACTTATCTAACTTTGGTAGATCTATGTTGAAATCCATATATAATGAGGCCCATGGCCTTTCTGGGATAGGTAAAGGTTGCAAGAGGCCAGAAGGTTTATGTCGTGGTACCTTAGATCTATTGCAAGTGTCACATGTTCGGATATGTTCTTTGACTTCCTTCCACATTTGAGGCCACCAAAAATCCATTTATATGAGTTCTATTGTTTTATTCACTCCAAAATGTCCTACTACAAGGTTTTCATGACATTGTTGAAGTACTTGGATCCTCGCCTTTCCTAGGGGGGACACACAATAGGTTTTTATAGAATAGAAACCCATCCTTTTCTTGAAATTCTTGGACTTTTCCTTCTTGAGTTTTCTGCTTAACATTACAAAAAAATTCATCTTATGGTAGAATCTCACGGATCAAATGATTCAAGGTTAAATCTTCATGATGGTTTGAAGAGATAGCTACTAATTGGAGATGCTCAAGCTTGAGTAATACACTGTCTTATTGATCAAAGGCCTCTTCACCGTTCTTTGGTGCAAGGTAAGATCTTCTTGACAAGGCATCTCATTGAAATTGCTAGCGTCCTAGATGGTATGTGATGACAAAGTCAAATTGGATAAAAAGTTACTCCATCGAGACTGTCTTCTGTTGAGGATGTGGGTGGTCATAAAATACTCTAAGTTCTTATTATCTGTATACATAATAACTCTATGAGTTGTTCCTTCTAGATGGTGATGCTAGGTATTAAATATGTCCACTATGGCATGAAGATCTTTGTCATGGATTTCATAATTAATCTTTGGAGTATAAATTTCCTTGAATGATATGCAACTGGATGTTGGTGTCCATCATCTCCATATTGGGATAGAACGGCCCCTAGCATGAAGTTTGATGCATCTGTCTATAGGAAGAAGGGCTTGCTAGAATTAGGATGAACTAGAATTGGAGTAGTGGTGACTGCTGATTTCAAGGTCTAAAAGGATTTTTTTGCTTCTTTGGTCCATGAGAATTTTGAGTTTCTGTAAGCTTGGTAAGAGGTGTCACTATCTTGGAGTAATCTCTAATAAATATCCTATAAAAATTGGCAAACCCTAGGAAACATTGTACATGAACTCAACTAGAGATGTTGCAGAAGATCCCACAACACGGGATCATAGGTATGAAGTAAGATCTCTTGATTACAAGAACTCCTTTTAGGGAGATGAATGAGATACAAGTAACTCAACAAGATCTTGTACTATGAGATTATAAGAGGACAAGGCTAGATGTCAAAGATCTGGACTAGACAAGACTAGAACAAGGAACAAGACAAGAACTAGAATGAGAACTTCAAAAGTACTAACTTGGTGATCATGATTTCTTGAGCTCCCAAGTTTAGTATTGGCAAGATTGAGTATGTATGTGGTCAACCCTTCCTTATATAGGCTTTCAAGGGTGGTTCATCAAAGGCAATTACAAATTGATGATGTCATCGATGATGCCATCAATTCAAAACATGATCTTTGGATGTCATAATCAAGCAAGAAGATAGTCAATTTTAGGGTTTTGGCATGTTCCAAATACAATGGAGGCATTGGTTTCTCCAAATTCTGGACCAATCATGAGATATAGAAGTCACATGGGATCCCAGGTTCAAGATGGTTTCCCTTGTCTATGACACCTACACCCAAATGTGTGAGAGATGTGAGAAGCTTCCTTGATTTGGCCCAATATGAGAGGGCACACATTAGGGAGTTCTCTCCAATTGCAAATCCTCTTACGGAATTGACAAAGAAAAATAGAGACTTCACATGGAATGATGAGTGTGAAAATGCGTTTGAATAAGTAAAACAAAAAATTATTGAAAATTATGTGCTAAAAATACCTAAGAGCCATTTATTGTTGCATGTGGTGCTATTGGAAGTCAAATTGGATGTGTACTTCCACAAGAAGGAAGGGTAGTGGCTTATGAGTCAAGGAAACTAAGGAAACATGAATTATTCTATACAACACATGACTTGGAAATGCTTGTGGTTGTTCGTGCACTTAAACATTGGAGACACTTATTGCTTGGAGTAAAGATGCACTTAACCACCTGCCAATGCTTGACACCTGGGCAATGCATGAACCGGCTCATCCGTGAGACAGCAAACTGAATATCTGGCTAAGTAATGCATAAGTAAATCAGGCGTCCAACAGCTTGTTGATAGAGGACAGCATCAAACGCATCTCCAGCATCATGAAGACTCAATCATAAAAATGTCTCCATAGGAGTGGCAATAGGCTTACAGTCTTCAAGGCCAAAACGATGCAGTAATGTGTGAATATATTTCGTTTGACACAAAGCCATTCCACCATCAACTTGCATAAACCGAATGCCCAAATAGTGATGCAAATGCCCCAAATCAGACATCTCAAATGAGACATGCAAATCAGCCTTAAAATCAACAATATGCTTCTCAATAGGACCAGTAAGCAGCACGTCGTCAACATAGACAACAATGATTAGAAGCACATCACTAGCATGCTTAACATATAAGGTGCTTTTAGTTGGACTGTTCTCAAAACCATGTGTGATCAAATAGGCATGTATCTTCTCATACCAAGCATGTGGTGCTTGCTTTAAACCATACAATGCTTTCTTTAACCTGCACACTTGGTTTTCATGCCCTTTCTACACAAAGCCACAGGGCTGAAAAACATACACTTTTTCATGCAAGTCACCATTCAGAAATGTAGTTTTAATGTCCGACTAATGTACAATCAAACCATGATGGGCTGCAAGTGCCCAGATGCTCCGAACAGTAGTCATATGGCATGTAGGTGCAAAGGTCTCATCAAAATCAATGCCTCTTTCTTGTGCATAACCCTTTGCAACAAGCCTAGCCTTATACCTATCAACTGTTCCATCAGGCTTACACTTCAGCTTGTAAACACACTTAGTGCCAATGGCCTTCTTGCTAGGAGACAAGCCACATAAAGACCAAATACCGTTCTTCATTATAGCATCATATTCAGATTGCATAGCAGCCATCCAATTTTCTAAATTTTGTGCTTCGTCAAATGAAACAGAATCATTCTTATCATAGAGACTAGATGCAGCCATAGCATAGCAATCTGATGCAAAAGAGGCACTATGAGAGCCAAATCGAGTACGATATGATAGAGGTGCATCTAATTTGTTGTCATGCAAAGTCTGCACCAACCATTTTGGCATAGTTTTTTCCTCCTCAATGTCAGCTCTCTCATCAACAAGTGCATCATGTAAATCCGCATCAGAAATGGGATGATCTGCATCATCACATGAAACCTGCAAAGGCTGAGAAGTTGCCTCATTAGGACCAGCACTAGACTATGCACCTATAAAAAGAGGCAACAAAGTATCATACATGTCTTTGGAGCTAATAGATGTCTCCTTAGTACATGAAAGCAATGGCTGAATAGCATCTTCCACAAAAACAACATCACGGCTAACCAGAATGTGTTTAGTCCATGGATGATACAAATGATAGCCTTTACTTTCAGAACTGTACCCAACAAAAATACATTTTACTACCTTATCATCCAATTTTCTACGATGTTATTTAGGCACTAATGCATATGCCAAACAACCAAAAACACACAGATGAGCAACAGATGGCTTGCGATCATGCCAAGCCTCATATGGAGTGATAGACTGCAGCGCTTTACTGGGACACATGTTAAGTACATATGCTGCACACATGACAGCCGCAAGCCAGAAACTATGTGGTAAAGCCTATCTCTTGACCATACACCTCGCCATCTCCATGAGTGACATGTTCTTTCGTTCAGAAACTCCATTCTATTGAGGTGTATAAGGCGCACTATACACTGGACTTTTCCTTCTTGAGTTTTCTGCTTAACATTACAAAAAAATTCATCTTATGGTAGAATGTCACGGATCAAATGATTCAAGGTTGAATCTTCATGATGGTTTGAAGAGATAGCTACTAATTGGAGATGCTCAAGCTTGAGTAATACACTGTCTTATTGATCAAAGGCCTCTTCACCTTTCTTTGGTGCAAGGTAAGATCTTCTTGACAAGGCATCTCATTGAAATTGCTAGCGTCCTAGATGGTATGTGATGACAAAGTCAAATTGGATAAAAAGTTACTCCATCGAAACTGTCTTCTGTTGAGGATGTGGGTGGTCATAAAATACTCTAAGTTCTTATTATTTGTATACATAATAACTTTATGAGTTGTTCCTTCTAGATGGTGACGCTAGGTATTAAATATGTCCACTATGGCATGAAGATCTTTGTCATGGATTTCATAATTAATCTTTGGAGGATAAAATTTCCTTGAATGGTATGCAACTGGATGTTGGTGTCCATCATCTCCATATTGGGATAGAATGGCCCCTAGCATGAAGTTTGATGCATCTGTCTCTAGGAAGAAGGGCTTGCTAGAATTAGGATGAACTAGAATTGGAGTAGTGGTGACTGCTGATTTGAAGGTCTAAAAGGCTTTTTTTGCTTCTTTGGTCCATGAGAATTTTGAGTTTCTGTAAGCTTGGTAAGACGTTTCACTATCTTGGAGTAATCTCTAATAAATATCCTATAAATATTGGCAAACCCTAGGAAACATTGTACATCTCGAACTCAACTAGAGATGTTGCAGAAGATCCCACAACATGGGATCATAGGTATGAAGTAAGATCTCTTGATTACTAGAACTCCTTTTAGGGAGATGAATGAGATACAAGTAACTCAACAAGATCTTGTACTATGAGATTATAAGAGGACAAGGCTAGATGTCAAAGAGCTGGACTAGACAGGACTAGAACAAGGAACAAGACAAGAACTAGAATGAGAACTTCAAAAGTACTAACTTGGTGATCATGATTCCTTGAGCTCCCAAGTTTGGTATTGGCAAGATTGAGTATGTATGTGGTCAACCCTTCCTTATATAGGCTTTCAAGGGTGGTTCATCAAAGGCAATTACAAATTGATGATGTCATCGATGATGCCATCAATTCAAAACATGATCTTTGGATGTCATAATCAAGCAAGAAGATAGTCAATTTTAGGGTTTTGGCATGTTCCAAATACAATGGAGGCATTGGTTTCTCCAAATTCTGAACCAATCATGAGATATAGAAGTCACATGGAATCCCAGGTTCAAGATGGTTTCCCTTGTCTATGACACCTACACCCAAATGTGTGAGAGATGTGAGAAGCTTCCTTGATTTGGCCCAATATGAGAGGGCACACATTAGGGAGTTCTCTCGAATTGCAAATCCTCTTACGGAATTGAAAAAGAAAAATAGAGACTTCACATGGAATGATGAGTGTGAAAATGCATTTGAATAAGTAAAACAAAAAATTATTGAAAATTATGTGCTAAAAATACCTAAGAGCCATTTATTGTTGCATGTGGTGCTATTGGAAGTCAAATTGGATGTGTACTTCCACAAGAAGGAAGGGTAGTGGCTTATGAGTCAAGGAAACTAAGGAAACATGAATTATTCTATACAACACATGACTTGGAAATGCTTGTGGTTGTTCGTGCACTTAAACATTGGAGACACTTATTGCTTGGAGTAAAGATGCGCTTAACCACCTGCCAATGCTTGACACCTGGGCAATGCATGAACCGGCTCATCCGTGAGACAGAAAACTGAATATCTGGCTGAGTAATGCATAAGTAAATCAGGCGTCCAACAGCTTGTTGATAGAGGACAGCATCAAACGCATCTCCAGCATCATGAAGACTCAATCATAAAAATGTCTCCATAGGAGTGGCAATAGGCTTACAGTGTTCAAGGCCAAAACGATGCAGTAATGTGTGAATATATTTCGTTTGACACAAAGCCATTCCACCATCAACTTGCATAAACCGAATGCCCAAATAGTGATGCAAATGCCCCAAATCAGACATCTCAAATGAGGCATGCAAATCAGCCTTAAAATCAACAATATGCTTCTCAATAGGACCAGTAAGCAGCACGTCGTCAACATAGACAACAATGATTAGAAGCACATCACTAGCATGCTTAACATATAAGGTGCTTTTAGTTGGACTGTTCTCAAAACCATGTGCGATCAAATAGGCATGTATCTTCTCATATCAAGCACGTGGTGCTTGCTTTAAACCATACAATGCTTTCTTTAACCTGCACACTTGGTTTTCGTGCCCTTTCTACACAAAGCCACAGGGCTGAAAAACATACACTTCTTCATGCAAGTCACCACTCAGAAATGTAGTTTTAATGTCCAACTAATGTACAATCAAACCATGATGGGCTGCAAGTGCCCAGATGCTCCGAACAGTAGTCATATGGCATGTAGGTGCAAATGTCTCATCAAAATCAATGCCTCTTTCTTGTGCATAACCCTTTGCAACAAGCCTAGCCTTATACCTATCAACTGTTCCATCAGGCTTACACTTCAGCTTGTAAACACACTTAGTGCCAATGGCCTTCTTGCTAGGAGACAAGCCACATAAAGACCAAATACCGTTCTTCATTATAGCATCATATTCAGATTGCATAGCAGCCATCCAATTTTCTAAATTTTGTGCTTCGTCAAATGAAACAGAATCATTCTTATCATAGAGACTAGATGCAGCCATAGCATAGCAATCTGATGCAAAAGAGGCACTATGAGAGCCAAATTGAGTACGATATGATAGAGGTGCATCTAATTTTTTGTCATGCAAAGTCTGCACCAACCATTTTGGCATAGTTTTTTCCTCCTCAATGTCAGCTCTCTCATCAACAAGTGCATCATGTAAATCCGCATCAGAAATGGGATGATCTGCATCATCACATGAAACCTGCAAAGGCTGAGAAGTTGCCTCATTAGGACCAGCACTAGACTATCCACCTATAAAAAGAGGCAACAAAGTATCATACATGTCTTTGGAGCTAATAGATGTCTCCTTAGTACATGAAAGCAATGGCTGAATAGCATCTTCCACAAAAACAACATCACGGCTAACCAGAATGTGTTTAGTCCATGGATGATACAAATGATAGCCTTTACTTTCAGAACTGTACCCAACACATGACAGCCGCAAGCCAGAAACTATGTGTTAAATCCTATCTCTTGACCATACACCTCGCCATCTCCATGAGTGACATGTTCTTTCGTTCAGAAACTCCATTCTATTGAGGTGTATAAGGCACTCTGTTTTTGGTTTAGAGGCCTCTGCAACAACCATTCGAGCCTCTTTCTTCTTTGCCTCTTTAGCAGCCAGTTTTGGATAGTTCTTTATGATATGATCATTTCCTTTACAGTACTTGCAGAACAATTTCTGCTTTTCTTATTTCTTTTCATCTTTGTCTTCCCTCTTTGATTGTGCAGAATTAGCAGATTTCTGCTTACTACTTAAAGAGCTCTATTTTCCTTTGCCCTTCTGACTAGCCAGGAATGCTTGATCTGCAACTCGCATAATGGACCTATTCTGCCTAGAGTGATCTTCCTGCAACAGAATAGAGACTAAGTCCTCAATTGCCAAGACATTTGGATTGCCTTTCATCATCAACGGAAGAGTGAAGCAAAACTTTGATATGAATCAGGAAGACCATTCAGAACGGTCTGCACAACTGAGCTATCTGGTATAACCTCATCAGCAGAAATCAATTGTTCCTTCAAGTCTTTGATCTTTGTTAGAAAATTGTCCATAGAATCACCTTCATTCATGTGTTCACTCTCCAACTGCTTTCAGAGGTAAGCAACACGAGCCTCATTCCTAGCTTGGTACAGTGTGGTAAGTGTATCCCAAGCATCCTTAGCTGTTTTGCAAGAGCGAATGTGAGGAATAATGGAACGTTTGACAGACAAAGCTATCAATGCATGTGCCTGGGCATCTCTGCCATCCCAATGAATTTGTTGTGTAGTAGGTGCAGCAGAAACCACAACACAAACAAGAATATGCAGAATATCATCATCTTCGACACCTTCTGCATCAGCTTCAGTATCTAGAGTTGTAACAGTTGTAGGTGTGATAGGACGTTTTTCAACACCCTGCACAATGTTCCACAGTCCTTTTGCAACCAATACATGTCGCATCATATAAGCCCACAACGGCTAGTTGGTACCATCCAACTTATCCTCAACAACCAACATATGAAATACATCACTGCTTTCAGCCATGGCCAGTGACTAAAATACCTTGATGCAGAAAATTGACTGTATCTCAAAAAGTTGAACAGACCTGCCTAGACGAGTTTTTCTAAACCTGTAGTAGACTTTGAGATGCTTATACTGGAAAACTAAAATAAGTATATACCTTTGGCACAAAAAGATGAAATAGCCTGCACAAGCACTACGATAGTGTGTTTGAAGGCCGAAACGAGCTCAGATCTCGATTTCAGCACCACACAGCAAAGCTGTTTTGATCTCTGAAGCACCTTGAGTATGCTCACCAAATTTCATGCAAATCTAAGACTGTAATCAAAGAGGTGTAGACGACGCCCTAGATGAAGCGACAACCTGCTCTGATACCAATTGTTGAAGTTAGACATCTATGGAAGCATGCGAACAGCACAAGGAAGAAGAAGAAGCTTGGAGCACAACACACAATACTGAATGTATTACAAGAGAATGTACAAAGATAAGTAGCCCATTAGGGCAATAGGTGTGTATACAAGCCGAGGGAAAAAAACCTCCTAAAGAGGGAAAAAAGTGCCCCGGCGATCCTAGAGTATTCACACACATCACTACCTAAATATATCAACAAAAAATGATGGATTAAATTTCTAAGTGAATATGATTTTGATATTGAATACTTAATAGGAAAAGAAAACAAAGTGGTTGATGCTTTGATTCATAAAACTTTATGCAATTCAGTTTCTATTCTATTTTTTTATTTTGGTATTAAAAAGAATTAAAAGAAGATTTGTATTATGCAAAAATCTTGAAATTTGTGTATGAAAATCAAGGTTCTATGTTTTAGGGAAAATTTCATTTGAAAGATAATGATTTGTATTATAATTCTCATTTACGTACTTCTTCAAAATCTATTTTGAAAAAAAATGATTTTACATGAGTCTCAAGATGCACTTTTCTCTACACACGCTGGTTTTTCTAAGACTTATGCTAAAGTGAAAGCTTCATTTTATTGGTCATCTATGAAATATGACATTAGGAGGTTTGTGAAAGAATTTTTGAAATTTCAACACGTTAAGGATGAAATTTCAACACGTTAAAAGAAGTCCTGATATGTTACAACCATTAGATGTGCCCAATCAAAAATGGGAATCCATCTCTATGGATTTCATAACAAAGTTGCATGTGAATAGAAGTGGGCATGATACCATCTTTGTTGTTGTGGACCATCTTACAAAGATGGCACATTTTCTTCCCATGAGGAAATTTGATAGAGTTATGCATGTTGCTAAACTTTCAATAAAAGAAATTATTAGGTTACATGGAATACCTAAAAGTATAATTTTTGATAGGGATGTAAGGTTTATGTCTAATTTTTGGAAAGCAACATTTCAATCCATAGAAACAGAATTTTGGACTAGCTCTTTTGATGAGCATCTCATAGATGATGATGTTAACTCTTGATTTTTGAGTCTTGAGTATTGAGCCATGAGCCATGAAAAAATTTTGATATATGATGTATTATTACTTTCATGATGATGTAGGCTATTATCTGCTTAGTGACAGGATGTTGACTTATGATGCATCCTTTTTGTTATATGTATGATGTATCATGTATGGTGATGTTTGCTTGTAGCTTACATTTACTTACTAATCGATGCCATGAGTCATGATTCATCTATGATCTAATGTGTTATAACTTATGTGTGGTGACTAGTTATTAGTTAAAACTTAATGATGAATCATGATGTTTTAGATTATTATCAATTTAGGATTAAGATGTCTAATGTTGTGACTTCTTATAAAAGTAGTTTCTTAAATTATAGCTCAATAAAAATTATGAAACTTAAATGGTAATGATATATATATATATATATATATATATATATATATATATATATATATATATATATATATATATATATATGTGTGTGTGTGTGTGTGTGTGTGTGTGTGTAAAAAATAAAATTCTCTAGATGGATAAATTTCCCAATTTTTTTGTTCTAAATGCACGAAATGAATTAAACGAATAATTCCCAAATTAATTATCTCTTTCATACTATGTCACAACTAATTTTTGCTTCATGCTTGGTAGCTAATGCATATCTGTTAGAAGTGTGGTAGGCCAAAAAATAATTAGGGTTAATTCCAAGACCTTTACAACCCTTGAACTTAACACAATACACCTTGACTTGATCAAGAGATATAAATGACAATATAGAGATAAGAAGACAATTATGAAAGTGACGCAGCTAGATCCTATTACAGACACTAATCGATGTAAAATCTCAATATTGAATGTGTGTATGATACAAAAATATGAATATAGGCTGAATCTAAGACTTCTAGTTACAAGTATTAATGTTGAGTGTCTAAGAGGTGTTATGTGAGTGTATATGTGCAAAAAGAAGTATGTAAATTATCCAAAATAGTTATTACAACAAACACTTCTCTGAAATTAGGTCTTCTCTAACGTAGGGAAGCAGCAATGGTCACTTCTAATGATGAAGTGGTAGGTAAACACATTATAAAATAGAATCACATGAAGAAACCATAAAGTAGAAGCCAAAACTCTCAAAAAGCAGCATGCACACTAGGGAGTGTGAAGAAGAACAAAGATAAATTGCCAAAAGCTCCTCCAAATGTGCATATGCACCTCCCAAGATTCCTAGCTCTTAACCCTAGAGCTTAAGATTGTATAGATTAAAGAATTGATGTATTATGAGGCTCTAATTTCCCTGTTTATATAGGTTTTGGATTATCTATGAAAATCAATATGAAAAGCTATAAAAATTCTAATGAAAAGTAAGTTTTTTGTGTGAAAATCAACTTGAAAAGCAAAATTAGAGTTTTCATTTTTTAGTTCATATTTATCAAGATGGTGGTGTTATATATCATTAGGAAGCTCTAAATAAGTGTTTTCCACTGATGCAATAATCTTTTACCATCTTTGTCCAAATTTTGACTTAGTATCAAAATTAGAGTTTTGGGAATTTTTGGCAATTTGGAGCACTCTAACCAAAAATCCCCCCTCAACGTCATAATGGCATAAGGTTCAAATGTTTGCATAATTTTTTATGTCTATCCCTAGATAATGCTTTGATAAATATGTCTGCTACATTTTCTCTTGTAGGTGCATAAGATAGCTCAATATGCTTTTCAAGTACCTATTCCTAAATGTAATGACAATGAACTTCAATATGCTTTATTCTTTTTCTTTGAAATAACAATAACACTTTGATTTTTTGAAAATATCTACATAGGTAGATGAACATGAACATCAAGAAAACTCAGGATATTCTGTAACCAAACTGCTTCAAGTGTAGCTATAAATGCAACTCTATACTCTTCTTCACTTGATGAAGAGGGTACTATTGGTTGTTTCTTGGGCAGCCATGAAATAAGGAAATCTCCAATATAGAAATAATAACCACTTGTGCTCCTTCTTGTGTCTTTGTCACCTGCCCAATCAGAATCCAAAAAAACTTTTAGTAGAAAATATGGTGACTTTGAAATACCATAGCATAACTCAAAGTTCCCTTCAAATATCTAAAAATCCTCTCAATTGCTTTCCAAAAAAATCTTGAGTGGTTTGTGTATGAACCTTGGTACTTGAGAAATTGCAAATTGAATGTCAAGTCGTATTACATAGGTCAAGCATCCAACTCCTTGACTATATAGCATAGCATCAAGATTTTTTGTCTCTATATCTGCCTATAATGATACATTAACATCCATAGGTGTCTGAATATGTTTACGATTTGTCATTTTAAACATTTCTAAAAGTTTTTCAATGTATTTTTGCTATGCCATATATAAAATCATTCCCCTGAGTTTGAATTCAATGCCTAAGTGGTAATGTAAAATCCTAAGGTCATTAACATCAAATGTATGCTTAAATTGTGACTTAAAGAACTGGAGATCTAAATCTTTGGGACATGTAATGATCATTTCATCAACATAGGTAATGATTACAACCAAGACATCTGGTTCTACTTTTACATAGAGGGGAGAAGTTGCATTAGCTTTTTCAAAACCAATAAATAATAGGTACAAATATATCTTTTCATATCATGCTGATGGTGCTTGCTTCAAACCATAAAATGCTTTGATAAGCTTACATACTAAGTGTTCGTTACCTAGATCTTAAAAAAATTTTGGTTCTTCAATGTAGGCATCTTCATGAAGATGCCTTGATAATTGGAATACATTCCAACTGAAAATTATAGCAAGAGAAAGAACTATTGTGACTATGGTTTTTTCAGACGTAGGTGCAAATGTTTCATCATATTCAATACCTTTCTTTTGTCCATAACATTTAACTACAAGTATGGCTTTATACTTGTCAATGGTACCATCTGCATTCCTTTTGATCTTGAAGATCCACTTAAAAACCAACTGTTTTATTACCTTTTGGTAACTTACAAAGCTTCCATGTTTGATTTTTATGTATAGAATCAATTTTCTCTTGCATCACTTTCTTCCAAACAAGAATTCTTTTATGCATCTTTGACACTCATAGGTTCATCTTCAACTAAATTTAGTGCAAGAATATTACTGATCTCAAATTTTTTTGCATAATTTACCTTAGTTGTATGATCTTTCTAACTTTTGGTTTTTCCTTTAAATGATTGAATTCCACTATCTTGTAAAGTTTCCACATACCATCTCAAAAGTTTCTGCAAGACTGGTGAAAGCTCTTGTTTATCTACAAAATTTTATTAAGGTGTTCTTGAGGTTTTCCCAACTTCATAAGTTGGTACATCAAGAGGTGATGAAGGAATATGTAAAGTTAGAGATGTAGATAGTTACGGTTGTAGGAGCAAAAACTTTCTCTTTACCTTTATTAGCTAAAATCTTTGGGGTTTGAGAAGGTTGAAACCCCCCCCCCTATGGCTGAATGTAAGCATCCAAATTTAACTTGAAAATAGAAAAATCATCTTCCTTTATAAATTTTAGAATATCTGCATGTTTATCATAAATATGATATTTTTTCTACAATATAAGCATTGCAGGAGAGTAGGATATCATGTGTTTCTTCCACGTAGAATCTATACCCTTTACTTTCAATTGCATAACCAATCTGCTTTGATGACCTTTACATCAAGTTTACCATCATCCTTGATCTCAATATGAACATAAGTTAGAGATCAAAAAACTTTAAAGTAACTCGCATTTGGCTTCTTACCAAAATAAGCTTCATAAGGAGTGATAAACTTTAAAGGTTTTGTGGAAGATCTATTGAGAATGTGGTTGGTGTATTTGTTGTGTCAAACTAAAACTTAGGTGAAATTTTCTTAGAGGACATCATATTATGCATCATTTCAATAAGTGTCCTATTCTTTCTCTCTATAATACCATTTTGTTTTGAAGTGTAAGCAATAGTGAGTTGATGAGTGATTCCTTTGTCTTCTAGAAAAGATTTTAAGTGTTTTGAAAGATACTCTCCTTCTCTTTCACTTATCAAAATATGGATCTCTGATTGACTTTCATTTTCAACCATATTTAAGAGCATTCTAAATGTAGGAAATACCTTTGATTTTGCTTTAAGACCAAAAATCAATAAATATCTAGAAAAATAGTCAATAATCATAATAAAATATATAAAATCTTGAATAGAATATGCTCTCATATGTCCATTAACATTTGAATGTATGATCTCCAATTTTAACTATGATGTATCCATGCTTCTTGAATAGCAGCTTATGAAGCTTTGCTTTAAGACATCCTTCATCTGCTTTTGTATCATCTGGTAAAGCAAAAGTGGGAAGACTCTCCACCATACCTTGATCCAAAATGTGCTTAAGAGTTGTGTAATTGATATGGCCAAATCTAGCATGCCATAACTTCATGTTGTCCATAGGTGTAGTAGACCTAGCAACATTAGCATTATTGATTTTGGACAAAACAAACATTCCACTTCTATTTCACATTAAAAAAGTCACTACTCCTCATTTGGAGTAAGGATGTGGCATGAATCTTTCTTAAAGATGGCTTTGTAGCCATCTGATAAGAAGTAGAAATGGACAACAAATCCTTCTTCATCTTTGGTATATATAGAACATTAGAAATGGTGAAATTTTCTCTTGCCCTTGACTTTAGGTTTACTTCTCAAACACTACAAAAAATTCAAAGCAGGACTATCTTCTATGTTCTTTATGTTGCTTGATCAAAAAATATTTCTTCAATACTAACACATGCATATGATTCTTCATTTGAAGATTTAGGTTTTGATCCTATTCATCATAATTATCTAACAATCTTTTCTTCTCATTAAAAGTCCTATTTTTGCATGTTGTTATAAAATGACCTAGTTTCTTGCAATAATGGCATATACTTTTCTTTGTGATGGATGTAGTGGAAGTAGACTTCTCTTTTGAAGTGGTGGAAGTGCTCAAACTAGATGTGGTGGAAGAAGAGGATGACTTACTTTCTTTCTTGTTCTACTGACTCTTCTTCTCCTTCTTTGTTGTCTCCTTCTTCTTCTTTCCTTTGGATGATGACAACATAGCTTCATCATTCTCTTCCATACTCTTGTATTGTTCTTCATCTTGAAGTAACAAGAATTGGAGTTTTTCAAATGATATTTCTCTATCTCTTGTAGAGAGAGAAAGAGAAGTAACGACTGAATGATACATAGATGGAAGCGAATATATGAGGGTATTCATGTAAGTCTTTGAGCTTCAAAATTTATGATTCAAGTGACTCACCAAATTCCATCCTTGTGTTGGCTAACTATCTTTTGAGATGATCTTTCCTAGTAGGGTTCCTACTTTGATAGGGATTCTCTAATTCCAACCAAACTTGGCAAGAGTTTTGCATGACTTGATCTATGTGAATGATATGCCTCATGAATCCCATAGCAATAAATGAGAATTTTTCTACATCTCTAGAATCCTAGCTGGAGAAATCTTTTGTGGGTTGAATTTTCATCTATCTCCCTCTATCTATGGTTAGAGATGTAATCTCTTGCTCTTCCTCTTCAATTTTTTGAGTGGAAATTGGGGTAGCAACCCTCTTGGTGAAGAAGCCACATCTTTCTGTGCTTTTCTAGGCCTAGGATACTTCCCATTCACAATATTCCACAAGTCCCTTATTTTTAAATAACGGAAGTTCAGCCTTGGCCTACTCTCCCAGACTCGTATTAATTAAAAGAAAACAAAAGTAGAAGTGACGGGGACTAGTGCCCACGGGATCCCCCGAATCCCACAAAGCAAGGGTAGCTTTTGCAAAGTTTAGATGGCATTACAAAGAAGGTTGATCACCCTGTCATCACCCTCGTGCGGGGCCCACTTGGGTTTGAGCTTGTGGTTGATCAGAAGGAGCACTTGATGATGCCTGAAGGGGGGAAATTTCTTACAGTTAGCGATTCTTTTGTCGAGGAAGAACAGCGATTTCTTAATTGACCACTCTTTGGGGGATTCACCAAAGTTATAAGCACATCTTTCCCACGAGATCTTCCATAGGACCTCCCCTCTGATGGCATTCTAGAGAGTCGTAGAGCAGTCGATAGCCTCTCCCGCAGTGCTTGTTTCCAGTTGATATGTTTCTGAAGTGTAATTTTCTTTCTGACACTTCCAGAGCCTGTTGGAGTTGGGACAGGTAAACAAGATGTGAGAAACATCTTCAATAGGCCAGTAGCAATGCTTACACCAGGGAGGAACCCCACAGATTTTGCGAGCCTTTAGGTTGGTCCAGATTCCACGATGAAGAATTTGCCATAAGAGGACCAACTTTTTGATTTCTATGAGAGGGTGACAGATAGCCATGAACTTCATGTCCCACCATAGCCGTGCCCACGACAGGCACCACTTCTTGTTGAGGTTAACCTCATAATCAATGATTTCTTTGATATTCAGGATTTTTGATAGGCTATTATCATTGTGCCATCTAAGACCAAACGAGCATGGCATGTCGTGCCCCATGAGAAGATGAACTTTAGATCAGTCCCAAGAAAGATGTCTGCTTTGCAAAGTATTCCATTCTTCATAGGTAATGTTTACGCTAGGGTCAATATCCGCGAAGTTGATTTGTTGGTTGTTGCCTTGTTCCCAGAGGTGTTTCCATTTTTTGAAGCCTTTATTCCATAGTCTCTTGGCGTTTTGAATGTTCGAAGATTCCACAATCCGGATTCCATGGATCGGAAACTAGATAGAGTCGTTTTGTCTGATATCGGCCACCCACTTCCAATGTTCACTTACTCTTATGCAGCATTTGACTTTATTCCAACTCCTCCATAGGGAACGCACAAGATTCGGGCCTTTTGGGAAAACTAGGATCGGGAAAAACAAAAGGGTCAAAATGCCAAGATTCTTCCAATTCGGGAATCCCACGAACATCAAAGAATTCTTGTTTCTCAAGATCAACTTGGCCCATGAGGCCTCCCCATTGCACCATGCTTAATCATCCATTTTGCTGCTAGTTTGTTAGCCATGCTCCCGATGTCCAGAATGCCAAGGTCCCCACTATCTCTTTGGCTGGTGCAGATGGACCACTTGATTTTAGGCACCCCCTCTTGTTGTGGTCGCCCATCCAAAGGAAATTTCTATAGATACTTTCTACTTTTGCAACTCTTGCTCTTTCGACCACTAGCAGGAGAGGAAGTAAATGATGGACGAAATGAGGAACATGTTGATAGCCATTGCGTGACCAACGAGATTGATTTGCATACCTCGCCAATAGTTTAACTTGCTTTCGAGTCTAGCCAGGACCCAACTCCACCACTACTCCATCGAGATACCAAAGCCCAAGGGGATCCCTAGCAGCCAGAAAATTTGGCCCTGAGGAATGTTTTGATAACCATGAACAAATAAAAGGTCAAGCTGGATCCCGACAATAGCTCTAAAAGCAGTCTTTGAGTGGTTGAGTTTGGATCCAGAGGCTTCACAAAAGGTAGTCAGGCACCTCCAAAAGTCCCCAGGATGGTACTATCATTGTGGACAAACGCATTCATATCATCGGCAAAAACTCTCATGGTGATCTGACCGTGGTCATGTGGCAAACGGGGGCCTTTGATATTACCTGCTTCCACCTATCATTCCACAAGCTAGCTAAGCCCTTCCATGGTAATGGCAAAGAGAAGGGAAGCCAACGAGCACCCTTGTCTAATCGATCTTCTAAGTTTGATCACCTTTGAGAGCTGGCCATTAACATTAATTTGATTCGATGCATTTCCCAGGAGGTTCGAGATCATCTTGGCGAATTTCTAGCTGCATCCGAGATCTTTGAGTGACTGCAGAATATAGTCCCATTCCAGCCTGTCGTAAGCTTTGTCAAAGTCGAACTTGAGGAAACCACATCTTGTCTTGAATCATTGCAAAGTCGAGACCTTCCCAAATATCTATAATGGCTTCCAATATTGAGCTGCCTTTGATGAAACCTTTTTGGTCCTCACTTAACCACACTCTCAAATGGCTGGAGATTCTATTGGCTATGACTTTGGCAATGATCTTATATCCCATTTGAAGCATCGTAATCGGACACAAGTTCTCAATTCTATTCTTTTCCCCTTTTGTGTATTAGCTTGATGATGGCATTGTTGAGACAAGTCGGAAGTGCACCAAACTCGAGCGCCTCTTGCCAGAAAAGACGAAGAGGGGTGGCAACCACCAACTTGAAGGACTTAAAGAACTCATTAGTGAGCCCGTCCGGCCCCAGGCTTTTACCACTAGGGAGGGCATCAATGACTTCTTCTTCGGAGATAGGGGCATCAAGCAGGGAACGAAGGTTGTGTGGGATCCTAGGAGAGGATACCCTAGATATGGCTTCCATGCAGTCCTGTCTATGGTGGGAGAGGGGGGTCGAGATCCCCAGGAGTCTTGTAAAGTGCTCTTCAATAATTCCAAGATTTTCTTCTTCTGTTTTGCAAACAACACCATTTGAGTATAGCAATAGGGGGATCGATTCTCTTTTTTGTTTTCTTTTAAGGATGCGGCACATCTTTTTGGTGGGTTTGTCGGCTTTGCCAGCCCACCACTCCTTAAAGAATATTTGCAAATTTTTCCTTTGTATTTCTTCCTCGTATCTCAGTAGCGCTCTGATTTTTTGTAGACCCATCTGGGATTGAGCTTTCCCTTTGTTAACTTCCTCCTCAAGTTGCTAGAGTCTATGATATAGAGCTTCTCTATGTGCCCGCTAAATAGTCTCGAGTATCTTCCTGGTTCTTATCATGATCTACCACGACCTTTCAACTGCACATCTCTAGCACTTGCTTGGGGACAAGCAGGAGGCGAACACCTCCTTCTACACTTCAACGATTTCTTGATGGACGGAGGGGAGAGAGAAGGAAGTCGTGCAGGTGTGAAACCAAGGAGCCTTTCACATTAAGGTGAGAGGTTGGAAAGCGATAATGATCAGGTAGTGATCAGAGATGGCAAGGTCAGTGCATTGCGAGATGGAAGGGCAGCCCCACTAATGAATAATGTTATGAGCAATGTAGCTTCTATCTAGTCTAGCTTTCCTCAAGTCCTCACCTGCCTGGAGATTCGACCATGAAAAGCCTTTCAAGTCTTTGAATTCGACTAGATCCAAGTGTAGTTTACTTCTGTTCCAAGTTTCTTTCTCACAATTATCAATGACCGGCCCTTGTTGTTCCTTCTATTTGCAGGTTCCTCCACCATGTTGAAGTCACCACAGATAAGCACGTTGTAAGGGAGTGAGTCCAAGGAGGCCCAGGTGTCCAGTCTCTCCAGCTCCCCGTTTGGGGCGTACATAGAAACTAACATGAATCAAAAGGGAACACCAAAGGAAGCGGCGATCCATCAATGGCTCTGAACTTCGATAGAGCTCTCAAGCTTTTCAAACAAGAATTGGTTAATACCAATTACTATCCCACTGGACCCTCGAGGGTGCGACGTTGAGATCCAGAAATGGGTCGAGGAGACCTGTCTAAGATGTTTCTGGAGGTCTGCTCCATCAATTTTAGTCTCTTGAATATAGATAAATTCAGGGTTTAGGCTAATGTCCCGAAGCCATTGACCAATGATGGTCGTTCTTGAGGGGTCAGACAGCCCCCTAGTATTTAACGAGATCATTATCATTGCCATAATTTACCCTCTTTGTGGGAGGGGGTCTTATCCTTTCTCCTCTTGGAATCATCTTTCTTTTTCGTTGGGAGGGGATCCCAACTTAGTAGGTTGTTTTTCCAGGGTAGCTCAATAGGCTGTTTTCCCTTGCGGGAGGTCTCTTGTTGAAAGGAACACATGACTATATCCGGAATAGTCGATCTGATGATGGAACTTTCACTATCCATGTTGTCTTTGTTACTAGTGGTAATGCCATTTTCTTTGCTTGTAGTATAACCCTCCATATTGGATTCTTTGTTGTTAGGGAGCTCTAAGGCCTTGTCGCTGGTGTCCACCTCAAATTGGTTCCTATCTGGGTAATCAAGTTAATCTCCTTTTCCAGGTTGCAATACAAGTTGTTTGGGGGGGGGGGGTATGATTTCTCTCAGAAGTCACCCTAGGACTTCTTTTCCTTCTTCTTCTGACTTCCTTGAACCCATGTGAGTTGGTTTTTGGGTTTTGGGGGCCCTTAACTACCTCTTCATTCACCAGTGGATTCAAGGTCCCATTGTCTTGAGATTTTTTGGGTGCTTCTTATTTGTTTGCTTTTCTTTCTCAACAGGCACTCTTTGATCCTCTAGCCTTGTTGGCCACAATGAAAACACGCATTAGGTAGATTTTTGTAATTAACCTCTTGTTCCCAGACCTCCCATTTGCCCAAGTCCACTTTGATCTTTATGACTTTCCGATTGGAGAAACGATGTCCTATACGAAGTTGTACAAGAAGTATGATAGTGAGCTTGACCCAGAGAGGGTAGCGGAGAGGTTTCGATTTGTCGAGAATGAAATCGGGGGACCATCTAAACAAACACCTGCCCGAGTTGGTAGGTTCCGACACTAAGGGCTTGGAATGCCATATCTTCATTCTCAAAGACAAGCAACATATGACTAGCTGGTAGGAACTCGCACTTGCTAACCCATGAGGGAACCACTCTTTTCGGAGCCACTGGCACAAAGTTTCGAGCGGCGGGTGGGGGCCAAACACTTGTCCAACGAGACAAACTTTCTTGAGCTCTTCTTGCTTTGACAGGATTGCAGTTCTACTAAGAGAGACCAAGGGAGGCTCAACACTCTTGAAAGCCCCAAGAATGACACAAGATTCCCCCTCCAAAATAGGAGCCAGGTTGTCAATCACCCCCTGGTCGAGGATAGGTTGCTTATCACAAGGGAGGGGGCCACCGAAGCGATGCCAAGAACCCTGAATTGCACACTGGAGAAAAACTTCCACCTTAAGACGCTTCTTCTTTAAACAAGTGGTACATTAAAGGCCGTAAAAGATTCCAGCTCCCCAATGGACATCACAAGCGCATCACTTGTCAATCTTGGGTTCCATGATAGAATCAAAGAAGGTTCACCACGTTGAAAGTTAAAGAATTTCTTGTTTTTCTTAGGAGTTGATTCTTAAATATACTTGGTCGAAGGAACTTGCTTAGGTGCTCTGATATGCTTGTTTTGCCACTTGAGAACACTGGACAGTCGCGATGACTGCCACTTGAGAACACTGCAAACTGCGCTCCAACTATGGTAACCTCTACTACACCCTCATGATGCAATTCAACTGCCAAGAGTTTAAGACTGGTATCGGATGAACAGTATGTGCGGAGCTACAATCGCACGTCAGCCATCTTCAACAATGCAACAACAGCAGAATTCTATTGTAATCCTGAAGGAATCTCCAATTGAAGAAGCGATTAATGCATTTGCTGCCGTTGCACCGTCAACTGGGCTTCAAAGTTGATCAAATCAATGAGTTCCTATCATAACTGTAGCGCCAAGCTCACATACTCTAATTAAGAGCTTGTACCATCGTAATTGAATCATGCATCTAATCTCTCCCACAAGTCTTTATCAAAGTCATCATCATAAAACTCCACAAAAAGAAGAATTTATCTTAGTTGAGCAAGAAAAAGCCTACTATGGATACTTCTAGTTGTGAGGTTGAGTATTGGGTAACATTTTGAGTGATTATTGAGTGTGCTCAGATGCATTTTGGTTGATTTGGGTGTTGGTCATTCTTCTGCCACCACCGTCTTTACTAACAATCAAAATGCATTGGAAGTTGCAAGGAACCCTATGTTCCATGCTCACACAAAGCACATTGAGGTGCACTATCATTATGTTAGGGAGATCTTCTTTACTGGAGAGATGATTTTGGCTTATGTTGTTGGTGCATTTTACCCAAGCCTACATGCTTGACATTATTTGGTTTATGTTCATTTGTAGTCATATGTGTAGTCATGTGAACACCTCTTGTAAAAGAATATATTTTATCTCTTGTAATTGAGAAAAAGAAAAAAGAAAAAGAATGGCTTACACCATCCATGATGTAAAAAGCAAATTTGTGGATCTAACTACCTAAAACCATGAATTAGTGAGCTGAGGGAATATTTCCTAACTATGGGGATCACTTTTAGGTGAAGCCATTCGAATTCAAATTCAAAACTCCCTCCAAAAGTAGCTATAAAAAGAGCAAGAAGGAAGTGGTGATTAGCAAGCCTTGTACGTGAACATTTCATGTCATTTTGTAGAGATTGAAGAGCTTACTCAATAGCTCTATCATTCTACTCCCATTGTGCAAATATTCATTGCCAATGTGGTTGTAATCATATGTGAAATCTATACATTCATCATTCTCTACTTCTCTATTTTGTTCTCTGCTATACTCACTCAGAGCAATAACTTCAGAAGCTCATATCTCGAGCTCTAAAACCTTTTTCTAAGTTTTAAAGTATGTTGTATTGGTCTCTACGTCTAGTTTCTGCATACAAAATTTCATGGTCATTCGATTTATAATTTGGGAGACATCTGCATTTTACTGCTCACTGGTCTATCTCTGCAGAGCCGCGAAAATGGCGGGAGTGTTCTTGACGTTGATGAATCTTGTTCTCAGTGCTCAGTTGATCATTTGAAGTGTTTTAACTTGGATTAGCAAGCTACCTAAGTCTATTTGCTATGACTAAAAGGAATTTATCTAATTCCTACCAAATTGAGAGCACTGTTCATTTTTGCCACAGGTGTATGTTCAAAAATAGCAAGTTTTGAGAGCTAGTCATTTCGCAACTGGTCTATCTTGACTTAAACTTTTGAGATACATGTTCCAAAGTACTTGGCTGATATTTTTGTGGATTTAGGAAGCTCAAAGGGTCTATAATCAACTTTGAAGTCTCAGTTGGCTGGTGTGAAGCCGGTAGTAGCAGCACCAACTCATCTTCGGATTGCATCCACCATCTCTCTCCACATATGTGCCCAGGCATGCTAATGTTGCAGACCTTTTGACAACGACTCTGCCTAGGGAGATGTTTGAAGATTTTCACAAAGCTTTGGCCTTACGTCCTTTTGAGCATTGTTTTATTTCCACATATCTTGGCACTTCATTATACATGAGTGCAAGCTCCTTGTTCACCGTATCACTCCCAAGGGGTATTTGTTGATATATTAGATGTGCATGGATACTCTTAAGACCATCGGGGCAACTTTTCCCCTCTTTAGGAATTTTTTTTCCCTGGCTTGTATATAGACCTTTAAACCTAACAAGTCATTTATCTTGGTACATTCACTTGGTAATACATTTTGTGTTGTGTTGTTCTTTCTAAGCTTCTTCTTCTTCCTTGTGTTGCTCATGTGCTTCTATAGACCTTGGACTCCAACACTATCAATAAAGAGTGAAGTAATTCTATCCTTTGATGCATCTTTTAATGCAAGGAGAGCACTAATCTGAACTTGTGCAATAGAGTTTGAGTATTTCTCTATTATTTCTTTCACTATTCAAGCAAAAGGAGCTTTGGAGATGATTGAATATTTGCTCTTCTGATACGTGCATGTATCTCTTAGTGCCACAATCCCTAACATGTGCTTATATTTTCTTGTATTTGAAAGGGATGGTGATGGCCTTGGCACACATGTCCAAGGTGTGTGATTAGCTTTGAATTTTTTTCTTCTCTCTTTGTTCATTCAACCACTTTATGGTTGTTGAGCTTCTCTATGTTCATTTCTCTGTTGTTTTTCTTGTGGGTGTCTCTCTCTCTCTCTTCTTCATTCTTGTTGTTGATCTTTGAGTTGTACCTCAAAACCTCTTCTCTCAAAATGTGCATGAAGTTTCTCTTCTAGCTATCTCCTTCTTTTTGTCTTCTCTTCTCTGTTAACTCTTGTTCTTGTGCTTCTTCTTGATTTTCTCTTCTGCTCACTTCAAATGTTTGACCTTTGACAAGTGACCTTGAACCCTGGTTTCTTCAAAGTCATTATAGCTGATGATGCTTGCTTTTTTTTGCTCTATTTATGTTTGTGCTTGTGTTTCTCTTTGTACCCCTTCTTTTGATGCTATTTCATGAACACTATTCATCACTTCATTCTATGCACTTGATGTTGGAAAGGTGTATGATGTGTTGTTGGAGCATTGATAGTGTTGATACCATCAAAGATATCTTTTTTTTTTTTGGTTATGAGCTTCCAATTGTGTAGCATTTGCATTGTCTCCTTTGTACTATTCTAAGT
The DNA here is from genome assembly GCA_020310875.1 of Ceratopteris richardii. Taxonomy (NCBI): domain Eukaryota; kingdom Viridiplantae; phylum Streptophyta; class Polypodiopsida; order Polypodiales; family Pteridaceae; genus Ceratopteris; species Ceratopteris richardii. The sequence continues at coordinate 147,409,366 of CM035426.1, read as the reverse complement.
GATGGATTCCATTACTTGATCCCTTGTTTTTGCAATAGCTTCAGTATCCATGCTCGTATGGATGGATTCAGCTCCATAGACCTAGGCTAGAGTTCTAAGCTAGTCTCCTACTATCATGACAGCACATAGAAGAATTCAAAATCAGTAATCTTGGTTCGCTCACATACTTCCTAGGTTTGGAAGTAGTATATACAAAAAGAGGTATGTTTTTTACTCAGAGGAAGTACATCAAGGACATGCTTTCTGAATTCAGAATGGAGAATTCAAAGGTTCCAAGTACTCCCATGGAGATGACTTGAAATTGAGTTCTCATGAAGGTAAACAAATTGAAGATGTAACTAGCTATGAGAGTTTAGTTGGAAGTTTAAATTATGCTACAGTAACTAGAGTGGACATTTTCCATGGAATAAGTGTCTTGAGTCAGTTCAAGCATACTCCAAGGAAACCTCACATGGAAGCAGCCAAGAGAATTCTCAAATATTTGAAGGGTACAATCAATGAAGGTTTATACTATCCTTATGCATCTAATATAGATATCAAACTCTTCTATGATGCAAGTTGGGTAGGCTTTGAAGATGATAGGAGAAGCACATCTAGATACCTCACCTTTGCAAATACAAAGTTGATTTCTTGGTCTTCAAAGAATCAACCAACTATAGAACTCTCATCAATAGAGGTTGAGTATAGAGGACTTGCAAATGCTACACAGGAAGCAATGTGGATTAAGACCATATACTCTGATTTGGGTCTTAAAACATCAACTTATCATATCTTTGGAGATAATATCAGTTCTTTACATCTTGTTGCTAACCCAATCTATCATGCCACACTAAACATATAGAAGTACATTATAATTATGTCAGGGAAAAGATTACAAGCAAGGAGATTCAACTTTCATATGTATCAACACATCAACAATTTGCAGATATGATGACAAAAGCATTGGATGGGGTCAAACTAAACAGGTTCAAATCAATGATTGGATTGCAAGATATTTTGAAGGATTGAAGACTCAAGCTTCTTAGGATTGATGGGGAGCTTGCCATTTGATTAATTTACTACTCTCATAAGTCATCCTGCTCCAATATGTTCACATGAACACATGCGTGTAAAACCTCTATGAGTAAAACCTTGCACTTACCTTGGTTATTTGTAAAAGATAAAAGAAGAAGAGAAATCTTGTGATATTAGGGCTCCTACTCCAGACTTTTTGGTACATGTAATCAAAGTTATATCATCCCAAAGATCTAGGATCGCATTTAGGTGAAGAATATATCTCATTCAAATTCAAATTCATGTACAAATACACAAACTTCTTAGTTGCAGGATATCACACCTTTCCTTGCGATATTGAGCTACACTGTTTAGCATAAATTTTGCTCACTTCATGAAGGAGTAGTCCTCTACACTTCCCATGTATCATATTTTTAATATAATACACATTCTTGATCATTACTTTAAGTCCTTCTCTATATGCTGCTACAGTACATTCATGTATATAGTGAACTTGTCTTGTGGATTTCTCTGTGTGTAAGCATCCAAATGTTATACTTTCACTTGATAGATGTGTAAAAAAGCCCTCTTGTCAATTCATATTATTTTGTGAGTTGTAAACATGTTTTTCTAACCTTCTCACCCCAAAATAGAAGGTTTTTCTCACTCCTTGCAAAGAAGAAGTTATTTGTTTTGATGCAAACATTTGGCAATGATATTTCAAATGACTTGATGGTTCTTTCTACATTTTTGGGAAGCTAACAAAGTCTACTAAGCATCCTTAGAGTCACATTGGCTAGTGTAGAGTAGGTTTGTAACACCCACTCATCTCAATGCATTGACCATCACCTCTTCACAAATCTGACATCTCAAAAGAGTTAAATTCAAAAATATGCTTCTTATTAGGATGAGTGAGCAATGTTTCATCAACATACACAACAATGATAAGAAGTACATCATCTGCAGGCTTAACATATAAGGTGCTCTAAGTTGGATTGTTCTCAAAACCATGTGCAATCAAGTAGGCATCTATCTTTTCATACCAAGCACGTGGTGTGCGGTTGAAATACATACACTTCTTATGTAAGTCACCATTCAGAAATGCAATTTTAGTGTCCAATTGATGTACATTCCAACCACGATGATCTACAAGTGCAGAGATGCTAAGAACGGTGGTCATTTATCAAGTGGGTGCAAAGGTCTCATCAAAAGCAATGCCTCTCTCTTTAGCATAAGCTTTTGCAACAAGCATAGCCTTATACATGTCAATTGTTCCATCCGGCTTATGTTTTAGCTTGTATACCCATTTAGTGCCAATGGAATTTTCACCGAGAGGCAAATCACATAAAGACCAGGTACCTTTCTTCATAATAGCATCATATTTTGATTGCATAGTAGCCATCTAGTTTTTTGAATTTTGTGTTGCATCAAAAGAAATAGGCTCACTCTCATCACAAAGACTAGAGGCAGCCATTGCATAGTAGTCGGATGCAAAGGAAGCATTATGAGAACTTGAACAAGTACGATATGATAGAGGTGCATCTAATTTTCTATCTCTTAAAGTCTACACAAGCCATTTCGGCATATTTTTTTTCCTCCTCTATATCAGCTCTCTGGCCTTGAGTATGCTCACCAATTTTCATGTGATTCTGAGACTGTGACTGAAGGGGTGTTGATGATGCCCTAGATGAAGTGGGGATCTTCTCTGATGTCAATTGTTGGAGTTCAAAGTCTGTGTAAGCAAGGGGGAAAAAGTCTGAAAGAGGGAAAAAATTCCTTGGAAGCCCTAAGTGTGTTCACACACATCACTACCAAAATATATCATCACTTTACTCCTCCCATGCAAATTTTGCTCTATTAATTTGATTTGAGCTAGAGTCTTTGGAATCTTTGATGAGTGTCATTGTACCAGGATGTAGTCCTAAGCTTGAAAATAGCTCCTCCAGCTTTTGAATGCATTCTTGATGCTTGTGTGTAGGTTCCATGTTCCAAGCATAGTTTATATGTCCAATATTCGGGGTGTGTCATGTAACACATATATATGTACTCTCATCAAAGGTATGTCAATGATAAGATTCCAAATGTGATCATTTTCATCTTGTCTTGCATGTATGCTGTAATCACAAATTAGAATACCTTGAAACCATTGTACCTATTTTTCCCCATTAAAAACACAATTTTGCATCATGTCTGATCCCTTGGTGTTGTTTTGAGCTTTTGGCTTTGACACGCATCTTGTTTTTTTATTCTTGCATTTGGCACCATTGTGTAATCTACCATGTATACAGTAGAGACATGGATGTCTTGTATTTTCACCTAGCTTGCAACCAAACATGCATTTAAATGTTTTGAGATCTCCTTGCATATGACATTCCACTAAACTTTCAAGCCCCTTGAATTTCAAGAAAAGCTCCTTCTTCTTGATGCTCTATGGTATTTGAAATGCTTGGTCGATGTAAATACCATGGTAAAATATCATGGTTCTCATGGTGCAATACAAAGGAAGCAAGCCACCATATGTGCTTTTCTGATTGTATTCAAAACTAGTTGCTATGAATGATTGTATGGTTGCCATTTTCCTCTTTAAATTGCACAACCTTCAAAGCTATGTTCATTATTTTCAAGCTAATTCTTTCTAACCATTCTCCCTTCACAATTTGACATTCGTACAACTTTAAAAGAAAGGCTAACGTATGTAACTTCATAGTACCAAACCATTGCTTTTTGTACTCTTTCAACATCAAGGTAAACAATGTTGTGTCCATAATAATGAAACAGATTTGAATTAGGTAACTACAATGAACCTTCAACATATTAATACCCACCAAGCAAGCTTACGACATATGAATTGGACTCCTTCAAAGCCATATGCACGTCGAATGGTGTTGGAAGTAGAGGCTCATAAATCCATTTAATCTATGTGTGTTGATAATACTATTAAAAAGCATATGATACCCTTTTTTACTTATACTTGTTGCATCACAAACGTTCAATATCTACTGTGTTGTTATCAAGCCCACAAAGTCTTTGTAGATTTTATGTTTAAGTGTCTCTCAAAGATTACTATTTGATGGGTTGTCAATGATGTGCGAATTGATCTTGAGGTTTGACATTGTATTTGACCCTTTGAGATCTTCTTCTCTCTATAGAATCATGTATCCCCATTATTGATCCATCCAAATAGCTATTGTATGTATCTTGCCAATACTGTTTGAAGAGATGGTTGGATACCACAAGAGAATGAATTGGTACTGCTAATCCCTACTTTGTACCTGCCCTCTTTCACTTCAGAGTTGTGTTGTAGGCCCCTTTAGCTTGCCAATGACTATAAATAAGTGCCTATGTACTTTGGAGATGATGCTTCAAACAATTAGATCAGAATAGATAACTTTGCACATAGCTAGTGATAAAAAAACTTGCTATTTTGGTCTTGATACCTCGTAGATATTTTGCTCAGTGCTCACAATATAGTAGCAATTAGGAAAATTCCTTTTGGGTGAATCAAATTACGTTGGAGAGCTAATGATTCCAATTGGAATCACTTAAAATGATAGACTATACACTGAGCAATGACTTTTGCAAGTAGAAGCTTACCCGTGACTTTTTAGGGAATGTGCAGAGATGACTAGAGACCACTTCGACACAGATTTCTCCAAATTGGCTGAATCAAATTGCTTGAAATTTTGGTGGTTTGAAGTAGACTTTGAGTTGGTTTCAAGCAGCTATAGAACATAAAAACGGTGGAGAGATCACTGCGATGTGAGAAATCAAAGTTCACTATACTTAGTGGACATAGCAGAGAAATCAACAAAGATACTCAATGATGCATATGTATTATGGAACATGATTTTACAAAATCATTAGAAAAGAAATTATGCAAAATGATAGTGGGATAAGTGAGCTATAGATTGAGCTACTCAATCCCCACTAATGATCAATGAAATGCTCTCAAAGGGAGTGTATCTCGCCGCGAGATTCCCAAGCCTTTTTATAAGTGCTTTATTCAAATTTGAATTTGAATTCAAATTTGGCTCTCACTAAAAAGTGATCCCCTTAATCTAGGAGATATTCTCTCATTCTAAAGTTGTGAGTTCCATTCTATCTAGCTTCACAAGTTTTTAGCCTTTTACAATATTCTCCAAGGATAAAACCTTTTACAATGGTAAATCATTAAGCTAGTACAAGGTATGATTCATATGAGTCATCAAAATCTTCTTCAAGGTCTAGCCAAATGTGAAGGCTTTGATTTGCACTAACAGCTCCCCCTCACGCCAAACATCTTGGCTTGCTCTTCTTCACCAATCCTCTTGAATGTCCTACAATCCAATCATAGCTTTAAACCTGCAAAGTTTATCAAGTGCTTTGGTCAATAAATTTGCACATGGCATATTAGTGGACACATATGCTAGTTGAATTTCCTTGCTCAATAGCTTCTCTCTCACATAGTGGTAGTGAACTTCTATATCCTTGGTTCTTGCATGATAGATAGGATTTGCGGCAAGATGCAAAGAACTTGTATTATCACCAAAAATTATTGGTGAGTTAGAGTGTAGTCCCAAATCTGAATAGAGCAATCTAATACATATGGCTTCTTGAGTAACATTGGCTAATCCCCTGTATTCAGCCTCTGTTGAGGATAAAGCAATAGTAGGTAGCTTCTTGGAAGACCATGAAATGGGCTTATCACTTGCAAAAGAAAGATAACCATAGGTACTCCTCCTATCATCTTTACAACCTACCCAATCTGCATCTGAGTATAGCTTGATGTCCAAATCTGATGTGTATGGAAAGTATAATCCTTGGTTTTGAGTACCCTTGAGATAATTCAAAATCCTTTTGGCAACTTCCAAGTGAGGTGCTCTAGGTTTATGCATGAATTGACTTAAAACACTTACTCCATAAGCTATGTCAATCCTTGTCAAGGTTGCATAGTTTAGACTCCCAACTATGCTTTGATAACCTGCAATCTCTTCAAGCAAATATGAGCACTCAATTTATGATTTACCTCCATAGGGGTGCTTTCTACCTTTGCATTTTCCAAGTGAAATTTCTTCAACATGTCCTGCGCATACTTCCTTTGAGTAATGTAAATTCCAGAATTTGTATAGACCAATTCAAGTCCAAAAAAATACTTTAGTGACCCTTGATCACTGAATTTGAACTCCTGCATCATTAGGTTCTTAATTTCTTTGATGCCATTGGCATCACTACCCTATAAGGATGATATCATCAACATACACACATAAATATATCAATTCTAAATTGCTTCTCTTGACAAATAGAGAAGTATCTGCTTTGTTCATCATGAATCCTTGATCTTGAAGGTATGTAGTCAACTTATGGTTCCATGCCCTAGGTGCCTGCTTTAAACCATAAAGAGATTTGATCAATTTGCACACATAATTTACCTTGCTTGGGTCTTCATAGCCAAGAGGTTAAGCCATGTAAACCTCCTCTGAAATCCAGCCATTGAGAAAGGCATTTTTCACATCCAATTGGTACATATTCCAATGCCTTGATGCAACCACACTTACCAATACTCTAATGGTTGGCATTTTGGCCACAGGTGAGAAAGTCTCTTCATAATCAACTCCTTGGGTTTGTGCAAAACCCTTAGCCACAAGTCTAGCTTTATACCTGTTTATGGATCCATCTGAGTTTCTCTTGATTTTGTAAATCCATCTAGAACCAATTACCTTCATTGATGCCTTCTTTGGTACTAGCTCCCAAGTATCATTCTCCTTGAGTGCTTCTATTTCTTCATCCATAGCCTCCTTCCATTCTGCCTTGGTCTTTGCTTCTTCATATGTAGAAGGCTCTTCAAGTGATAAATCCTTAGCAAGATAAATTGAATGCTTAGTAACTAATGAAGTGTCATACCCATATCTGATTGGCTTCTTGCTCTCCCTTTGTGATCTCCTTAGAGCTTGGTTGGATGATTCAGGTAAGTCTTCCAACCTCTTCATCTTTGTCTTGCCCTTTGATTTCCATGCCTTGAATTCTTCTAGATTGATGATGTCCTCATCATCTGATTCGATGTCTTCAATTTGGTTTGGCTCCTCCTTGGTGAGGCTTGGAAATTCCTCCAAGTCATATGGCAATTTGACCTTCCTGCATTCACTTTCAAACCAAGAGTCATTCTCATCAAACACAACATCTCTACTGACCATAAAGCCCTTGTTGGATGGATTATAAAACCTGTATCCTTTCTGATTTAAATTCATACCCTATGAAGATGCACTTCTCTACCTTAGGGTCTAGCTTACCTCTGATTTGAGATGGAACATGCACATAAGCACCACATCCAAATATTCTGCAATCATCAAGTGATGGCCTCCTACCATGCCATGCTTCATATGGGGTCATCCCATCAAGTGATTTGGATGGCAACCTGTTAATAAGATAAGTGGAAATAGATACACTTTCTGCCCACAAATAATTAGGTAACCTTTTTTTAGTAAGCATTGATCTAGTTGTTTCCATAATCAACCTGTTTCTCCTTTCCGCTACCCCATTTTGCTCAGGGGTGTACCTTGTTGTAATTTCCCTTTTGATTCCTCTGTCCTCCATCTGACCTTAACCTCTTTAGACTTCTTCATGTTTGATTTTCCACAAGTGCAAGATACTTCTTAAAGCAACTGAACACTTCATCTTTATGCTTCATAAAGTATAAGATAGTCCACCTACTGAAAACATCAATGAAAGACACATAATACCTTGAGCCTAAAATTGAAGGGTCCTTGCTTGGTCCCCACACATCTGTGTGGACAAGCTCCAAGTAATCTTCATGCATATAGCTTTTCTTTGAAAAGGGTAACATGTGTGATTTACCAAACTGACATGCACCACATTTATAGATCATGTGTTTCTTGGATACATTAGGTATCCCAAGCACACGTTGATCTCTACATATTTGCTTTAAGGTTCTCTCACCAATATTCCCTAACCTCTTATGCCAAATCTCAAGCTCTGACAATGTTTGATCTTTGTAATTATAGAGTGCAATATTCCTAGTTTCCTCAAGCTCAAATGTAAACAATCTACCTATTTTTTCTCCCTTGGCAATTCTCTTGAATCCATCTTGGGGGTCCTCCACAAAAGCTCCATATTTGTTGAATCTAACCTGCAAACCTTTTTCCACTATTTTTCCAACACTCATCAAATTTTAGTGATTGTAGGCACATAAAGAACCCTGCTCGACAGATTTCTATTCCCATCAGAGGTTTTGAAATTTCCTACCTTGATCACTGAATGCTTGGTGTCATCACTTGTTTGCACTTGGTGCTTTCCCTTGGGTTCCTCAAGGTTAGAGAGAAGAGCTACAGTGCCTGCTACATGGTTTGAATAACCTGAGTCAATATAGAAGAGGTGCTCATCATTCATACCTTGTTTTGAAGTCATGTTCATAATGAGAAAAGAATCCTCTTGATCCTCTATGTAGTTGTTGAAATCCTTTCTTGATTTTTATCCTCCTTGGTAGGTTTTATTGTAGTTGTTGTTGTAGCCATGATTGTAGCCTTGATTATGATTGAATCTTCCTCTTGATTGTGAGTAGCCACACCTTTGATATCCTCTTCCTCTCTGATTCTTGAAGTTCCTATAGCACTCATCTATAGTGTGATTAGACAATCCACATATGTTGCATGGGGAGGAGTTGCAAGGTCTCCCCCTACCTTGCTTACCTCCTCTACCCCTTCCTCTTGAGTTCCTACCTCTTCATGCATAGTTAGCTTGAGAAGTAGTACCTTCATCCTCTATTTTCTTGCTTTTCCCTTTCTCTTTAGTCTTTTCTTTATCTGTGTTTAGGGCAGAAGAGTTGTTACCTCTTGATGGTTCTCCATTTTTGTTGAGTTTGGCTTCATGGGTAAAGAGTTGTCCCATGAGTGTGGTAAGATCTGGAATTTGCATATCCATGTATAAGTCCATGGCAGTTGTGAAGGCTTCCCATTTGTCATCTGCCTTGATGCCATTGATTACTTGTCTCACTACTTGCTCCTCTTCAATCTCCTCTCCTATGCTTTCCAATTGGTCAACCACATCTTTGACTTTGGTCACATATTCTGAAACACTTTGCTTGGGTTGCTTCCTTTGAGTGGTAAACTCAATCCACAATTGATTCTTCCTAGCTCTTGTGTTGAAAGAAAAGTATGAAGACAATGTATCCCAAGTCTCTTGGGATGTTTTACAATTCCTAATGTGTGGAAGCAGGAAGTCAGAGATAGAATTAAGTAGATATGACCTTGCTAATGCATCTTTGGCACACCATGAGTTGAGTCTTTCAAGCTCCTCTCTTGTAGGTTGTCCTTTGCTTCTGAAAATGGGCATCTCCTCATCTTTTGATATGTATCCATAGAGAATCCTTCCTTGTAAGTATGTCTTCATCCTCAAAGACCAGTCTTGGTAGTTTTTCCTGTCCGATTTATCAATAAAAGAAGGGAAACCATCTCCCATTTTACCTCAACTTGCTCTGATACCACTATTGGAAGAGATGGTTGGATACCACAAGAGAATGAGTTGGTACTGCTAATCCCTGCTTTGTACCTACCCTCTTTCACTTCAGAGTTGTGTTGTAGGCCCCTTTAGCTTGCCAATGACACTAAATAAGTGCCTATGTACTTTGGAGATGATGCTTCAAACAATTAGATCAAAAAAGATAACTTTGCACATAGCTAGTGATAAAAAAACTTGCTATTTTGGTCTTGATACCTGCTGGATATTTTGCTCAGTGCACACAGTACAATATCAATTAGGAAAATTCCTTTTGGGTGAATCAAATTAGCTTAAACAGATAATGATTCCAAGTAGAATCCCTTTAAATGATAGACTATACACTGAGCAATGACTTTAGCAAGTAGAAGCTTACCCCCGACTTTTTAGGGAATGTGTAGAAACTAACCAAAGACCACTTCGATGCAAATTTCTCCAAATTGACTGAATCAAATTGCTTCAAATTTTGAAAGTTTGAAGTAGACTTTGAGTTGGTTTCAAGAAGCTAGAGAATATAAAAAATGGTCGAGAGATCACTAAGATATGAGCAATCAAAATTCACCGTACTGAGTGGACATAGCAGAGAAATCAACAGACATACTCAATGATGTATATGTATTATGGAACATAATTTTACAAAATCATTGGCAAAGAAATGATGCCAAATGATAGTGGGATGAGTGAGCTATAGAGTGAGATACTCAATCCCCACTAATGATCAATGAAATGCTCTCAAAGGGAGTGTATCTGGCCACAAGATTCCCAATCCTTTTTATAAGTGCTTTATTCAAATTTGAATTTGAATTCAAATTTGTCTCTCACTAAAAAGTGATCCCCTTAATCTAGGAGATATTCTCTCAATCTAAAGTCGTGACTTCCATTCTATCTAACTCCATGAGTTTGTAGCCTTTTACTATATTCTCCAAGGATAAAACCTTTTACAATGGTAAATCATTAAGCTAGTACAAGGTATGATTCATATGAGTCATCAAAATCTTCTTCAAGGTCTAGCTAAACAAGGTCTAGCCAAATGTGAAGGCTTGGATTTGCACCAACAAATACTACTCTAGTGTTATTCAAAAGCAGAATAAATCATAAAGACAACATTTACCTTGCTCTTTGTAATTTTCTCTTCATGGCTCCACCAATTTTGGAAAGAGACTCTATGTGTTGACTCTTTCTCTTTATTAGGTTACAATCAAAAGGCAAATGTGTAAAATGATCTATATGATAATGAATATTGTTTTCCTGAAAAAGTTGGCACACATCTTTTCGATGCGCTATGCAGGGTTCCTCTTCTCATACCTTAATTCAAGTTTAAGTTGTATATTATCTTTTGTCAAAGGGCCAATCCGTTCTTGTAGAATAAGTTCTCTCTTTTGGTAGTATGTAGCTTAACTACAAGTTCATAACGCTTCCTCCATGCTTCCAACTAACAATTTTGTAACTGCATACAATATCCAAGCATACCATCATGTCCATCACCAATGTTTCGCAACAATGATGTATCATTTGAAATGATGGTGAACAACTTGTAAGAGGGTCAGGAGGATATAATGTATCAATGCTCCATAGTTTTAATTCCTTGCATCCTCTCAATCATAGTTGGGTTCAGTAAGTTTAGTTCTTGTTCATGCATTGGCTTTGTGGGCATGCATAGACTTTCTTGAGATCAAGATGTTGTTTGAATCTATTAGTTCAAATCATTTCTTCACGTGAAAATTTTGATCACAAGCAAAAGATATTGAAGATGATGGTCACACTTGAGCAAATCACATAGTAAGCTTAATTTTGTGGATAGAGAAGATATGATAAAGAGAGTGAATAGTGTTGAGAGGAGATATCTCAAGGAAAAGAGAGAGGCTAGAAAGTACATCTTTCCACAAATCTTAGTACTGAAATTCTAAGAGTTTCTAAGAATGTTTCAAAACTTTTAAGAAAAAAGGAATATTTACAAGCTTTTAGCTTTAAATGATCTAAAAAGAACATTTTTTGTCTTAGAGAGAATGTACATTCTCTCACCAAAATGCCATAATATTCGAAAACTTTAGTTGAAGTCACTTTTTAAGTATAGAACATCAAATGAGAGAGACAAGGATCCAAAAGATAGAAAATGGTACTTATTCACTTTTTTAATTTAAAATTGGCATGTTATTTTTTTACCAAACTCACTTAAGGCCAAATTCAAAGCATGATTAGAGTTAATCCCTTTCCACTAATGTGGAAAAATAAGTGGCTCTTGAAGACCCTAAGCTTTTACTAATGTGGATGTTGGGGATTCAGCAGAATGATTCTATCTCATTCCCTATCACCAAGATTGAGTCAGTGGAAGATGCTGACATCCAATTGGCCAAGAAACTCTGGTCCAAATGTTTTTGCCAATGGAAGCACATTTAGAATAAAGAGAGGAGAGAGAGGATTAGGTTTGAGGAACTTGATGCCCACCAAAGTCTCGACTATGACGGTTGTGTCTTCTTAGACACAAAGCTAATGCTTGGGATGGATAAAAGGTGCATCCTCTCATTTGGCAAGAGGAATCTCATCCCGACAGGATAAAGTGGATCAATGGAACTAAAATTGAAGTCATTTAGAGACTCGAGGAATCTTAAGTTTCATCATAATTTCACAAGAAATAATGCAAAAATTGTCCTTGGATGAGGTGGGATTCTTGAATGCTCTAGACATGAGATATTTACTCATCAAAAATATAGGGAGATTTCAAGTTCATTACTCTTTGGATTCCTAATTTACAACTATGAAGTTATTTGATTTTCATTATTGATCCCGTAACCCTTGTTTAATCTATTTAAAGACTCTTGGTTCCAACATTGTTTGCATACAAAGTTTGCATTGAACAACATAAATGAAGTTGATAAGAATTTAATATTTCCAACTTAATTTAAGTGTGTTTATATCATGCCAAATTTAATGTTCTTGCACACCCTTTATGAAGATTGAGATGTGAAGCAATTGAAGCAAATGAAAAATTCAAGCATTTTTAAATGAATGAATGAGAATATATTAGCTTCATGATATATCACATGGACTTAGACACCATATGCGTAGATCCTAGCAATGGGCGAGCAAGTTTTGATCGGAGCATGGGAGAAAAGGCTTGTCCATATATCATAACCCCAAGTGCCTTTGAAATAAATTGCTGCTTGATTTAGCATAGAAATGAGTATGATTGCCCAAAATTGTGCATTCTTGAGAAATTTATGAATAAAGGTACATGTCCTAGCATTTTTATGGAGCAAAAGATCTACTATATCCTGACCACCATGTTTCCTAGGCATGGTGGTAATTTTTCATGAAATAGGAATTGACAACATTGTTGAATTTAAGCCAAGAGAAACAGTGATAAACTTTTCTCAATCCAATTCAACAGGAGTATGATGTATGAGTACAAAATGGATTGCGTAATTTGGAATCTAAAATATGTAGGTCAATCACATACTCTCTGTATATGAACTTTTTGCATTACTTATTGGAGCACCCAATCTGTAAGAGCTTTGGAAGAGACATTGACACCCATGGGATAACCAAGTATCAAAATTAAGGGCACCCAAATCGATGGGTTTCAATTTAGAGATATTCATATAAAGCTTGGAAGCATCTCCAAAAACATACGGTGCACATTGAGCAAACAACAATTCACTTTCAAAGCCTTCTACGAAAAGAATTTTTTCATCTATATATCCTACTCCAAAGATGGCATGTTCATTATTCCTAATGCCATGTAGTGTTAAAGAGGAAATACAATGCTCAAGAAACCAATATAGCAGATGTGAAGCTATTGTAAACAGTAGAGGACTTGAAGGGTGTCCTTGTCTAAATCCCCTTTGAAAAAGTATGGGGTATGTGAGAAAACTTTGACAAGAATGGAGGTGCATGAATCTTCTCCGAAAATGCAGACAATGGATGTCAATTTTTCCCCAAAACCAAGCTTCCTCATCGTCGACATTATGAAGTCCCAATAAATCGTATCATGAGATTTGGGAAAGGCCACATGGAGAGGATGTTCCATCATGTATTTAGAAAGGAGTTTCACAATAAGAATAATGTCAAAAATGGTGAAGGAAATTGAGCATGGTGGATTATGGGAAGGAGAGTTTTCTCAAGGGAAGAACTATCACTTTTGTTTGAACCTTATATAGAATCCTTGGTAAAGTAATGGGTTTCCAATATGATGTTTTTTTAGGATCTTCAACATTTGGTACTAAAATCGCAATTCCATCTTTCAATAATGTAGGCATGTATCCAAAAGTCCATATTTCATTCATTATTTTTGTAATAATTCCTTTCAATTCATTTTAGTTTAACATGATGAATTCTTTTAAAAATCCACCCCCCCAAAGCATGTGCTCTCCTATGGACCACGGTCCATATTGACAATGTTTCCAAGTAAGTCAAGAATGGACCTTACTCCATGCACACATACAGGCAACGACCACAACTTTCTCGATGCATTTGGAACTTATCAATCCACAATTGTCAGTCAAGCTAGACTCTCCAAACCACATAGAGCACTCTATTCCACACCACTAGGTATAAAAAATATCAAGGATATCTTGTACCCCTCCCCCTCTGAAGTAAGCTATATAAAGCACATTGTACCCAAGAGAAAAGAGTTCATCTGGAGAGGTGAAGCTTGTCTTTAAGAGTGAGTAAACAAGGTTAATGCACTCTTGCACTTATAGTGAGCATCATCCATGTACTAGTTACCAATACTTCCTTGTATAGCTTACTACTAAAATTACCTTTGGTGTCTTCCTCTACTTGGTGTATTCATCTTCATTGTGCCTCTCCCCCTCTTCTTATTCTCTTATGATTAATGTTTCTTTTGCATATTACTCGTTGGTATTTTCAGTTAGGATATGTTAGCCGGCTAGTTTTATTTTGTGATTTTGTTGTATCATCTCCCCTTCCATCAGTGCTTGGATGCATATTACACCATTGGCTACCGACTTCAAGAGCTGAAATTCCATCTACAAGTGCTCCTTTTTTACCCTCGGTGGGTTAAAAGTGTTGGTGCTAAGTGGTAAAATCCATCTATCTCTCCCTATCTTCTTATTCGCTTATGACTAATGTTTCTTTTGCATATTAGTGGTTGGTATTTTCAATCAAAGTATATTAGGGAATTAGTTTTTCTTTGTGATTATGTTGTATCATTTTGCATTCCATCAATGCGTGAATGCATAGTACACCATTGGCTACCCACCTCAAGAGCAAACATTCCATCTACAAATGCTCTTTTCTTACCCTCGATGGGTTAAAAGCGTTGGTGGTAAGCAATAATCTTTCATCCTTGTCACTTGAATAGTTCTTCCTTAATATAATTTACTTGAAGTCAATCTAATTGGGTCCATCCACATTGATTAACTTTCATTCTTGGTCCAATCCATTTTGGTTGAACACTTTAGTCTACGGTCTAGTCTCTTTTAATTTATTCCATTTTGGTCCATTCTAGCTTACGCATTTTAGTTTGTTTAATCAATTTTAGTCGATCAACTTTGGTTATGGTCTGGTTCATTGTGGTCGACTAGCATGGTCTATGATCTGGCCTATCTTAGACTATTCCATTCTTGTTTTGTCGATAGATCCATCCCAACCCAATTCGATTTGGTATGTGATTAGTCCATGCCAATTTTGGAGAAAGCGCTTGATTGATTCATATCCATATCTCTATTAACATTCATTGATTCATATCTATATCTCTATTAACATTCATCCTTGATCTTATACCATAGTCTTATCATATCAGTAATGTTTCTATGACCCATACTTTTGTCCACCTAAAAGATACCTCAATTATCATTATCAAATCCCCTGTAAAGAGCTATCAAAGGAAGAGGTTGCATTTAGGAAAACAGTTTTGCACTCCTCCAACATCCTCTAGAGATACATCTTCACCTCCAACACACATAACTTTCATGAATGACAACTTGACCAACTTACTATCACGAATCAATGTCAAGTTTTTAACATTCAAAGGGGAAATTGGAGAGGATGCAGATGACCATGCCAAGGGATTTTCATCCTATGTCAAATTTGTGGACCTCAAGGTCGAGAAGACGCATTTCTTGCACTATTTCCATTAACTCTTGAAGGATTGGAAGACAAATGGTATACTTGATTTGAAGAAGCCCACTTCACCTCATGGGAGGCACTATGTACTACATGTTCCAACATCTTTTGACCATGTAATTCCACTAAACATGCCTCAAATCAACTTGAAAATTTGTATTTGCACTTGCAACTATGAGAAACATTTTCAAAACTTATGATATGTGTATACTTTCTTGTGGATTTACTTGAGACTGATCCAAGATAAATTCTCATTAAAAAGTGGATGGAAAAGGCATTACTCAAAATATTGCAACAAAATCTCACCTATGGTGCTTCAATTCCAATAAAATTGGTTAGTTCTTCCTTGAATCCAGATAACACTAGGGACTGTTATCTTCTAAAAGGATTACAGATGAATTGGGTGAACATGTCACCCATGAATATTCTAGAGATGCAATTTTCTTAACTAGTTAGTAATAGCTTCTTCCATAGATGCTTTACACAAATACGCAGGAATGTCTAACCAATTAAACACTTTTGCCTCTCAAAGAAAAAAGAAGAATCAAACAAAAAGGAACCCCTATTATGCCCTTCTCGACAATTGTAAACACTAAGATCCTTTTAAAAAATACTTTCCAACAAGTACCTTTATATAAGACCTTCCTAGGATAGATAGAAAATTCCATAGTGAAGTGTAAGGGGTAATAGAAAGCTCATTTCCATATCCCACCTATATAATAAGTGATGGGCATCCACAACCACCATAATAGAAACTCTTATGATTTCCAAAGGTCAAAAACCTCATGATAGTGCACCTCTCATAGATAAGATCCTCCATCTCACTTTATCTATTAGGGAAGCACTAGATTGTGCCCTCTAACTAGACTATACAAGGTTTTAGAAATATACTTCTGATTACAATATCACCCATAGAGGGGAAATAATACAAGAATATAGAACCATTATAAGAAGTCCCACAACCCGAGAATGATAGGTATGGATAACTAGACTAGACACTTTACAAGAGATCGCACAACCCGGGATTATGCATGAAGCAAGATATATGGGTTATAATAATTCAATTGAGGGAGATGAACTCGATACAAGAAACAACTTGACAAGATCTTATACTAAGATATTACAAGAGGACAAGACTAGATGTCCAAGAACTAGACTAATCAAGACTAGAACAAGGAGAAGGAGAAGAACTACTTTGTGGGATTCAGGGGGTCCCATGGGTGCTAGGCCCATTCTTATGTATAGTTGTTATTTCTATTAAATAAAGCTTGGGAGAGTAGGATATACTTGGACTTCCATTTGAAAAAAAAAAAGGTACTAGAATTGGAACTTCAAAAGTACTTACTTGGTGATCATGACTCCTTGAGCTCCCAAGACTGGCATTGGCAAGATTGAGGATATGGGTGGCCAATCCCTCCTTATGTAGATGTTCAAAGGTGGCTTATCAAGGGTGGTTACAAATTGATGATGCCATTGATGATATCAGCAATCCAAAACAAGAACTTTGGATATCAAAATCAAGAAAGTAGATAGTCAATGTTTAGGGTTTTGGCACGTTCAAGATGTGATGGAAGCATTAGTTTCTCCAAGTTCTGAACCAATCATGAGATATAGAAAGTCACATGGAATCTAAGGTTCAAGATGGTTTCCTTTGTGCCCATGACATCACCTCCCTCTCAAGCAGCGAGTTTCATGAGGAGCAATCATGTTCACTCATCTCAGCTTCATTGGATTCTTCTTATGAAATTCTTGAACCTTGATTGCTACACTCTAAAGGTTTTCTATAGGTTCCCAAGTACAATCACTGATGTCATAGCCTTTCCAATGAACAAGGTACTCCAATATTCCTTGGGATATTTGCAAAATTAGGACATTCTTGACTTTGATTTCTTTATGATCATCAATCTGGATAAATAATGGAGGACTATTTCTCTCCCCTCTCAATGGAAAAATCTGATATGGTTTGAATATGAATACATGGAAAAGAGGATGTATTCTCATGGTACTCGGTAACTACAGCTTGAAGGTGACTGTATTAATCTCGACCAAGATGATGAAAGGACCAAATCTTTGATGGTCTAGCTTTGCACAGGGCCTTGAATTCTACAAATTAATTCTGAGTAACCACACTTTATCCCCAATGTGATAGGATGGATTTTAAACACCATCCTGATCTGCATAATATTTATATTTCTCTTAAGCTTTATGGATCTCTTGCTTGAGTTCTTAATGAATATCCATGAGGTACTGGGCCTTATCTCTGGCATCTAGGTTCTTGACATGATTTGAGAGTTGTACATCCATCCTTGGGTGTTGTCCATAATTGACAAAGAAGGGGGTATTCTTGGTAGATGTATGAACACTATTGTTATAGGCAAACTTTGTAAAGGGTGAAAGCTCAAACCAATCATTTTGATGATAGTTGATGATGCAACCGAGATACTATTCTAGGACTTGATTCACTCATTCGGTTTGTCTATCAGTCTATGGATGATTGGTTGTAGATAGTTTAACTTAGACACCAAGGAGATAGCGAAGACTGTTCCAAAAGCTACATATGAATTGTGGACCTTAATCACTAACAATATCATCAGGCAATCCATGAAGCCTAAAAATGTATGTGAGAAAAATTCTAATAGTGGCTACACCTGTGATTGCCTCAGTAGTTGGAATGAAGTATGACATCTTTGTGAATCTATCCACTCTAAAAATAATGGCATCATACTTATTTGACCTTGATAGATATGTGATAAAATCCGTAGATAATGAAGACCATGGCCTTTTTGGAATAGGTAATCCATGAGATTTATGACATGGTACTTGAGACCTATTGCAAGTGTCACAAGTTTGAATATATTCTTTGATTTTGTTCCACATTTGAGGCCACCAAAAATCCCTTGATATGATTTCTATTGCTTTATTCACTCCAAAATATCCGATTGCAAGATTATCATGACGTTGCTAAAGTAATTGGACCTTGGGCTTATCTAAAGGGACATACAATAGGTTCTTATAGAATAGAAACCCATTATTTTCCTGGAACTCATTTACTTCTTGAATTATCTACTTGATGTTACAAAACAATTTTTCATGTGGTACTAGAGACTCACAAATCAAATGGTTCAAGGCTAAATCTTCTTGTTAGATTGAAGAGATAGATGTTAATTGGAGATGTTCAAGCTTGAGTAATATACTCTCTTATTGATCAAAAACCTCGTCACCTTTCTTTGGTGCAAGGTAAGATCTTCTTGACAAGGCATCTCACGGACATTGATGGCATCCTAGATGGTATGGAATGAAAAAGTCAAATCCGGATAGAAAGTTACTCCATCGAGATTGCCTTCTATTGAGGATGCAAGTGGTCATAAAATACTCTGAATTCTTTTGATCTGTATACACAGTAACTTTATGAGTTGCTCCTTCTAGATGGTGATGCCAGGTATCAAATGCGTTCACTATTGCAAGAAGTTCTTTATCATGGATTTCATACTTAATCTTTGGAGGGGGAGGATTTCCTTGAATGATTACTGGATGTAGATGTCCATTATCTCCATGTTTAGATACAATGGCCCCCAAGGCAAAGTCTGATGCATTTGTCTTTAGGAAAAAGGCTTGGTAGAATCAGGGATGAGCTAGAATTAGAGCACTGGTTAATGCTGATTTCAAGGTTTGAAAAGCTTTTTTTTTGCTTCTTCAATCCATGAGAATTTTGCATTTCATGTACGCTTGGTAAGAGATGTCACTATCTTGGAGTAATCTTTGATAAATATCCTATAAAATTTGGAAAATCCAAGAAAGCATTGTACATCTCGAACACATGAAGGTGGTTGCCAATCAAGGATTGTCTCAATGTAGGACCCATAAAGATTCCTTTATTTGAGACAATGTACCATAAAAATTCTACTTCTGTCTAATAGAAAGATCATTTCTCCAATTTTGCATATAAACCTTTTTCTCGTAGTTTCTCTAGAACGATCTTTACATTATGTTTGTGATCTTCTATAGTTTTGAAGAATATCAAGATATGGTATATTTCCACAAAATCATCTAAATATTCTCGAAAGATATCATTCATCATATGTTGAAAGATGGTTAGAGCATTTATGAGACCGAATGGCATAACTACATATTTAAAATGCCTATACCTTGTTTGAAATGATGTCTTCCATTTGTCTGCTTTGATCCCAAAAAGGTTGTAAGCTCCTCGTAGGTCAATCTTTTTGAAGAAATTTTCTTCTCCAAGGCATTCCAAGAGCTCTGATATAAGTGGTAGAGGGTATCTACTTTTAATAGTGACTTTATTCAACCCATGATAGTCTACACACATTCGCAGAGTCCCATCGTTCTTCTTTATAAATAGGATAGAAGCTCTTGAAGGAGACTTTGAGTATCTAATCAACCCCTTGGCTAGATTCTCATCAATATTCTTATGTAGTTCTGTAAGTTCCTCTAGAAACAGTCTATAGATTGGTTCAAAGGTTGGTTGTGCTCCCTCTTGAAGTTCTATGGAACAATCATAAGGTCTATGCTCTGGGAGGATATTTGCATTCTTCTTTTCAAAGACATCTTGCCCACATACACACACTCATACACTTATATATATATATATATATATATATATATATATATATATATATATATATATATATATATATATATATATATATATATATATATATATATATATATATGTATGTATATATATATATATATACACATACACACACACATATATATATATATATATATATATATATATATATATATATATATATATATATATATATATATATTACCATGGGAAGTTTATACACATGTATTTAAAGAATAGTGCATCCCCTCTCTAAGTTAACTAGCAAAAATTTGGTTCTACATTGAATTAGTGGAACAAGGAATTTTAAGTACAATAAAAACTTTATCAAGTTAAGGATCTCTTGGGGATACTACATGATCCAATAGTGTTCCTGTGTTACTAGAAAGTGATGCTTATTGGAATTGAGCGTTAGTCCTATTTCCCTATACCTTTGATATATTTGTTCTATTTGTAATAGATGATCCTTGAAATTCCCCAATGGATTGGAACATCATGTACGTAAAAAGATGAAATTCTTCCATGAAGATCCTTAAGAATTGGAACAAGACCGATCCAAAAATTAATTAAATTAATGGTGCGGTTGAAGGCTGGGCTGCATTCCTCAAACCAAAAGCCATTTTAATGTACAAGTATGTACCTCATGATGTTATAAAATCTATTTTACCTTGATCATCAGGATGTATGGATATTTGGTTGTATCCATTGAGTCCATCTATAAAATTTTAAGTAACTCAGTAAATTTTAAGTAATTTTATAGATCATGTCTTGCCACATCTTCAATTATTTTCTTGGAAAAAGGGATAGGAAATCGATCAAGGATTGCTAAATACTCAAGGCTCAAAAATCCATGCATATAATATTTTATTTGATTACTTTTTTGACACGATCGCCATAAGCAATAGCCACTCCGAATGCTCTACTAAAGTAATGATGCCTATAATTTCCATCTTTTGTATTGCCCTTGTTACAACCTCTACATACTTGGGATTAAGCATGTAAATCTTCCTTCATATTGTCTTAGAGCCCTCGTTTAAAGGTATGGTGTGCACTTCTAATTTTCTTGGTATCCCCATAAGATAATTGTAACATGTGAGTACACATTGTTACTTGATTAAGTAACTCAAGATAATTCCATGGCGAAGAAGTGATTGAATTTACTTTTGGAATCTCTGGGGATCCCACATTTACCTCCTTCACATGCTGTTCTTTCATTGTGCAAAGTTGTGAAGCCCCTATTGAGTTGTTCATACTCGTTTCAAGAAAACTTTCTTGCATGAGGATCCTAGGTGTTGAAACCACATAGCATCCTTTCCCTACCATGATTTTCTTGCGATACTATAGACAAAACCATCCGCAAGAAGGGGAAAGCTTCCAAACCATCCACAAGAAGGGGAAAGCTTCCTTTAACTTTAAGGAGAGTCATTATTACAAAGTCAAACAAAAGTGAGCCCTTACATGTTTGCTTTGATCCTTTCTACTATGCCCAAGAGTTGAACTTATTTGCTACTATGAATAGGGTTTTCTTAGTGGGAGTGAGGCTTAATGCATGCATAGTGTATTTAGTAATAAGATTGATGCCATAACCTCTAACCATAATTACATAATTCAACATGTGGCCATAATATATAATATCATGGACACAAAGGAAACCATCATGAACCTTAGATTCCATGTGATTTTTTATATCTCATGATTGGTTTAGAAGTTGGAGAACTAATGTTTCCATCGCTTTTGAAACATGCCAAAACCCTAAAGATCGACTGTCTACTTACTTGATTATGATATCTAGAGGTCCTGTTTCAGATTGCTTATATCATTGATGACATAAAAAATTTGTAACTGCCCTTGATGAACTGCCTTTGAGCACCTATATAAGGAGGACTTGGCCACTCATATCCTCAGAGTTGCCAATGCCAGTCTTGGAAGCTCAAGGAGTCATGATCACCAACATATTCGAATAGGTGGTTCAAAGTGCCAAAGAAGAATGGGAAACTTCATTTCATCCAGGATCTATAGCCTGTAAATAAAGTCATTATCAGAAATGTAGGGACAAGACCTCTAGTAGATGAGTTTGCAGAAGTGTTTGCTGGGCATTCCATCTACTTCATGGGGGATTTGTATTGAGGGTATGAACAATTTCAATTGGCTATTGAGAGCAGATACATCACGACGATGAAGACAACCTTCATACATGTAGTAAGAAAGGAGAAAATGCTGATTTAGTTTTTCAAATAAAGAACGTTCACCACGCTACGCCATTTGGGCAGGAGAGGAATCGATCTCAAGTCATCAATTTGCAAGGGATATGTCTTGGCCAATATGGCCACATCATTTTCTTGTAGACTCTTCTAGAAGATACTTTTATTAATGCAGGTAGCTGAGGAGTATTAGACTTATTGGACATCAATTCCAATAGTCCCCCCCTTCAATGTCACAATGGTACAAGGATCAATAACCTCCAAAACTTTTGATCTCTGCAAATATCTCTTAACTGATTTCCATTGAATCTTGAGTTGACTATGCATGAACCTGGATACCTGAGAAACTACAAAGTGAATGTCCTAATGTGTATTACATAGATATATCAAGCAACCAATTGCTTGACTATATAACGTAGAATCAAATGGTTCTGAATCTTCTTCCGATTATAATGACACATCTATAGGTATCTACATAGGGTTGGAATCTATCATCTCAAACCTTTCCAATAATTTCTCAATGTATTTCTGGTGTGTAGTGTAGATACACTCATCTCTGTACATGAATTCAATCCTGGGACTTGTGATAATCATATCACTTTGTAGTGTATCTTGAACACTAGCTGGTTCATTCTCAACTGAAGTAAGTGCTAAAATATTATGAATCTCAAAATGTTCTCCATAATTTACCTATTCTTCTTGTTGTCTCCTTGTTTGGCTTTTGGTTCTTCCAGTGTATTCCTTTATACCACTGTCCTTCCAGATTTGATATAACCACTTTGGCGTATTCTTGAAAAGTGGTGGATCTTTCTTTTGGAATTCTGACACCTTCTCCAACTTCATAAGTCAGAACTTCAAGAGGTACTGATGATGCACTAGGTACTGGTGTAGGTAATGAAATTCTCGCTTCACCTGTATTTCTTAGGGTTTGAGAAGGTTCATCACCCCCCTTGTATGGTTGAATGTAAGAATCCAAATTCGTTCTGAAAAATGCATAGTCATCTGCTTTTATGAAATCTGGAATCTCTTCCTTCTTATCATAAATCTAAATTTCTGCAATGTATGCATTGTGTGATAGTAGGATATCACCTGTATCTGGAACATAAAATCTGTATCCTTTGCTTTCAATTGCATAACCAATAAAGATGGTTTTAATGTCTTTTACATCAAGCTTACCACAATCCTTCTTATCAATATGAACATAACCTGGGGAACCAAAAACTTTGAAATAACTCACATTAGGCTTCTTCCCATAATAAGTTTCATAAGGTGTAATGACCTTCAAAGCTTTTGTAGAAGATCTATTCAGAATGTGATTAGTTGTATGTATTGCATCAAACCAAAACTTGGGAGAAAGCTTTTTGGATGACATCATACTATGCATCATCTCAACAAGTATCCTATTGTTTCTCTATGCAATACCATTCTGTTCTGGCGTGTAAGCAATAATGAGTTGATGAGGGATACCTTTGTCTTCAAGAAAAGACTTAAAGTCTTTAGACATGTACTCTCCTCCCCTATCACTTCTCAAAATCTAGATCTTTGACTGACTTTCATTTTCAACCATAGCTAAGAACTTCTTGAAAGTAGGAAAAACCTTTGACTTCATTTTAAGACCGTAAATCCACAAATATCTTGAAAATTGTCAATGAACATAAAAAAGTACATGTAACCTTGAATAGAATCTATTCTCATTGGACCATTCACATCTGAATGTATGATCTGCAACTTCCTTGTGGCGGTGATGTATCCATGCTTCTTGAAAGGGAGTTTGTGAAGCTTTTCTTCAAGACATCCTTCACATGACTCTGCATCATCTAGTAACACAAAAGTAGGCAAACTCTCCACCATACGTTGATCTTTGATATGTTTGAGAGTTGTGTAACTGATATGAACAAATCTAGCATGCCATAACTTCATGTTCTTTGTACGTGTTGTAGACCTAGATACATTAGCATGACTAACTTTGGACAATACAAGCATGTCACTTTTGTTTTCACCTTGAAGTAGATAATGCTCCTCATCAGTTGAGAGAATATGACATAAATCTTTCTTAAAAACAACTTTATAACCATCTGACAAGAAAATAGAGATAGAATGCAAATTCTTCTTCCTGTTTGTTTACTTCTACAACAACAAGAACATCCAATCCATGACCATCTGCAATGGTTACTCTTCTACGTGAAGAGTTAATAAGAGAAGAAAATACCTTTCTGCAACCTGTCATATGTTTAGTAGCTCCAGAATCAAAAATCTAAGGATTATTTGAGATTGCATTTAATGCTGCCTGATCAAAAGCTACTTCTTCAATAGTAACACATGCATCATCTTCAGCACTATTACCTGATGCTTTCTTCTCATTAAAATCCTTGTTCTGCATTCTGCTATAAAATGACGTGGTTTCTTATAGTAATGGCATACTCCTCTCTTTGAATCAGATGTAGTTAAAGACTTTTCTTTGGGTGTAGAGGAATCATTAGGAGAACGATAGGTAGACTTTCTTTACTTCTGCTTCGATGATGATAACATGGATTCATCATTCTCTTCCATACCTTTTTGTTAAATCTTGAAGTAATAGGAACTGTAGGTCTTCAAATGAAAGTTCTCTATCTCTTATAGAGAGACATAAAGAAGTAACAAAAGCATGATACATAGATGGAAGTGAGTTTAGAAGTGTGTTTACCATCTCTTCATCTGAAATGTTGACTCCAACATTGAGTAACTAATTTTGTAAATCATTAAGCTTCAGAATGTGTGTCTCAACGGATTCACCAACTTTCATCCTTGTGTTGGCTAGTTGTCTCCTTAGATGAGCTTTCATAGTAGGGTTTCTGCTCTGATAGAGATACTCTAAGTCCAACCAACCTAAGGAGAACTTTTGCATGACTTGATTTGGGGTATAATATGCCTCGTGACTCCCATAGCAATATATGAAAGTATAGTGCATCCTTTGAATCCCATCTGGATTGCTCTTTTGTAGGAAGTAATTTGGCTCTTGATGATGAAGTGGTTCCTTCTTCTGCACTAACCTCTTGTTGAGAAGAAATAGGAATAAGGGGTCTTCTAGAAGATGAAGCAATATCTTCTCTGACTTGTCTTGGCCTTGGATAAGTGTCATTGACAATATTCCACAAGTCTTTTGATACTAACAAATTCATCATCATAAACCTCCACATTGGATAATTTGACATTCCCTCAAGCTTTTCTTCATTCTCAAGTCTTTAGTCACTCATCTTGTTAAGGGTGTATGTCAACTATGCTCTGATACCAAATGTTGGAATTGGGATGGGCCACAATAACAATAAATCACAGGTTTACAAGATCTTCCAACTGATGAATCTTAACGTATATACCTTAATACTCAAAATGAAGATACGTGAGAGATAGAGAGAGAATAGAAAAGATTTTCAAAGTGTACGATAAGCTAGGATGCTCACATACACTAACTTATATTCCAATGTCAATTACAATATGTGAATATGATACAAACTGATAAAATCTAAATCTATGCAGAAATGGGAACTAGATACAAGAGATTGTGTGCCTAAGAGGTAAGAAGAGTGTGTGTATGAGAATATGGAGAATATGAATACTTTAGAACTGTTTTACAATAAACCCAAATTTTGATTATCTAAATCAAAAACTAGTGAATGAACAAGTGGGGACAGATGTAGACTCATTACTCACAGTATGTTGTTGGCATGAACTCCTCAAGATGTCTTTAGATATAGACCACACCTCCTCCAAGTGTAAGTGTTGAGTGCTCTACTGCTTGGAGACGGTGTTCCCAACTTTTGGTGCAGATTTGGAGGAGATTTCGGCAGCCAACCATCAATTCTTTCTTAATTTTATAAGTAGCAATTCCGATTTCGGTTCTTCTTCTATTGTTGCTCTTGTTCCAGGGCTTGTGACTTCAACACAAAGAGGATATTATCTTGCTATTTAGGTCAATTTAAGATTTAGGGTTTCTAAAATCCTAATTTCATAATTAGGGTTTATTGTACAAATAGTTCTAAACTATTTCTATTCACTTCAATTGCATATACACACACTCGTCATACCTCGTAGGCACTTTATGCACAATTTCTTGTATCTAGAACCCTAAATTCAGCCTAGGTTTAGTTTCGTATTAGCATACATTCAGTTTTGTATCATTACACACATTGTAATTTGAAATTCATATTAGATAGTGTTTCTAAGTAAGCATTCAACTTACTTTGATATTTTGGCAAATTGTATATTCTCTCTCTATTTCTCATTCATCTAATTTTGAGTCTTAAGGTGTGAATGCTAAGGTTCATGTGTTAGAAGATCCTGTAGACCTGTGAATATTATTATTAGGGCCTACCGCACTTCCAACATTTGGTATTAGAGCATAGTTGACATACACCCTTACAAGATAAGTGATTATAGACTTGAGAATGAAGATAAGCTTGAAGGAATGTCTAACTATCCAATGTGGAGTTTTATGATGATGATTTTATTAGTATCTAAAGACTTATGGAATATTGTCAATGGCAAGTATCCAAGACCAAGACAAACAGGAGAGGATGTTGTTTCATCTTCCAAAAGACATGTGCCCCAATTTTTGCTCAACAAGAGGTTATTGAGGAAGAAGAAGAAACTCTTTCATCATCCAGAGTTTGTGATAATACTAGATTACTTCCTATAGAAGAGCAATCCAAATGGGATTCAAGGGATCCAAAAGCACTTCCATTCATTGCTATGGGATCCAAGAGGCATATTATACCCCAAATCAGGTCATGTAAAACCTCTTGTCAAGCTTGCTTGGAGTTAGAGAATCTCTATCAAAGTAGAAATCCTGCTAAGAAAGCTTATCTAAGGAGATAGTTAGCCAACACAAGGATGAAAGTGGATGAGTTAGTTGATTCACATATTTTGAAGCTCAAAGACTGACGTGATCAGTTACTTAATGTTGGAGTTTGTATTTCAGATGAGGAGATGGTAAACACACTTTTGAATTCACATCCATCTTCATTTCATTCTTTTGTTACTTCTTTATCTCTCACTACAAGAGATATAGAAATTTATTTGAAGAGTTACAGTTCCTGTTAATTCAAGATGAAGATCAACAAAAGAGTATGAAAGAGAACGATGAATCCATGTTATCATCATTAAAGGGTAAGAAGAAGAAGGAGATAACAAAGAAGGAGAAGAAGAGTCAACAAAGTAAAAAGGAAAGTAAATCTTTCACTTCATCTTCTACCACATCTATTTCTACTACTTCTTCCACACCAAAAGAGATGTCTATTTCCACTACATCTACTTTGAAGAAAGGAATTTGTCACTACTACAAGAAACCAAGTTATTTCATAGCAGAATACAGAAAAAGGATTTATAATGAGAAGAAAAGATTGTCACGTATTAATGTTGAAGATAATTCAAAACCTAAGTCTTCGAAGGAACAATCTTATGCATGTATCACTATTGAAGAATTAGCTTCTGATTAAGCAGCATTAAATAAAATCTTTGATGGATTTTTTATTCTGGAGCTACTTTTGCAAGAAGGTATTTTCTTCACTTTCTAATTCTTCGGCTAGAAGAGCGACCATTGCACATGGTCATGATTTGGATGTTGTAGGTGTTAGAAAAGTAAACCTAAAGCCAAGAACAGGTGAAAATTTCACAATTTCTAATATTCTTTTATGTTCCAGAAATGAAGAAAGAATTTGCTCTCGATATCTAACAGATGGATATAAAGTTGTTTTTAAGAAAGATTCATGTACTATCCTCTCACCTAATGAGGAGCATTGTCTACTTCAAGGTGAAAACAGAAGTGGCATGTTTGTATTGTCAAAGTCATGCTAATGTTTTCAAGTCTTCTACACCTAAGGAAAACATGAAGTTATGGCATGCTAGGTTTGATCATATCGGTTACACAGTCTCAAGCATATCAAAGATCAAAAAATGATAGAGAGTTTGCCTAATTTTGCTTTACCAGATGGTGCAGAATCATGTGAAGGATGTCTTGAAGGAAAGCTTCACAAACTTCCTTTCAAGAAACATGATACATCATAGCCATAAGGAAGTTTGAAATAACACATTCAAATGTGAATAGTCCTATGAGAATATATTCCATTCAAGATTACATGATGTCATCCAAAAAGCTTTCTCCTAAATTTTGGTTTGATGTAGTACATACAACTAATTACACTCTGAACAGGTTTTTCATAAAAGCTTTAAAGGTCATCACACCTTATGAAGCTTATTAAGGTAAGAAACCCAATCTAAGTTACTTCAAAGTATTTGGTTCTCTATCTTATGTTCACATTGAAAAAAAAAATCGTGATAAGCTTGATGTAAACGCAATCAAAGTTGTTTTTACTGGTTATGCAATTGAAAGCAAAGGATACACATTCTATATTTCAAAAACAAATAATACCTTACTCTCTCATGCAATGCATGTATTTCAGAAAGTTAGATTTATGATAAGAAGGCAAAGATTCCATATTTCATAAAGAAGATAACTATGCATTTTTAGAAGGAATTTGGATTCTTACATTCAACCATACAAGGAAGGTAAATTGTAATGAACCTTCTCAAACCCTAAAAGTTCTACTTAATAAAGGTAAAGAGAAAGTTTCATTTCCTACATTTATATCTAGTCCGTCATCAATACCTAGCCAGCTAATGTTAAAGATTCCTACAAAGTCATGTTTGGAAGAAATATATGCAAGAAGAGCTTGATTCTATTCATAAGAGTCAAACATGGAAGCTTTGTGAGTTACCAAAATATAAAAAAGCAATTGGTGTTAAGTGAATCTTCAAAAATCAAAAGAAAAATATATGATACTATTGATAGGTATAAAGCAAGGTTAGTTGTCAAAGCTTATGCACAAAAGAAAGGAATCGACTATGATGAGACTTCGGCACCTACTTCTAGAATGACAGTAGTCAAAACAGTACTTTCTCTTGTTGCATTCTTTGGTTGGAATGTATACCAGTTAGATATCAAAACATCCTTTCTTAATGGTGATCTTCATGAAGATATCTATATTCAGCAGCCATAAAGTTTTGAAGACACAAGAAAGAGAATTTAGTATGCAAGCTTATCAAAATGCAAGCTTATCAAAGCATTGTATGATTTAAAGCAAGCACCAAGAGCATGGTATGAGAAGATACATCTCTATCTTTTATCAATTGATTTTAAAAACTCAGAAGTTGCTCCTACTCTTTATGTTAAAGCAGAAAAAGATATCTTGATTATTATCATCACATATGTTGATGATATGATTATGATAGGTCCCAAGGATTTAGACCTTCAGTTTTTTAACGCACAACTTAAGCATACATTTGATGTGAATGATTTAGGTATTTTACATTATTATCTTGGGATTGAGTTCAAATACAAAAATGAGTGTATCTACATAACACAGCAAAAATATATTAAAAAATTATTGGAAAGGTTTCAAATGATAGATTTCAAGCCTATGCAAACACCTATGGATATTAATGTATCATTACAAGCAGAAACGGATTCAAAACCTTTTAATGCTACTATGTATAATCAAGCAATTGGTTGCTTAATCTATTTATGTAATACATGTCCTAACATTCAGTTTGCAATTTCTCAAGTATCCAGGTTCATGCACAGTCCGCTCAAGATTCATTGGAAAGCAGTTAAGGGAATTTTCAGATATTTGAAAGGAACTTCAAATTATGCTTATTTCCAAATTCACCATAATTTTTACTTAAAGGTTTTTCAGATTCTGATTGGGTAGGTGATAAAAACTCAAGAAGAAATACAAGTGGCTATTGTTTCTATCTAGGAGATTATCTTATCTCATGGTTATCAAAGAAACAGCCTACAGTAGCTACATCTTCAGGTGAAACAGAGTACACGACTGCCTTTACTGCTACACTTGAAGCTATTTGGTTGCAAAAAATTCTTAGTTATCTTGGTGCACAAGTTCATCTTCCTATGCAGATATTTTCAGAAATGTCAAAGTGTTATTGCTATTGCAAAGAATCATGTTAATCATGCAAGGACAATGCATATAGAAGTATACTACCACTACATTAGAGAACAAGTATCCAAGAAGCACATTGAACTAGTCTACATACCTACAAGTGAAAATATTGCATATATTTTAACCAAACCATTGTCCAGAGAAAGACATCAGAAGTTAACCAGATTATTAAACCTTATGCCATTATGACATTGAAGGGAGATTGTTGGAAACAATGTCAAAATAGCACAAAAACCCTAATTTCCAACAACCCTAATTTTTTGTAATTAGCCAAATTTTGGTCACAAAAAGTCTAAAACTTTTATTAACTCATCACATAGTACTTGAAGAGATCTTTCATTTGGTATATAAGATTATGTCATCAAAGGTCCGGAAATGCAAGAAAACCCTAATCCTAATTTTTGTAGAAAACGTTTTTTGCATATACCTCATTCTGAGGTCATGAGCATTAAGAAAAGCTACTTTTTATAATTTCTCCGCTTCATAGTTGTTAGCAACGTTTTCGCAACGTCCAAGGCAACGTGTTGCTAACGCGTTAGCAACATCGCAACGTTTTGGCCTGGACGTTGCGAAAACGTTGCGAACCATTTCTTTTTTTTTTTCCATTTTTTTTTGCAAATATAGTAACCTAGATGTATATTATAGTATATACATATGTAATATGTATTATATAGTATGTATTATGTTAATTTATGTAATATGTATTGAACTACTTAGAAGTTAGTACTTACTAGTTACTACTTACTACTTAGTACTTACTACTTAGCATTGACTTAGTACTTAGTACTTACAAGTTACTACTTAGTAGTACTTACTACTTAGACTTTAGTACTTACTACTTACAAGTTACTACTTAGTACTTACTACTTACTACTTAGCAATGTTCATGACACATGTTGGAACTTGGCACCAGTGACCAGGCAATTGCATTGTTTTCAAGAATCAAACTTCAAAGCATCTCATATGACATCAGAGTCCAGACAAATACTATTATATACAACTTACAAGTAACATTGAAAAACAAACTTCAAAGAATTATAATTTATGACAAAAACATGTGAAAAAGTCA
This sequence comes from Ceratopteris richardii, assembly GCA_020310875.1. NCBI lineage: Eukaryota > Viridiplantae > Streptophyta > Polypodiopsida > Polypodiales > Pteridaceae > Ceratopteris > Ceratopteris richardii. The sequence goes on along the minus strand of CM035426.1, from coordinate 147,377,947 downwards.
ACCTCATCTCAAAATTATGACACTGGTGACTGACAACTGTCATGACTCATAACTCATATGTGATATCAGATGACAGAATCCAATGTCCATAATACAATCCAATGTCCATAATACATATACATCATACCAATAACCATCATCCATGTCACATGATACATCATACCACTAAGTAGTCAAAGTTCAAACAATAAACTGCAGTGTCAATAATACAATGATCAATCAATATCAAGTAAATCATAAGTCATGACTCATAATATCATAATACATATGACATCATACATGTCACATGAGCAGTCATCAATCCTCAAAATCCTCTGAGTCATCATCACTATCATCATCATCACTATCATCATCATCATCATGTGGTGCTCGACTAATAGATGCCTCCATCCTACTAGTAGATGGACCAGGTACACTGTGTGCTCTATGACTAGAACGAGTCCGAAATGCCTCAATGAGGCCGTTTCGACGAAACGGCCTCATTTGAGGCAAAAAAATTTGTTTTTTATCGCAACGCGTTGCGAACGTCGCAACGTTGCGACGTTGCGTTGCGAACGTTGCGACGTTGCGTTGCGAACGTTGCGAACGCATCGCAACGCGTTGCGATGCAACACTGCTCCGCTTCCAAATTATGAGATCGTAGCCATTTTATCCTTGAAAAGCTTATCGCTTTTTAAATTCGAAATTGCTTTTTGGAGCTTTTCATCAGATTTTTCGCTACAGAAGCTACAAACCTATATAAGAAGGTGTTAGGAGTCACTCTTGGTATCTTCCAAGACCAGCGTCTAGCATACTCAAGAAGTGTTGAGTGCTCTACAACTTGGAGGAGATGTCCCAAATTTTTGGTGTAGATTTGGAGGAGATTTTGGCAGCCAACAATCAGCTCTTGCTGATTTTTGTAAGTAGCAAGTCTGATTTCAATTCTTCTTCTATTGTTGCTTCTGTTCTGAGGTTTGATGCCTTCTACTTCAACACAAAAACGAGATTATCTTGCTATTTAGATCAATCTCTGATTTAGAGTTTCTAAAACCCTAATTTCGAATTAGGGTTTGTTGTACAAACAGTTTTAAATCGTTTCTATTCACTTCAATTGCACATACACACTCTTCATACCTCTTAGGCACTTCATGCACAATTTCTTGTATCTAGAACCCTGAATTCAGCCTAGATTCAGTTTTGTATTAGCATACATTCAGTTTTGTATCATTACACACATTGTAATTTGACATTCATATTAGAAAGTGTGTGTAAGTAAGCATTCAGCTTACTTTGACACTTTGACAAATTGTGTAGCAATGCAGATGGGAAGGAAGCAACCATCTCATAATCATGAAGGGCGGCTTTGTTGATGCAGTGTGCTGTTGATGCACATTTGTTGTATCTGTCCTTTAGCTGCTTCTCTCTTACATTTGTCCCTTTTCTCTGTTGTAATTGCATAATTGCCATTCCTCATTGCTTGGTGTAATTGCCTCCTCTACTCGACTGGACATTTGTCTCATCTATTCTACTTCATTCTACTGTGTGTACTCTAGTTTGTCTTATCTATTCTACTTCATTCTACTGTGTGTACTCTAGTTTGTCTCTACTTCCTATCTAATGTGTTTCTGTTACTACTGTGTGAGAGCACTCTAGCTTAGAGCAATTGGATGTCACATAGTGAAGATTTGTATGTTGCAAGCAGTGCAACCATTGGTTATTCCTCCTTTCCTGGCCATCTTCCCAAACATGATCTTCATCCTTGCACACAATCATGTCAGGTGGCCCGACATGCTAAGTGGAACCATAGTGACTAGCTTCATCATTGAAGCACTGTAAGAGAGAGTTGCACTGGACTTGCGATGTGACATATACTTTCTAAGACCTGGCTACATCTGGCACCATCCTTACACAATCCCATGTGGCTTGCCTCACTCCAAGCTCTACAATGTCCCTTTGAATGCCCATATCTTCAGAGTGTAAAAAGGCCACCTGATAGGCTGTCATCTGTCCAGTCTTTTGAGACTCAAGTACACGGATGCACCAGCAGGATGAATAAACATCAACTTTGGAGGGTTTCTTTCATTACAGAAAAACGGAAACTTGCTAATCCAATGAGCTATTTCTGCACAAGTTATTGTACAACTCTCCAGGAATTCGATATTGTACCTGAATTCATCATCCCAAGAAAAATCTTTCACTGTTTCTGGTGTCGTATCCTCAAAAATAGATCTGCTGCGATACTGCACAGGCCCTCCAACATGAGGATCCCTACACCAAGCTTACTAGGACATTCCTGGGAAGTTTGATAATGTCCATGATAGTCATAGCAAGACCAGCACCATTATCCATGCATCCAATCTCTCCATCTAAGCCAATATAATTCAAATCAGCTGCAGCTGCTGCAACCTCCCAAGGATCTTCTTGTGACTGACTATGCAAACAAACACTCCTTTTGTCTGCAAGCTGCGGTTATCATCAAAAATTGGACAATCGACAACTTTCAAATTTGAACAATCGACAACTTTTGACTTTTCTTTCTGTTATAACAAACCATATATCCACTGGAACCTTTATTATCGAATTCAGGTTATTTCTCAGCCAAATCCTGAATGCTTGTTCCACCTTTACTGAAGCAATAATAACTGGTCCAGCACTTGCACGGTCCAAGGCAATGGCAAAAGACATCTTATTGACTAGAGAAAGCTTTTCACAAGTAAAGTTGATTAACAGGTTCGCCATCAGGGCCTGTCTGCTTTCTCACGAGGACTTGTCCAATCAAGTTGTTTACAATAACCTCTACACCACTCCACTTCACCAAATGAACACCACCTTTGAATCCATTTCTGAAAGTACCTAAGCCCTAACCACCATCTAGAATTTGATTCTTTCCTACAACCTCTTCTTCTCCTGGAAAATGATTATTCAATAGATCCTTGATTTCTGAAACTGAGCAAACTGCAACGCCTTTGGGTACATTGCCACCAAACTGACTCGTCAATTTGGCACCCTGATACTCATGGATGTTGAGATGCCGCATTTTGAGACTTCCCTGAGGAAATAATGATGAACGTACATGGAAATCATATAGCTTCATAGTCTTGTTTACAGCTAAATTAAAAGCTACAAGAATGTCAGAACTATAGCAACCTGAACCCCAGCAGACCTTGTATACAGCAAGCCTAACATCCATTGCCATGCCACATACATCACCAGATGCATGACAAAAGAGGTTAACATTTGCTACAAAGTCCCCTGCTGCAGTCGAGAAAGTATGTGTACCATGTCCCTTGTTATCATGTGGAGATTGGACTCAGCACTCTCATCCATAGGTCCTTTTGCTGCTGCATATCATTGTAGAAATATCTTGCACCTATGAATTTTTGTTGCAAAATGATGAATTGAAATCTGTGCCTTTTTCGCATCCACCGTTCCATCGTGAAGGACTTCATTGAAATGGTCATCATTAAAGCTGGAACATTCACACCAGATGCCTGAAATGTGTTAATGATGGTGATACACAAGAGGAGCTTCAGAAATCCAGAGTCCCGTCGGGTGTACCAAATCTTGTTGCGAGTTCAGTTGGAGTGGGGCTGAATGTGCTCCTCTTAGCGAGATGGTTGCCTAACGGATATGCTCTCACAACTTGTCTATGATTCCCACACAATAGTAACATAGAACATAGTACAGATGAAGTCAATAGAACATGGTATAGATGAATTAGAGTACACATGGTAGAATGAAGTAGAGAGTAGTCATACCACAAATCAAGGCAGCAAGAGAGAGGGCAAGATAGCATTTCCTAAAGATGGGGGAGTTGTCATTGTGGAGCAACACTCCACATAACGACGTGAGACCTATGGGAATGTGGGATTAGAAAAGTCCCTAAGACTAGATGTAGGTGCATATGAGATCAGCTTTAGAGTCATGAATATAGTCTTTTACTCAAAAGACTCAACAAGCCCCTAGTCAAATGATGCCAAATGTGATAGGGTACAAATGGGAGATAACTCACTGAGCTGAGATGAGATTTGAGCATGGGAAGAGAGGACCAATCGAAATGGCAGTCTCCGTCAAAGAGGAGTTGTATCCATTTCTACACATCGTATGAAGAGATAACTAGGCCAGATATATGTGGTTGAGATTGAGGGTTTACTCGGCCACTTTCATATATAGTCATATGTTACTTCCCTGCAAGCACATCAACCTATGAAGCACCACTTTGTGGATTTCTACAAAACATTTACATAATACCCAAGGAAGGTTGATGCAACCATTATAGGTTATGAGGGTACCCATAGAGCTCATTTGGGGGGACCACAACCCAACTAGATGACTCGTGGGGAAGTTCCACACTCTAGAGGGTATGTCTACAAGTGAAGCAAGGGTGTCCATTGTCTATTACACTTTCACTATGTATGTGGATGAGGTTTCTGATTATTGGGAAACTTAAGGATAGAGAAGCCCAGCTCACAAGGACATGCATTCCCTTGTTCCTATATGCCCATGCCATTGTGTTGAACTTTGGCTCCCCAAAGGGCATGAAGCAACATCCAAATGCATCGCATGGGTTTGGACATGATAGTGGCATATGTGTCAACCTTGGTAAAACTAAGATTATTGTACATAACACTACACTCCAACAAGTACTCATGTCAGCCCCACTTTCACTTACAAGTTACATCTAGTGTGTCTGGCGCTCGCAGACCAAGTGGCCCACTCCCTCCGGGGTGGGGGGCGGGGGTTCAAACCCTGCTTACTGTCTAGACACATCCCATGTATCAAATAGATGAGTGGCCTTCATGCCCGTGAAACGATGTCAACCACCTCGTGCCAGGTTTAAAAAACTGAAAAACCAACAGTCCATTGTCAACAGCCTCATGTTGGGTTAAAATCCTATGTACTCCAATCAGGTCTTAGAGCCATCCCTTCCCAAGCTCTACCCTAGTGGGCCTTCCGGCTCTGTAATACTGGCGATGCCAGGCGTCTACCCCTGCTTAATGGGATATGGGGGATCCCATGGGTACTAAGCCCGCCTTCATTTGTACTTTCAAATAATTCCAGCTGATTCCGGAGAGATTAGACCTCAAATCCAAAGGCCGAACTTCCTTCTTCTTTTTATTTTTAAAGTCACAGATAGTGTTGGAAACAATGTCATTATTGAGGTCTAAACTCTAATTCCAGCAAAACTCTAATTTCAGCAAAATCATTTCCTGAAAATGGTACAATTGTCAAAGTTGATCAAAAAAATTTAAGCCATATTCTTATGTTCTCAATGAGAACTATCCAACCATATATCACACTTTATCATCTGACCACTTTAAGCCCCTCAAACTTCAAACCCTAATTCTGGTCAACTCACTTACAAAAAGTCAAGATAAGTTATTAAAAATCAATGGCCAAGATTTAGAGTGGGAAAAGACGAGATCTAAGAGTTGTATGCTCTTACTTTAAGTGTTCTTGGGACTGCCATATCAGTTTGTGTGAGCTAAAAAAAGCCCCACAAATCGCTTTACTTGAGATTTATTGCCAAAAACCTATTGCCCAGCTGAAGGCTATATAAACACGACCTTGGGTGCACTCATAGCTCTAATATATCTCATACACACACATACACTGTTCTGCTACTGGTGGACTGTCATGTTGCTGATTTCTTCACTCCTACCTCTTCTACACACACTTCAAATGTGTTATATTGCAAGTAAACTGCTGATTTTCTGATCCACATGTAGTATCAGGTTTTTCCCAGCCATTTACTTCAAATAGAGAAGTGTTTACAACTGTCTACATCAGAGGAGTTATTAGAGCAATGCCACGCTGGTTTTCAACACAGACAGCACATAGATTGAATATTCCTTATTCAGCCTGTTTTCCATCACTTTCTCAACACACACACTCATTTCTTACAGCTTATGGCACTTTTCTCTCATGTTATGTATATAAAAATCAGATTTCAGCCTATTATGTATATACACACATTGCATACAGTCATTTTATCAATTTCAAGTTTTTAAGTGTAGTTTTTCTACTCCATAAATATCTCGTGTCTCTTATCTATTGTCTATCTTCTCCCATCTACATTCTTTGGTTCAAGTAGTGTATGTGTACAAGGTTTCTAGTGTGTGAAAGATCTTGTGAACTTGCATGGGCCTATCTACTTCCAACACTTGGTATCATATCTTATTTTATACATACATAATTGTTCTCAAGATGGGAGATTATAGAGATAGACTAGAATGTGAGGTCCCAATTAATGACCTACCACTCTCCTCCCAACCTTAAATATCCCTTGCTCTTGTACACATCCAGAATCCTCTATAAGGTCCAAACACTCATGGTGTTTTGTTGACGTGGCCATGGCCACCCTTAGAGAATCCAACTGCCCTTGAGGACTGACCAAACCACCTTAAGGCAGGCCACCAGCTACCCTATGAGCAGGCATGGCCGCCTTGGAGGACTGTTCCAACCATTGGGGTAGGTGATAGGATGTGCCCAATCAGCCATGATGCCCTATGATTTTCATTTTAGGTGGTGTCCAAAATTCCTTTCACCCCACCGATACAAGCATTGAAGTTTTGGAAAAATTATTGCCCAGGTGCTGATTGGCAGGCATCACCCCGCAGCATCAACGCCCTTCCTATTTCTCCATTCCCCACATAAGAAGGGGTTGCATCCATACAACCTTCCCTCCCTCTACCCAACCATCACTATGGGCACACTAAGGAGCTCTCCCTCTTTATCTGCAGTAAAAGAGAGATAGAGCCATGGCTTCCAGCCATTGTCATGGAAAACACAAGAAATGTGGAGCAAGGGGGTGAGAGAAGCATGTCAAGCTGAGCCATCCCGGCTCCATGAGTTCTGATGGTTTTGTGCATGTCTCCTTGTCTTCTCCATACATGCAGAGAGCTTCTTTGATACCAATGTTAGATCCTCCAGAATCCTCCCTGTTGGAAAAGTCAAGGCACAAGCCATATTCATAAACAATAGAAGGGACGACATCAGACTCACCTCCCAGCAGTAGAGCCAATACGAGCTCACAACCAAGCCTAGGAGCCTGCGGCCAAGCGGGCAGCCACCTCCAGGAAGTGGTGTCCCATACCACCAGCCCCCCAACAATACGAGTGACAAAGCTCTGCCAAAGGGCCAAGAGTCCAAGTGCCTCATATGAAGAATGTCTCTCACAAATGAATCCATGGGTCCTATTTATAGGCTTAAATCAAGAGGTGGCCTAGTTCACATTGGGCAGCCAGTTCAAACTTGGGTGTTCTATAATTTATCGCCTGATTTCATGCAAGGGTTCAATGCCTTATAAGATCATCCAAGCAAAGATGACAACGGCTCCTTTGGTAATTGAGGTTCTCATTGGTTCAGTCACATATTCTTCACAGCTTAAGGGAGATTCCTAGAGCCTAATATGTCCCGCTCTCCCTAGACTCCTCTCAATGATTGGCCCAAGTATGAACAGATGAACTAATGGTGCCATATGCATGGGTCAATATGGATAGATTATCCCCCTTTCCATATTCTCTAGACTCTTGCTCTTACATGGACAAATATCACCAAACATATATGTCACAACCTGGTTCAATCCGATATCAGTAGGACATGGATAGAGCTAACTCAAGAGTTGGACATGAAGATGGCTTTCTACAAAGAACATCTTCACCAACTCAGAGGATGAGTTTGTGGCTAGGACAAGCTACATGGTATATTTATCTCATGGAGTATGATCTTCAAACGGGCAAAATATGTTCATCCTTATATCAGCTAGGGATGGAGACTAGAAGATAGAGAGGATACCAACTTCGGTGAGCGAATGTCATCTCTTTTCCATTCAGAGACAGAGACAAAGTTACATTGTTTATGCCAGTATCCAGCATAGCATGAGATACATGGCCAGTTTGATTGTCTCTTCCAGGAAATGTTTGGACGACTCATATAAGAACCAAATGTGCTTTGGGCTATTTCTGTTTGAGCTTCAGAAACAGAGAAATAGTATTCTGAGGTGACTAAAAAGAGAGACTCAAAGACACCTCACACACTTCTTCTCGACCAGCCATCAATGTTGCAGCCGGATAAACAGATAGCACAGCAAAGTCCAGATCTTATCTATACCAAAGGCACACTGTTAGACAAGGCAACCAAGCTTCAGTGATCCGAACATCCATGAGAGCATCTTTGTATCAACAGAGACTGCAGAGGAGGATTTCAAATCATTCTAGCATGCCACACATAGCATCCCATCAAAGTGTTGACCCTGAAGTGACATCAAAGAAATCCGAAGACATCCAATGGTGGATCGACTGTGAGGGAGGAGTTCCTTGTGTTTTGTATCCCATGCAGTGTACTAGTGCTCCTATATATTGCTTAATGGATTTTGACCATGCCACTCAAGGATCATTGATATAGATGCCAGTGGCTAAATCCTTCATAGCCATGTTGCACTACCATTCTTTCTCCCCCCTCCCTCTCTCCCCCCCTCCCTCCCTCCCTCCCTCCCTCTCTCTCTCCCCCCCCCTCCCTCCCTCTCTCTCTCTCTCTCCCTCTCCCTCCCTATCTATCTATATCTATCTATCTATCTATCTATCTATCTATCTCTATCCATCTCTCTCTCTATCCCTCTCTCTCTATCCCTATCTATCTATCCATATCTATCTATCCAAATCTACCTATCCAAATCTACCTATCCATATCTACCTATCCATATCTACCTATCCATATCTAGCTATCCATATCTATCTATCCATATCTATCTATCTATCCATCTATCTATCTATCCATCTATCTTCTATCCATCTATCTATCCATCTATCCATCCATCCATCCATCCATCCATCCATCTATCAATCTATCTATCGATCTATCTATCTATCCATCGACCTATTCATCCATCCATCCATCCATCTATCAATCTATCTATCTATTCATCGATCCATCCATCCATCCATCCATCCATCCATCCATCTATCTATCTATCTATCTATCTATCTATCTATCTATCTATCTATCTATCTATCTTTCGATCCCTCCATCCATCCATCCATCCATCCATCCATCTATCGATTCATCTAGCCATCTATCTATCGATCCATCTATCCATCTATCTATCGGTCTATCTATCTATCTATCTATCTACCTACCTACCTACCTACCCACCTACCTGCCTGCCTCCTTGCCCCTGCCTACCTGCCTTCCTGCCATCGTGCCTGCCTTCCGTCCTGCCTGCCTTCTGTCCTACCTACCTACCCACCCACCCATCGACCAGGGAGAGACTACTACAACATTTTTTCCATAACTAGGGAGAGACTACCACATGCACAAAATTTTTTCCATAACTAGGGAGAGACTACTACAAACTGTCCTTTTTGCTTATTGACCTTGAAACATAAAGAGCTATACCTATGAATCAATTTCAAAATTAATCTTACTAACTTGTGTCCTTGTCAATACCAAGATGTTTTCTACATGAAAAGTGATAATTATTGTTCTAATATCTTGCTTGCAAACCTTTCCTTTCCATTTATATATTCCAATCCATACCGGAACATGGACTTGACTTGTTTTAGATGATAAATCATCTTTATCTCCTTTAATAGAGTCATCATTGATGGCTCTAAGCTTATGGATCTACCATAATTACTTACAGAATTCTGTATGTACCCTTCCTGTTTGAACTTCAACACACTTGGTATTTATCACCCTTTCTATATTGAAACACATAACTTTGGTCCACTTGAACACTTTATCTTTCTTTGACCTACTTGGTCACTTTTAATGATGTCCTATGAATAGAAACATCAAACTTGTTTTCCATTTGGAATCAAATTACAAACCTTACCTTGTTGTGTAATCACTAGCTATTGGAGCTCTTGACCACAACCTTATCTTGTCCGCTCAATGCAAACCTTGCCTTGCTATTTAAACTTGTCTTTCCCTGGGATCTACACTATAGTCTTTCCTTATTTTCTCTTTGCAAACCGTTCCTTTCTGTGTATCTTGGCCATCCTTTTTAGAGAACTTGTCCTACAGACTTGCCTCGACTTGCTTGTTTGCTCGATGAAGATGAGTCCACTTAGGATCTTTATTCTTCATTCTTAGGTATACAAACAGATAGGACTATCCCATCTGCCCACACTAAACCATTGTGGAATCAAAACATGATTCTTTCTATAAAACTAGTAAGTCTGAAGTCTATATCTCAAACTTCTCGATCTCAAAAGTCCTTTACATGGCTTCCTACTACTAGTTTCTGACTATGGCATTCTAATCAAACTTGATTTGCCCTTTTTAGTCCACAAATCTGAAGTCTATACTTCTTCTGAAATAAACTCCTTTCTTCTATACACATAAAAATGTGCACTAGTACTCATGAGTCATAACTATGTACTTTACGGTAACTAACCATGAACTAGATACTTAATTCATAAGCATTCTAAACTTGTATGTGTACACTTCTCTTCTAAGGTTTCAAAAGACCTTGAGGCCTCTCGCCTCTAAGTTTCTAAGTCATAAGACCTTGGCTGAACCAACCCTTGTCTTAAGACCAAGATAGGTCAACCGTTCTCTTTAAACTCTTAGCCTTGTTTCTTTTGATCATAATGCTACTTGCATTCTTCTTGACTTTATTCTAATAAACTTCAAAACATATACCCTTGCCTTAAGACCTATCTTGGTCTTATACTTGATTTCTTTTTTTTTATCTAAGAACTCCATTCAATGATACCATACGTGCGGTATCTACTTATTTTACTTTACTATCAATAAACTGATACTTTTCTTTGATCAATATGCTATATTAATCTTGATTACTAATCATCACACTTAGTCATAGTTGTTTCTGACGTGTTTTTGACTTCTGACTTCTCACGGCATATCACACTAGTAATTTCGTTATTTCTTGTGCTCCTGTGATTTTCTCCAAAACATTTAACACAATATCATCTTACTTCCTTGTTGCCATAACATATATAAATACATACATGCATGCGCACTCATGCATAGAAAATAGGGCTAGTCAAGCTTATAAAATGTTCTCTCCCCCTCCCCCCCCCTCTCTCTCTCCCCCCCTCTCTTCCTCCTTCCCTCCCTCTTTCTCTCGCCAAACTCAAGTAGCTAGACAATGAAGACCTAGAAAAACATAGCATTCTGTGAATAATACATAACATTCTACATGACTGAAAAAGTCATGTCAAAAACATATGTCAAAAACAAATGTCAGAAACATCATGAAAACATTTTTGATGCATAAGGGAACAACTATGCACTTAGTACACATTATGTACCTATTGGTGCTCTATAGTTTTTTTAAATATCTATTTGATTCATAGCATCCTGAGATCTTGGAACTCCAACCTCGGTTTATGTCTATAGGTACCTTAGGGTACTTTCTAAGATCTATTGATTCACAAAATCATAAGATCTTAAGACTCATACCTATTTACTTACTAATCATATCTTGATTGTGGTATTATTCTTCCCTTGTCTTAGCCGTTACTCTAATCATAAGAGTATGTTGACTAACTCCTAAGTTCCTATGATGTCTTGAAAGAACAACTATGAGCACTATTGAAAGAACAAGTACCCATGGGACCCCCCATATCCCCTATATCCTTGTAATGTTTCGGGAGACTATGAGCACTAATACTCCTTTCACATCAAGAAACCTTTTGGCAATAGCTAAACTTCTACCATATCTATGGTACTTTTGTATATTATCTCATCCTTGAACTCTTCTAGAACTCTAGAGCTTTGTATATGGTACTTTTGTTCTAGAACTCTTCTAAAGTTCCCACTTGCAAGTATTGATGCAAATGGGCTATCTTTTTAACTCATTTTACTTTTGTTATTTAATATAACCAATCCAACTTTACACATTGTCCTCGAAGTCTAGAGCTTTTACTAGTATACCTAGATTGTTCTCGAGAATCAAGACTACAGTCTACAATGTGATTTGTGCTATTTGTAGGACCTAGGCTCTAGCTACAGCCTACATTGCAGGTCAGATGGAGGCTCTTCTCTGCTCATAAAAATGAGGCAGCAGCAAATAAAACCTGAGAGCAAGCATGTAAAAAATGCATATAGGTTGGGACACCTGCAATGGTCACGTCAAGAATGGATTTCTGATGCCAAGTCAGAATCAAGTCAGGTACAAGTCACGAAAAAGGTAGCTGATGCGTTAGAATCCAACTATGCCTACAACCATATCTAGCCTAGATACATATGACAAAGACCACTTATCTTTGTCATCCACTCTCCATATACAACTTAGTCTACTCATCATACTTTGCCATATACTTCATTAACTTAGCATGCTCACCCTAACTTATCTTGGTAATAAATAAAATGTTCTTCTTTAGACAGAAAATCCATTATTCACTTCACATTTCTAGACATTGTCATACCTTCTATGTATGCATGCATGCACTCATGCACTTTCTTGTCTACTTAGATTACTCTACAAGCATTTAATTATGCTATTACTTACGAAAGCACACATGAGACTTCCTCTCTCTTACAACATAAGATCTCTCTAGCTCTTCCATGCCATATAATCCATGTGGTTACAAAAATTTTGGAAGCATTTCCAAGAGAAAATGAAACCTGGAAAAAAATAATAACCATGATAAAACAAGGCATAAACTTAGTGACGGACAAGCCACTCTCTCTTAGTCCCGTAAACGTGCAAGCAACAAACTTTTGCAACCTATGATGTTGGACACTACATGCCCTTATGAAAATATCTTTTTCTCTCTCCAATACCTCCAAAAAAGTTCTAAAACATGAAAGAGGACATATGCATGCTTTTATTAGCCAACATAAGTTAATATGATTGCATGTGGAAAGATGGATTCATATCAAATTTAGCTTTGATGCATATCCTAATGTTACTCTAATAGAGTTGGAAGAGAAAAACTATGCAAAATTATAAATTATGATGCAAAAACTATCCAAATGAATGGACTTGAAAACAAAAATATGATGCAGAGGTATAAAAATAAATACATTAATACTCAAAATGATGTTAAATCTAATTAAGAACTCCTAAACCTCATGATTGTGCACTCAAGTCACTCAAAAAGAGTTCCTCGCCCATCAACATTCACACAAAAGCTCTTGCAGAGGAGGCTTGCAAACATCAAGTCATGATATATGACCATTCAAAGAAAGGCCTTGAAGTTAAAATCTACACCAATTTGAATTTCTTCATTTTGACCTTCCATGAAAAAGTTATGGCCCAAACAATGGATCTAGGTGGATGGACAGCATCTCTCTTTGAAGAGGTATGCAGAGAATAAAATACTTTGCAGAGGTGGACTTAAAAAGGGGAAAATGTGGCATGTGGCCACTCAAATGAAAGCTCTCAAAGTAAAAAATCCAAAGCATTTTGAATTTCTCAATTTGGATTTTCTTTTCTAAGAAAAGTTTGGCCAAAGCCTAATCTCCCTTGCTTGAATTAGATTGAAAGAACGTACCTCAAGATATGCTCATTTCAATAAGCTTATGTATGCTCATGTAAACCTTCTATAGAAGGAAAATGAAGCTCCCAAGAGAGGGGAGATTCAAGGACAAAGCGAAGAAGGCGGAAATGGATGCACACTACTGCTCCACAATCACACATGTGCAGCATTGAGCGCACTTCTTGGGTATAAAAAGGAGAGCTTACCTCTTTCTCTATCACAACTCAAGAAAGGGCAAAGAGAGATCCTCTCGAAGCCTGTTCAGACGTGCACGATCGCGTGGGAGGGCGGATATGTAGCCTCCGACATCCGTGGGCAGTTGGCCCTCTATAGGAGGCACTACATGGGCACCTGTCCTCCTTGGGGGGCTTCATACCTCCTGTTGGAAGGCACCAAAACGCTTTTTTTTTTTCTTTTTTTTCCCCTTTTTTTTGGGCTCTGCAATCAACCACGACCTCTATAGCCTGCTCACGTGCCTCCGTCCATGAGCATGAAGGAGATCATCCGAAAAAATACACAGGACTTGCTTCTTTTGGCCAAGAATCATAGAAAGAGAACACAAACGTTCTTTCTGTCTCTCATGTCCATGATCCTAATTGATGCTCTAATACTAGCTGTGAGAGACTTCTCACAAAGAGACTTGAAAATGGCATGTATGCTACTCTTCTCCCATCCGAGCTATCCTCTCTCTCCTGGATCTGGAGTACTCTAGTTAGACATGTGACCATCATGCACACTCACTTACTTTCTAAGGTGGAACCTTAGGATAACCCCTAAGCTAGGAGCCTTAGCAATTCATACTCTTTGTTCCAACACACAGTAATATATGATCTCGCTTGGATCCATGTCTAACAATGCATGGCCCATACCCACATATATACAAGATGGAGTTAGGTTTGCCTACGCATTTACCATTATTGTACTCTAATAGCATCCAACTTCATTTAGAAAGAGTTGACATACTATGGGAAGACATTAATAGGTCATTTTATTTCTCCCATTTCTCCTATCTGGAACGTGTGCTCTCATCATTATATGGCTGCAAGGGGCTTCAAATGTCCTATCTCATTATTCCATGAAGGCCTCAAAAATGCATATCATGTGTCTATATCATGGAGCCTCCATAAAAAATGGGCAACTTATAATTGTTGTTGTTCTAGAGCATTATTTTTTATAGTTCTTTTATGATCTTGGTACCCTTTCCATGGATGGGAGTACCTTGCTTTGGCCGGGCATCACGCCTTTAGATGCATCATGAGAACAGTGCTTGGAGCTTAAAAACCCCTCATGGCAAGGAATCACTCCGAAATTTGAAGGTACATCATATCCAAGTGACCTCATACAAAGACCAAGACAGATAGATCAGCCTACTTAAGATCCCAAGTCTACAGAAAAAGGGGGCAACTAAGCATCCATGCAGATGCGTACTAGGAGAGAAAGAATTCACAGAGGCATCAGCAAGAGAGCACAATCGCAGAAGTTGAGTAGAAAATGGCAAGTTAGAGCAAGGGAAGCACTTGTAAGCCAGTTTGCGCCAAGGCCTGAGTTGGAGTTCAGGATAGCTGCACACTGCACTGCCTCTCATGCTACTTGATTGTCTTGAATTTGGTTCTGTTGTATGTGGATTGTGAACTTGACCTAATAAAAAAGGATTAGTAGCATGATCTTTGTTTTTCATTCCCATTCCATCCTTGCCGTTTGAGCTACTCGTGGAAATTTCATATTCTCTCCACTGCCCAAGCAGTGAGCACAAGGGCAACGGGACTGTAAATCGACAACCTCGTCTAAAATTGTATGAGAAGGATCTGATGCCCAGTCACATGGGATTCACCGATGGTGAAGTGCAAAGATAAGACGGCACCAAGAAACAAACCAACCACAAAAGGAAAAGATAACAAGTCTTCTTAACCAACCAAACTTAGCCAAAAACCTTTCCTCTCATTTTCATAGTGGATCATCAGTCCCAATCATCTTTCTATGAATAAAATTCCATTGTGGGTGCTGATGTGGCACTAGGGCTTCTCTGTCCCTTGTCAGAAGGCATTGGGAAGCCCCCACTCCTTTGGATGCATCACGACAACAGTACCTAGAACTTATACCTCCTTGTGGTAAGGAATGGCTCCAGAATTTGAAAGTGCATCATATCCAAGTGTCCTCATACAAAGACCAAGGCACATGGATCAGTCTACTCTACGGAGAAAAGGGGACAACTAAGCATCAAAACAAAAATATACCAGATGGTTTTAGCAGAGAGGTATTACCAAGAAAGTGTACTGGCAGAAACCTAGAAAAGAAGGCAAGCCAAAGCAAGGAAGGTGCTTGTGAGCTAGTTGGTACCGAGGCATGGGTTGGAGTTCAGGATAGCTGCACATCTCCTTTCTCACTCTTGGATGTACTAACTCTCAGTCATTGCTTGTCTTACATTTGGTTCTATGGTACGTGAATGTACGTACCATAGAACCAAATGTACAGGATAGCTGCACATCTCATTTCTCACTCTTGGATGTACTAACTCTCAGTCATTGCTTGTCTTACATTTGGTTCTATGGTACGTGAATGTGCACTTGACCTAATGAAGAAGGATTGGCAGCCTGTTCTTTCTTTTCCATTCCGATTCCTTCTTCTCTGTTCTTGTGCTCTCTTTCTGAGCTACTCGAGGAAATTTCATTTCCTCTTCACTGCACGAACACACAGGCACCAAGTCTGAATCCATCACCTCGTCTAGAGTTGTATGAGAAGGACCAGATGTTACTCAGAGTTTACTGATGATGAAGACGTAAAGATAAGACAGCAACAAGAAACAAACCAACAACAAAAAAGAAGGGGAAAAACGACCCTTCTTAACCCACCAAACTCAACAAAAAAACAGTCCTCTCATAACACAATCAAAACAGTTCCATACAATGCGTATCCAGAGCAATCTGGGGGAATGATTCTTTTAATTTAAAATGCATCAAAGACATGTTTATGAGGGTTATATTCTGCATCATTCTAACAATGACAATGCAACCTCCAAGAGATTGAGCCCAGCACGTTGTGGATGCTGATATATGGCACTCAGGCGTCTCTCTGTCCCTTGCCACATTGCCTTGGACAGTCTCCATTCATTTGGATGCATCATGACAACACTATCTGGAATTTACAAAGCCACTCCTGGTAAGGAATGGCTCCGTAATTCAAAAATGCATCATGCCCAAGCCTCCTCATACGAAGACCAAGGGACATGGATCAGTCTGCTTTAGATCCCAAGTCTACAGAGAAAAGGGGGCAACTAAGCATCGAAGCAGAAGCATACCAGAAGGAAAGATATTAGCAGAAGAGGTATTAGCAAGACAGTGTACTGGCAGGAGCTTAGCGAAAGATGGGAAGCCAGAGCAAGGGAGGTGCTTGTGATCTAGTTGGTGCCAAGGCCTGCATTGGGATTCAGAATAGCTGTACATCTCCTTTTCACTCTTAAATGCACTACCTTTCACACTCCTAGGTTGTCTTACATTTGGTTCTTATGTATACAAAATGTGCCCTTAAGCTAACAAAGAGGGATTAGCAGCGTATTCTTTCTTTTTCATTCCCAGTCCTTCCTTTCTGTTCTTGGTCTTGTTTTCCTGAGCTACTCGTGGAAATTTCATGTTCTCTCCACTGCACCAGCACAGGGGCACCGAGTCTGTGAATCCACCACTATGCTTGGAGTTTACAAATGATGCAGATGGACAGCAACAAGAAACCAAGTCAACAACAAAAGGGGCAAACAAAGGGGATAAAGAAAATGGATCTTCTTAATCAACCAAACCATAGTTGCATCGCAACGCGTTGCGAACGGTCCGCAACTTTGCCACCGCAACTTCGCAACGTTGCTACGTTCGCAACGCGTTGCTTTGCAGTCATTTTTTTTAAATCCTAAAAATATATTTCTCTAAAGAGGGATAAAAAATTATCTATAACCATATTCCAAATCTTCAAACAATATGGAGAATGAGGAAGACACAAAAAGCTTTAGAAGAACAGAGATTCATTTATATATGATTTTGGGCCTTATAATCTTGAAATAGATTGATAGTTTGGAAATGATAGGCAACGTTGCTTTCCACTATGCTATTTATGATTGTGATGGCACTTGTCACTTCATATTTATTACTTGCCATTTATGATGTATGCCATGACTCATGATCTGTCATAGTGATTCTCTCTCTTTGTGTGTGTATACATACATACATACATACATATACACACACACACACACACACACACACATATATATATATATATATATATATATATATATATATATATATATATATATATATATATATATATATATATATATATATATATATATATATATATAATCATATTTTATCGTATATATAGTCATATCCCACCTTATTATATATCATAGAACCCAAAATACTTAAAAAATATACATAAAATTTTTGAAAAATAAATAACTTTATCGCAACGCCTAGCTCCAAACGTTGCCCTCGTTGCTAACCCGTTGCTAATGCGTTGCCGTTGCCGTTGCTGAAACGTTGCTTTCCACTATGAACCAAACTCAGCAAAAAACCCTTGGTCTCACAATACAATCAAAGGGGCTCTTATAACACGTATGCCGATGAACTGTGAGAGAGATTTTCTGCATCATTCTAACAATGGCAAATCCAATCTCCAAGAATTGAGCTGACTGGCCATCCCTTGAAAAATTTCCTAGTAGATCGTGAGTCCCAGTCATTGACAGAAATGTATATTATAAAAGTCAATAAAGCATAAAGCTTGCCTCGAAGAAGCGAGCAAGCAGTACCAATATACTTGTAGCCACAGTTGTTCAAATTTTCTCCCGTGTGACATCTCCAAATTTTCTTATCCAAATCCCATAGTGCCTCAGAATGAGCTAGTTGGTACGGTAAGCCGGCCTGTGGGGCTATCATTCAGATATATCATCTCATTGTTTTGCAGTGTATGAGAAAAATCTTTCAGTGAGTCCTCTTTGATCATAATTTGACACATACTCCATCAAACAGCCATACAGGAAACTCAAATTTCTGTTGAGTCCCAACTCAGGTTATAGAATTTAGTACATGAATAGATTTCAAATTCAGCCCGATAGATCCTGAAGAAAAATGGCCTCATAGAGATGCAGCAGAAGATGATATTATGCTCAAGATTCTCAGAAAAATGTATGCTAAGTAAGGTAAAAAACTCTATTAAATTATTTATTTTAAGAAGGAAGAAATCCCAATTGCCATATGACAACAGGATCAATCTACATTCATCCATGAAAAAAATAATATTTGTATGCACATAGAGGCTGAAGAGAAGCCTAAAATAAGTAGTGAGCTGAACACTTTGCTATTTAATATTTTAATAGAGCATTTACAGAGAAGCAATTACACATGAATGATAAGCTACATTTTCCATAGCTAACTGAGAAGCTTCACTAGTTTTTTTAAATTTCAGTGACATGTACGAAGTCACAAAATTGGATCCAGTGACAAGTCTAGCGTCATATCATTGGATATGAAATGACAACAGAAGCTAATAAAATTCAAATATGTTTTACAAGGTTTTGCCAGGTGTTAAGGGCCACACATCTTTGGACTAAAAGTGAACTTCTTCATTCACACCTGTGCAATGAAACTATGCTCCTTCAAGGATGCATTGATTCAGAATGTCCCAACTGTGGTCGTAAAAACACACGAACTTCCCTTTCTTCACATGTATCATGGTGCTTTGGCACCATAATCTCTAATCCAGCCCCTGTCTCCACATAGAAGGCCTCTAATTCTGCATCCTCTGGAATCCTAGTTGCCAAAGCTATTTCTCGAACAAATTCACCTGGTGGACAATGTTCTGGAAATGGATCGGTAAGCTCAAAGGTCCTGTCCCCTTTGTGAATGTACTGAGCCCGGGCTGTGCTTGTACAATGCAATTTAATAACACCATGTTTGGCAGTATTAACCCAAGAAACTCTCAGCCTTTTGAGATCTGTAAAAGGCAAGCTGACCATTACCAAGTACCCTTTCTCATCCTCATAGATAGTCTTTGCCGCTGTAACTGGTCCACATGTATCTGTCATGACACCACTAAAATCTGAAAGCCAGCAGGGTTGCTCAGTTGCCGGACCAGGACTCTCCATATCCAGAGCTCTGAGTGAGCATTCCTCACTACTAACAGGTGAGACCTCTTTCCTTTTGTTCTTTTCAGAGGCTGTATTTGTCCCCTCCAAAGATGGTGACTTCCTAGACAGGTTTAACATGCTTCCGTTCAGCTTTCCTAGAGACCGTTTTGATGATATCCTCCTTGGTAAACACAATGTATCTTTCTCCCCAGATCTCTCAAAAATAGAATCAGCTATGGGAAGAGTTCTCCATGCTGTGAACCCCTCTGCATCTGCTGGCATCGTGAAGTTCAACTCTCTCCCTGTAAGCTCCACCCATCTACTTTTATCCTCTTCATTGACAATGCACAAGTTTGGGCACCATACAGGTTCAATGCCATGAATGCACTGAGGATTTGACAAACCCTTGTACTGCTTGCGCTGCATCTTGTGAGACCGTGAGAATCCTTTGTCAATACTGAAGGGGAAAGGAGGCTCACCTTGTTTAGCATGACCATTCATGTAGCTCCGAAGCTGCATTTTGCCCAAGGCATTCTGAGGCCTTTCTTTGAAAACCCACATATACATATTCTCCATGTCATGCTGCACAAGGAAGTGGTTAAGCAACAAATCGCCCTTGTCCAGGATTTTGGGTGGGCTTGACACATCGCGAGTGTATCTCATCTTGCCTTTGTCAGTAAGCAGTGATCTGAAATAATGACTGAAAAAAAACCACGCGCCCCATATGGCGTCTCCTCTCTTGGTACATTTTTTGCCTTCCTTTTGCACAGAAGGGATTTCAACTTCATATCCTTGACATGCCAGTCCAACATTTAGAATTTCAGATGCATCATTGAGCCACGATGTTGGATTGACGTCGACAGTAAATGGTAAATTTATATCTGGAGGTCTGCCCGCAGCCATCGAGCGGCAGAGATCAGCTTCTTCCTGCACTAGACCAGAGTCCATTGATAGCAGAGTGGATGGATTCTCCATAGAAAGACCGGTAAGAAGGAACCCTTCAATCATATATGCCGCACAGCAACGAGCAAAGGAAACTGTGGTGAGAAGAAAACGATCAACTAATAGATGAACCGTATTGAAAGAAAGACTCGAATTCAACACCGGCAGGGATCTTAAACATGGAGTTGCCAAAGCAATGGTGCGTCCTAGGACGGAAGTATCATACGCAAGCGTATCCAAGTCAATCCCTGACAGGAAAAGGGAAGTGGCAAATGTACGCTCGAAAGATACTCATATGCGCACAAAAGGGATGTTACAAGTGTATGCTCGAAAGATAGTCAGATGCGCCAAGTAACACATAATGTGCATAAGATTTTTCAAATTTTTCATAAGTGATTATCAACGTTGACCGCCATCTGACATTCATATGCGGAGTGGCGGAACTAAGCTACAGGCAAGAAGGCGAAAAAAAAACAACCGCGCCATAAATAAGGCGAAAGAACATGTTCTGCTGCAGGAACTTCATTGCTGTCATCTTGCTCTTACTTCCGGGGTCTTCTCGGAAAATGGGATACTAGCACCCTAGCAGTCGTACAAATTTGACAGGGCGAAAGTCGGACATCTGTGCTCGTTTAGTGCAAGCTTGAGATTCCATTCGAAATCGTAAAGTACCAGATTTGCATACATGTACGCCATAGAAGTCTCACCATCATGGAGATGGAGAGGTTGGACCATCAGCTTTGTGGAGGTCATCCTTTTAGTCTTGCTTCAATGGTTGTGATTGTGAACTTGTGATCTTCTATAAAAAATTATAAACCACCATGGACTGCCATTTGCAGGCAGGTACAATAGAAGTCTCGCCGTCATGATGGAGAAGGAGAGGTTGGGCCATCACCCTTGTGGAGATTGTTATTGATCTTGCTTCAATGGTTCACCGAATCACCATATCCGTCTTTCCGCAACCTGCATCTATTTCCTATGTTGTAGGAGAACATGAAAAGAAGAAAACAAATAATAAATTGTCGTTTGTATGACATCCCAAAAGCAATGGGATGGACCAATGCAAAAAGCACACAAGAAAGGACACTCGGTCTCCATCATCACAAGATAGAAGCGTCCATGATGTGAAATGTAAAAGATGTCTAAGAATGGAAGACGATTCCGTTCATTTTTGTTTTCTCTTGTCTTAAGAGTTTTATAGCTCTGTTAAGAAGATGGTGGTAGGGGTAGTACATGGATATATTTTTGGGTGGCCGGAGATCATTCTTTGGGCCGTTCTACAAGTGTTTCAAGAGCATATAGATGTTTGATGGTTGGATTAAGGTGGTCAGAGATGGAATTTGGATCACCAGATTTAGGTGTACATAAAAGTCTGATGGTCAGATTTTTGATGGTCGAAGAAATGGACTTTGGATCACTAGGTGCACATGAAGGTTCAATGGCTGGATTTTGAGTGAAGAGGATACCTGGAGATGTGTGTATGCTGGAAGCTAAACATTTACAAAAGAGCAATTACATGATTTGGCCGTTGGCTTTTTTTCTTCCAAAAATATTAAAAAATAATAATTTAACCCATTTTGGATGACCGAAAGAACTGGTGCTAACGAGCACCAATCCGTTGGCATTTTGATTTTTGGGTCACCAAAAAGGCAAAAGCTTCCTCGAATTTTGGCCACAGTTGCTCATCTGCAAGCTGTATCAATGGCCCTAGGAAATGCCATCAAAAGAGAGGTCATATGGAAGATATGAAAAGAAAGATGTACGGTCAATTTCAAGAAAACATGTAAAGAATTCTCCATAGAAACTTGTCTTTATGTTCTAGGTTTTAGAAAAATTAAGAAACATAAAAGAGTTGTCAAATTTTAACACGAGTTGATCTTTGTTATGCAACGAGATAAGCTAAAAAGAGATGGATCTTCATAAAGAAGTCATAAGTTCATCAACCTTTTCTCCTCTTGATTCTCTTATATTTTTCCTTCTATCATCCATCTTTTTCTTATGAAAAAAAAAACATTTGAAGTCTTTTTATTAATGGAAAAAAAACATGGAATATCAAGACGAGAAAGGAAAATGTAAAACTCCACATGGAACATATATTTTCTTTCCATATTATTTCACACATAAAGATACTAAAAAGTGTTTGTTTCACGTTGGAATTGGAGCATTTTGTAATCTTTTTAATAAGAATATTCTTGAAAATTTTATTGTCATTTTATACACATGAAAATTTTATTGTCGTTTATTATATCGTTTTGTACTCCACATTAGATAGATAGAATAAACGTTGAAACGTGCATTATTTAAGTCAAACCAACATAAAATGTGAGTTTCTCTAGGGCTTTGAAATCGAAATAGCAAAGAGTTAAAAGTCTTTTATTCTGTTGAGCTTATATGTTCAAAACTTTGAGAATATTTGAAACAATATATATAAGTTGTCACATTCGTTTGGGGGGTTGGGCTCACTACATGCCAAAATTATCCATGATGTGGCATGGGGGAAATGTGTGGGACATCGCCCTATATGAATGTTAATGAGCATATGGCGTGATATGATTTGTGCAAATGTTGTATAATAATGGATCATTGATCTATTGAGGTTGGGTCCTCATGAATGGGAGCATGGGGGAAATGTGTGAGACATCGCCTTATATGAATGCAAATGAGCCTATGGAGTGATACGATTTCTACAAATGTTGTCTAATAATGGATCACTAATATATTTGAATTGAGCTGCATTATCACAAAAGATGAAGTGCAATTCTCCTCCTGACCATCTCTTGTATATCTTTTAATCTTGAGTTAACTTGTGTGCATATATAAGCATATATAAGCACAATTAGACGTGTCCTAGCCTTCTAGGGTCTACTCACATGATGTGTCCAAGTCCATTCAAGTTCAATGTATGATAACTCTTCAATGTGTTATTGTACTCGAGTTGAATAGGTGACACCAAGAGTTCTTCTTTCACATCCATTAAACTTAACCACTAGGCTAAGCTTATTGCTTGTCTATCACTCCAAAAGAATACAGTGTTAGTGCAACAAACTAATGATTATGACCACCATGTGCTAGAGAGATGACTCTCAACCTTATGCCTCTATATATAGCTCTCTCCAAGGGACTTCCTATTATGGCAGGTGGATGTTAACCATCCTAGTGTCATCCATGTAACTACATGTGCACCAAGTGTCCTAGTTAAATGAAGTTAACTCAAGTGGATGCTTCTGGAAGGCTCTAGAGCTCTTGAGGCAAAACACCCTCCCACATCTATCATCCATGTAACTACATGTGTGCCAAGTGTCCTAGTTAACTAGAATTAACTCAATTGGATGCTTCTAGAAGGCTCTAGAGCTCTTGGGGCAAAACACTCTCCCACGTCTTTCATAGGAATTGAGACCAAGACTTCCTCCTTCTCATCCATATGACTTAATGACTAGGCCAAGCACATTTGCTTTTCTAGAGAGCATAAAAACCTACACTTAAGTCTACTCTCAAGACTAATGCCCTACAGTTGAATGACTAAATGATGCCCAATCCCAGATTCGTCTGAACTTGTCGGACCCTCATGTCATAAACTTACTTTGTAACATTCTTCCCTCCCTTGAAAAACTTTTTCATCCTAAAAAATAGAGCTATATAAATACTCTAGGCATCCCCCAATGTTATATTCCATATATGTACATACCTAAAGGAATGAGAAGTTCCTTGCTTGTGGGATAGCCAAGGCCAAAAGCCAGAGGGTTCATATGAGGTACCTACTCGCGATGGCTAGATGAGTAAAGGGACCTTAGAGAGAACTCTAGATGGTGACTAGGTGAGGGCTATAAATAGGCTAGGAGGTGAGTCCCAGGTATGTCATTCTCCACTTCCCACAATCGGTATTAGAGCTTAGGAAGTAGGCTTGGGCAAGTGGATGAAAGGCATAGATGTCGGTTTCATAAATGAGCCTGACAAAGATTAAAGTGTATCTCCCAATCCTCCCAATCCGTAGGTCGAATTTAGATATGTAATGTACCACTGGAAAGCTCTCAGAACAAATGGTCTAATGGAAGCACTAGATTGAGATCTAAGATACCTACCATGGGTGAGAACCAAGTTCGATATACGAAGGTTGAGAACGGGGGCTCAATGAACCAAGGTTGTGAACAAGGAAAGTCCATAGGCAAGTGTCCAAGAAGCAGAAAGACAAGGTTCAAGAGACCAAGGTTAAGAGACAGGATTTAAGAGACCAAGGTTGAGAACAAGAAGGTTCAAGAGATTGTACAAGGGTCAGGACATAAATTCAAGGGGAGATCAAGGATTCATCATTGAGGACATGATCTCTAGAAGGGGAAGAGAGTGTTAGACTCAATAAATGACAGGCAAGAGATGGTTGAACCACACCCTAAGAGGGAGGATTATGAAGTAATCCTCAACCATGGCTTTTGCGGAAGGTGGTTAGCCCATCATACTCTTAATCGGTAGTTTTAAGTAGTTTATTTTTATCTATCAGAGTTTTATGTAGTTAGTAACTCATGCACACATGAATAGCTCTTCATATGAGTATATGTAGTTGATATATAGTTTTATTCCTATTCGGCATAAGTTAGTGCTATGTTTATGATCATCCATATAAGTATTAAATGCTTGCATGATATTGGTTGTCATAAGGTTTAATGAATGTGCAAGAAGCACAATGAGTAGAATAACATCCATGGATATTCACTTTCACTGAAAAGCAAATACTATGTAAAGAATGCATTTCCATGAGATTATTTTCATTGCTAATTAGTTTCCACTGATCTAAATGATCACTACATGCATGGATATTTCTCCAAGTCATAATCCATCCAAAAGAATGGAAGAGCATGTCTAATCACAAGGATTAACATGTCTCGTCATTTTTAGGTAAAAAAATAATAATTGAGGAAATAATAAGAGAGGTAGTAGCCTCAGAGAGATTTGGATGTTGCTCTTTGAGGGAATGCCCAAATTCATTGAAATTTGTAGAGAAATTAGTTAAGAGGACTTAGTCTAAGCCACTCTATTTTCAAGTAATTTGTATACTTTTACAAAGGTCAAATGACCTTTACACTTGAAGTGCTGCTAATAGTGGTATATGCTTAAGACAAGTGACGGAGGCATCTTAGCAAGGGCATTTCTCTTCATTGATACATCCAAATTTAATGGTTTTTATTTCATATGAAAGCTGGATAGCTTCACTTTATTATAGTAATTTTCATTGATTTTAAAGATCATTTGATAGGTCAAATGATCTCTCCAAATAAAAGTATAGCCTTTGGAATTCATGCAATGAGCAAAGACCATGTCACTTAGAGGTGATTGGTTCTCTTAGCTCATTTACTCAATTTGAATTATTTTTATTTTTAAACTTAGCTAAAAAAATCAAGATAGTTCTTACAAAATATCAAGATGATAGATGTGTCCATTTAGGTGATAGGAATAAAAGAATGAAAGTTAGCCTCTATAAATTTTTTAATACTACAAGTATGGAGGCTTAGTATTTTGATCTTTGTGAAAGAGTCAAATGTCCAAATACTATAAAATTCATACCAATGAAATTATGCTTATTTAGTTATATGCTTTCCAAATTTGAAAGAAATTAGAGATCAGTTTATATGTCAAATGACTATTCTTCTCAAAACAATCTTTGGCAAGGATTTGCAAAAGATCGCTACATGTGTCTGATAAACACATGGCTGTTCCATATTGGAAGCTCCAATTGAATGTTTTTTTTTCTTGTAGAAGATACTTCATTATAGAACCTATAGCATACCTAAAAGTCAAAGAATTTAGTATTTATCTTCATAGTTATAAGATATCCTAAAAGTGCAAGTGCATTCTTTCTAAGCTCACCTAAACGCACGTGTAACAGAGATAGACTGATAGCTTTAAATGAGTATTTGATTGAATTTCAAGTTGAATTTTTATCAAACCAAACTAGATAAGTTGATATAGATTTGGGCACAAGGTTTGCACATAAGAATTGTTAATAGGCAATTGAATTAAGAAGAAATTCATAGAGTACGTACTACTTTATTTGATATGTGTGAGGTTAGGCTATGTTTCATACATAGTGTGTATGAGGTGAGCTAGATGCTTAGCCTAGTGGGCTATGATTGTGCCCACAAATCTACTTACCATTTTTTCACTATATTTGGTGGACTCATATTATGGTCCTCATTATATCTGGGAGTGCTACAGTATTAGAATATTTTACTATAGACATCTCGTTCCTAGTTGGGAATGATTCGATCATAGTGATGGTCATATGTGAAGTAAGTCTTATCCACTTGGAATGACTTGCATGTTATTATTTGAGAAGGCAGTGGTAGTTCCACTTGTTGTTATATTTTCTTAGCACATCTTCACTTCGCATGACAGACTTAGTTCCACATAGTGGATTGGGATTTACTTTGTATGGGAGATATTTTAATCCATAGTTTGGATCATTATATATGACAGATTGAGATCTTGATCCATAGTTTGGATCATTGACATATTAACATGTTGGATTCATAATTTGGATCATTATAAAAACTTCTTGAGTTTCATTTCATTACAGTGAGTAAACCAAGAAGGTTTACTTGAGCTTAGATATTACATACTATTTGAGAAAGATTTCTATTTATTTTTAGTATTTGCCCATAGAGATTGGGGCATAGTTAGATTGTTTTGGATGAGCATAGTATTTTTCATTACTCTAGTGGAGTAAGTAATTTTGCACAATTATGTTATCATTAGTGTCCATGTGAAAGGCCAAATGGCCATCGAACACTTTTGTATATGTTCTTTAATAAAACATATAGTGGCTTGGTCAGCCATAGATTGTAAGTTCGAGTGCATTTGAACACCTAAGAAATATGTGTACATTCCCCCCTCTACAGAGTAGTGTGTGTGGCATCTCAAGCTCATTTTTCTAATTCAAGGGTATCATCATGGAGCTCTCAAGAAGGAGATTCCATTGCAGTGCATCACCATTGAAATACTTCACTAGTATCAGAGCATTTCGAGGCAAAAGATTTGCTCTTTTTGTGTGAGCAAAGCAAGCACCTGCCTGCCCACCCAAGGCTTACAACTAAGGCAGCGACCAAGGCATGGAGCTTGGCATACCTTGTCATTCGAGTCATCGAAGTCACTATTGGCTGCACATTAGGGAGGACCTCAATGATCAAGGAAGACAAAGGTTCCCGATACTTCTCAGGAGGTCACCCATCCTAGTTTGTTGCCCCTAAAGCTCGCTTAACTGACAATCTCTTGCCATTAAGTTACCCTCTTGTGGTGCTTAAGAAAGGGGAAAGAATAAGGTTTACATTACCTTGAACATGTTTTGGGCTCTCAAAGCTTCATTATTTGCTTTCAAAGCCTTCTTTGAAGCATTTTTGGGATGGTGTTTGGAGTCATTTTGGAGTACTTTCACGTATAATTCTCATTACACATGTTCAAGAACATCACGAAGAGTGATCTTTTTGTACTTCTTTGATAATAAATATTCAGTTTTGAGGTTTTGTTTTCAGTCACACTATTAAATCTATATGTTTCTTGAAATGTTTTTTAGTTGTGGTGGGAGTAGTCACCGTAAATTTATGCAGGTTTTTGACACTTGAATATCCATATGATCATGATCCCCATAATAAAAGCATAATCCATTGTCTTTTCGGTGCGTTCTTTATTTTGGTGTAAGTCTCCCGACCTTGATGTTATATAATTGCGATCTGAACTTTTAAACAAAGGCCTTGAAATCAATATATTTCTCACAGATAGGTGAGAACCATGAAACGGCAAGGCCACATGATAAAGTTCCTAAGATTCCTACTTGAGAAGCATCATCTGGGTACATTCTTGGTCACATTCTTATGAATAGATTCACTATATATATGCTTATAACCCTAATGTGTTACTTACCTTTGTACATTCACTTGGTAATTCATTCAATGTTCTATTGTGCTCCAAGTTTCTTCTTCTTCTTCTTCTTCTTCTTCTTCTTCTTCTTCTTCTTCTTCTTCCTTGTGTTGTTTGTGTGCTTTTGAAGACCTCAAACTTTAGCAATCGGTATCAAAGCAAGTTTTTCATCTAGGGCATTATTGATACCTCTCCAGTTAGAGTCTTAGAATCACACAAAAATTGGTGACCATACTCAAGGCAATTAGGAGTTCAAAAGAACTTTGTTATGAGGCATTAAAATTTTGATCTAAGCTCATTTCAACCTCTGAATGCATTATCGCAATGATTGTGTAAGAAATTTCATCCTATTGTGCCAAACATTTATACAGGTTTTGGTTTGCCAATACAAGTGCCTCAAAGTCTCCTATAGGATTATCATAGCTCGGTAAGGTATTTCTTTTCAACTTTTCAAGATACAACCATTTTTCTACATTAGGGTATTTTAGTCACTAGTCATGGTTGAAAGCAATGTTGTATTCTATATGTTGGTTATTAAGGATAGATTGGATGGCACTAATTACACATTGTGGGTATATATGATGTGTCACGTGTTGGTAGCAAAAGGACTATGTACTTTTGTCTAGGGTATTGAAAAATGCCCATCTACACCTACAAATATAGTTACTAAAGGTGATGCAGATGATGTTGATGATGATGATCTTCAAATTCTTGTTCGTGATATGGTTCTTGCCGCACCTACTACAAAGGAAGACATTCACATTCACTCTTGCAAGACAGTAAAGGATCCTTGGGATATACTTACAAACTTATACCAGGCAAGACAATGTATCCCTCACTTTCACTCTTGCAAGACAGTAAAGGATGCTTGGGATACACTTACAACCTTATACCAGGAAAGAAATGAGGCTCTTGTATCTTACCTCTATAAATAGTCGGAGAGTTAGAATATGAATGAAGGAGATTCCATGGATAATTTTTTGATAAAGATCAAAGATTTGAAGGAGCAGTTGTTTTTTGTTGATGAATTCTTATAGTTCACTTGTGCAAACTGTTCTTAATGCTCTTCTAGATTCATACCATAGTTTTGCTTCTACTCTTCATTTGATGATGAAATGAAATCCAAACGCTTTACCATTTGGGAAGTTAGTCTCTATTTTGTTGTAGTAAGATTAATCTAGCCAGAACAGGTCCATTATGCATGTTGCAGATCAAGCTTTCCTAGATAGTCAGAAGGGCAAAGGTAAATGGAGCTCATCTACTAGTGAAAAAAAATTGCTAATCCTGCACAATCGAAGAAGGAAAACAAAGATGAGAAGAAAAGAAAAAAGCAGAAACAATTTTTCAAATATTTAAGGGAAATGATCATGTCATAAAGACTTTTCCAAAATTGATTGCAAAAGAGGAAAAGAAGAAAGAGGTTGGAATGGTTGTTGTAGAGGCCTCTACACCTAAAATAGAGTCTACTAATCTTGTTCAAAATGAGGAATGGGCGTTTACTATTGTATGCAGTTATGACTCATCTTCTCATGAGTAGTGTATGTCTGTAGTAGAATTAGATGTTTGGAACTTTTATAGTGGGGCTATCAAACATATCACCTCATAGCACAATTTCTTCAGTTCTCTTGAGCCTACCCCTATTCAGATGTTTTGTATGTACTAGGGATCAAGAATAATTTGTTGTCAGTTTCAGCATCAGTGAAGATTTGCTCGGTTGTCAAATTTATTGATGATAGATGTACAATTCATGATCCTTGAAATGGCAATGTTATTATTGCTTCTAGTATTTTATGTTGTAGGCTGCATAAGCGCGTAAACTTTGTAAAGTCTGTGAATGATTCAGCATGTGTAGTTCAAGATTCTCAAGCTATGTCAGGTGCAAAGCTTTGGCATGCACGCTTTCTTCATCTAAACTATATGATTTTGCAATGCATGTAGAAATTTGAAATGGTTTCCTCTCTATGTGAACTAGAGGCACCTTATACATGCTTGTGAAGGCTATATTTTGGAAAAAATGTAGCATTCTTCCTTCCCAAAAGATGGTTCACTTCGAGCTACTAAAAAATCGTTGCTTGTTCACAGTGATGTCTTTGGTCCTATGTAGACACCTTCTTTTGGGAACTACCTTTACTTCGTGAATTTTATTGATGATTTCTCCGGGCGTGCATGGGTCTATCCACTGAAAGAAGACTTTGAAGTTCTTATGCACTTCAAAGAGTTTTTGGTTTTGGCTAAAAATTCATGGAGATGGTGAGGTGTATGGTCAAACGTCATGCTTTACCACATATCTTGTGGCTTGAGGCTATTATGTGTCTAGCATATGTACTTAATAGGTGTCCACTAAAGCACTACAACATATCACTCCATATGAGGCTTGGCATGGTCACAAGCCAGTTGTTGCTCATCTTTGTTTCTTTGGCTATCTGGCATATGTATTAATGCTTCAACAACAATATAGGAAATTGGATGATAGAGTAGTGAAATGTAATTTTTTTGGGTACATTTTGAAAGCAAAGGTGATCGTTTGTATCATCCAGTGACTAGACATGTTTTGTTTAGCCCTAATGTTGTTTTTATGGAAGGTGTGATTCAGCCATTACTGTTGTACCAAGGAGACTTCAGTTAGCTTTAGAGATGTGTATGAAACTTTGCTTTGTCATTTTATAGGTTGGTAGTCCAATGCTGGTCCAAATGAGGCAATTTATCATCCTTTACATGTTTCACATGATGATGCAAATCATTCCATTTCTGATGCAAATATACATGATGCACTTGTTGATGAGATGGATGATATAGAGGAGGCAAAAATTATGCCTAAATGGCTAGTTTAGACTTTGAGAGATAGAAAATAAGATGCACCTTGTAATAAAGTGATAGGTTGGATATGGTTGAACCACACCCTTGACAGATAGGAGATGGTTGAACTACACCCTAAGAGAGAGGATTAGGAAGTAATCCTCAACCATGGCTTTTGAGGCAAGTGGTTAGCCCATCACATTCCTAACCAAGAGGTTGTGAGTTCAATTCCTTACACCCTAAGAGAGAGGATTAGGAAGTAATCCTCAACCATGGCTTTTGGGGCAAGTGGTTAGCCCATTACATTCCTAACCAAGAGCTTGTGAGTTCAAGTGAATCAAGAGTTCTCAAAGTCTTGCGAGGGACAAGAATCCCACCCATGCACCATTCATGCCCAGAAATGGACTAGAAATTTGAATCCACCCAGTTCACATGTTTGTGCCTAGATCGCACATCGAGAAACTATGAATTGGCCAGGGATTTTCTTAGATCCACCCTTATTATTCATTCACTACTTTGTACTTTGACCAGTTTATCAAAGTGCAAAGGTGTGTGTATTTCAGCCCCGTGATTTTGTGCAGAAAGGACATGAGAACCAAGTGTGCAGATTGAAAAAGGCATTATATGGGTTGAAGCAAGCACCACATGCTTGATATGAAAAGATACATGCCTACTTGATTACAGTTGGTTTTGAGAACAGTCCAACTGACAACACCTTATATGTTAAGCATTCAAATGATGTACTTCTGATCATTGTTGTGAATGTTGATGACATGCTGCTCACTCGTACTAATGAGAAGCATATTTCTGAATTTAAAGTTGATTTGCATGCCTCGTTTGAGATGTCAGATTTGGGGCATTTGCATCATTATTTGGGCAATCATTTTATGCAAGTTGATGGGGGAATATTTTTGTGTATAAAGAAATATATTAACACAATTATTGTGGTTTTTTGGCCATCACAATTGCAAACCTGTTGTCACTCCAATGGAAATAGGTTTATGGTTGAGTCTTCATGATGTTGGAGATGCACTTGATGTTGTCCTCTATCAGTAGCCTATTGGATGCTTGATTTACTTATGCATGACTCGACCTAATATCCAGCTTGTTGTCTCTCATATGAACAAGTTTGTGCATTGCCAAGGTGTCAAGAATTGGTAGGCAGTTAAGTGCATCTTTCGCTACTTAAGTGGTACTCCAACTTATTGGATTGTTTTATCCCAAGGGGGGTCATTATTGCTAGATTTGCATGCTTTTTTTACTCAAATTAGGCTGCTTGCTATGAAACTCATGTGTCCAATGGTTTTTGCTTCATGCTTGGTATATCATGCATATCTTGGTTGCACAAGAAGCAACCTATTCTCTTCACCTCCAGTTGTGAGGTTGAGTATAGGGAAGCCTTCACAGTGATTGTTAAGTGTATGTGGTTCAAACATGGCTGATTTGGGTGTTGGCCAATCTTCTACCACCACCATCTTCATTGATAGTCAGAGTGCATTGAAAGTTGCAAGGAACCCTGTGTTCCATGCTTGCACAAATCACATTGAGTCACATTATTGTTATTTCAAGGAGAGGTTCTCTACTAGAGTTTAGTTTCGCATATGTGTCTATGCACAATAACATTGCAAACCTTTTCACAAAGGCTCTACCTAGGGAGAAGTTTGAAGCTTTTCACAAAGCTTGGGGATTACTTCCTTTTGTGGATTGATCTCTTTTCACATAGCTTGGCACTTTATTACATATAAGTGCTAGCTCCTTGTTCACCACATCACTCCCATGAGGGATTTGTTGATATATTTAGGTAGTGATCTGGGTAAACACACTTAGGACCATCAATTCAACTTTTTTTTCCTCTTTACGAGGTTTTTCCCCTGGCTTCTATATATTTCTATAATGCGAACGGGTTACTTATCTTTTTACATTTGTTTGGTAATTCATTTAGTGTTGTGTTGTGCTCCAAGCTTCTTCTTCTTCGGATTTCCTTTTCTTGTTTGCGTACTTCAGCAGCCCTCAAACTCCTATGTTCACCTATTGTAGAAATATTCAAAACTTGATCTTGTCCCATCAAATTTCTACAAGATCATCTACATAGAGAAAACTATACAAGAGTATAGAACCACTACAAGAAGTCCCACAACCGAGGACTGATAGGTATGGATAACTAAACTAGATAAGATACAAGAGATCAAACTAGGATCGCAGGTATGAAACAAGATATCTCTATTATAAGAACTCCATGTTAACTAGGTATAAGAAATAATTGGACATTGTTGACAGTCAAGGTCACACACAAGCAGCGAAGCGCATCAATGAAGTGGACACACAAGAAGAAAGAGCCTATAGGGAGCTCCAAGAAGCACATGTCAAATTTTCAAAAGAAATCCCTATAAATATAGTGATTTTTGTCACTAAAAACCATTGTAGATACCATTTTCCATTTTTACAACTCCATTTTATTCAAGCCGAGGAGTCCTCGAGCTTGAGGAGTATTAAAAAAGTATCATCCTACCAATTTTCATAATTTTCAGATTCTGTTTGAGTCCCCAAATAAGCCTTGGAACCTAATTTTTAACTAGGCCGGACACTAGGACTGGACAGGGCCAAAACCACTCAAAAAACTATAAAAAGGGCTGGAAAGCTCATTTGAGGGGTTAGCTTGTTGTAGATTTCAGCTTTGTAAGAGAGTTCATTTGTAATCGAAGTCCTTCCATTGTTCCACTCTTTTCTCTTACTTTGTGCGCATGTGTGTGTATGTGTGTGCATGCTTGTATGCTTTCACTCACGCACTTGTGCACTTCACTTGCTCTTGGTCTTCATACTGGTCCTCACGTCTCCACGGATTGACATTTATGAGGTGAATCTCCTCATGTTGGTACTTGCCATTGTGCTAGAGTGACAGACATGATCTCACACTATGATATTACAAGAGGATAAGATGGGATATCTAGAATAATAGACTAGAAAAGCCTATAACAAGGAGCAAGACAAGAACTAGAACTATAACTTGGAAAGTACTTACTTGGAGATTATGAGTCCTTGAGATCCCATGATTGGCATTGGAAAGTCTAAGGATATGAGTGATTGATTCCTCCTTATATAGATCAAGGTCTATTATAAACTAATGATGTCATTGATGATATCAAAAATCCAAAATAGGACCTCCTTATGTTAGAATCAGGAAAGTAAACAATCAATCATAGGGTTTTGACACATTTTGGGCATGATAGTATTACTTTCTACAAATTGTGAATCAATCATGAGATATAGAAAGTCAAATGAAAGCTAGGGTTCAAGAGAGTTTCTTTTGTGTCATGACACTTAAGGAACCACATTTTATACTTCTAGTATTTGGAGATTGTTATTGGGCAAGTGTCACAGACACAATAAGATCTACTAGTGGGTATTGTTTCTCGATGGAAAATGCCTTATTTGTTGGATTTCTAAGAAACAACCAAAAATTTCTACATCTTCAAGTGAACTAGAGTATATTGTTATCTCTACAGATACACTTCATGCTATTTGATTTTAGAAAATTTTAAGTTATCTTGATGTCTATATTCATTTTCCTATGTAGATATAATCAGATAATCAAATTGCTATTTCTATTCCTAAGAATTATATTCATCATGCAATGATAAATCATATTAAAGTTTACTATCATTACATTTGTGAGCATGTATATAAGAAGCATATTGAGCTTATCTATGTTCCTTTAAGTGAGAATATAGGAGATATTTTAATGAAGTCATTATGTAGATATAGTAATTAGAAGTTATGAAAATTTTTAAGCCTCATCCCAATATGACATTGAGGGCAAGGTATAACCCCGATTTCTAGCAAATTCTAATTTTCAAAAATTATCAAAATAGTCAAAATAGTATAATTCTCATCAAAAGATATATAACACATGACCATTAGAGACCTAAAAGACACTCAAAAACTAAACCCTAATTTTCAAAAATAGGGATTTCATAATATAAATACATCATATTCTACAACTTCTCAAGAACATCAAGGAAAACGTACTTATGTTTGAAGATTAGGTCAAAAAACGTTCTCAAAATAATTTTTTAGCAATATTTTAGCTCCAAAAGAAAATTTTATTCAAATCTTTCAAGAATTCTAGAAATCTTGCTTTTTAGCTATTTTTCTTTTGAGTTTTGTTTTTTGGGCTTATGCCTATGTAAATAAATCCCTAATGCACTCAAGGAATCAATTATAAACCCTCCAAGTGGTTATAGATGGAGGTCATTCCCTAGGAGATTGTGGAGCTGCTTTGAAGCTGATATATATGAGATTTTGCTACTGCTCTCTTCTTCTTCATAAACTATCCATGTGCGTGCATGTTGAGTATTGTAAGTGGCTACTATATTTCAATTATTCTTTAATTCTTGCTACTATATCAAGTTCTATTACCTACTACCTTAAGAGGAGAAATTTTAGGGCTACTTATTTTAGAGAGGAAGCCATAATTTCTTTTAGGATTGAAATTCTCCTTAATTCCAACACAAAGCTTATTTATATCGTAAATAGTTCTAATCTCTTCTATTTTTATAGATGATCACTTTCTTATGAATATTATGCACACTTTTCTCTTATATCTATACTTCAAACCATTCTACATTCCTACTTTACTTCAAGATTTGTATATTACACACATTGCATAGTTATTATTTCATCAAATACATTATTTGGAGAGTAGCCTTTTGATACTGGTGCACATTCTCTTATGTATTTTTATAATCATACATCTATCTTACTTGGTTCAAGGTTCATGAGTGCTTAGGGTTTAATTGTTTGGAAAGATCATGTGCATGATACCACAAATTTTGGCATCTTTGAAGTTGGCCCAAATCCCATGTTGGAGGATTTGCCAAATTAGAAGGGCCCCTTTTTTGCATTCAATGAGTAGGTTCCAAAGTCCTTTAAGCGTATATTTCCACTCAAGGATCCCAAACACATCCAAGAAAAAGTAATGCATAAAAGAAGCCCCAGTTGTATCCGAGGATTGAAAATTAAGGAGGTGGAGCTCCTTGATGTGGTACTGGTTCTTGTCTAGAGCAACACCGAATTTGGCGTCATTGTTGGAGAGTGTGCTCAAGGACAAACATGTGATGGTAAGCATGTTGGAAGATTGTCATTGGAAGGTAATTAAGAATAATTTTATAGCTTTTGCACTAATTTTCATGTTCTTTGTATCATATTCACCCCTTCTACCCTCCTCCACCATAGCCACACTTCACATTCTTCACCAAAAAAATCTTATTTTTTCCATATCTACTCACCTTCCCTCCATTTTCCTAATTTGGTGTGTGTAAGAGAGAGATAGAGAAAGTATGAGTCTTCTATTTTTGCATTTTTTTGAGCCTTCTGTGCACGTTTTGTCATCATTCTCAAACTCATCTCTATGCATAGGAATCTCTATCAATTTTTGAATTTTGTGCCAACCGCTTTGGTATGTCCTGATAGATAAAAAACTTTTGTTTTTTGTTGCATCTACAACATAGCATATGCCTTTGTAGCGCCTCCTTGAAGCACTAGATGCATTGCAAAATTTGTAAGTTTTTGGATCTACCACAATAGGCCAAAAATTTGGGACATATGAAAGTCCCATTCTATTGCAACAAAGACCTTCTATCATAATAGATAGGTCTAACATGATAGACCAAGAGGCTGATAGATCTCGTCTATCGCAATAGACCCTCGTGTCTCGTGACATACTCTTCTATCATGATAGCCTACTCTGTCATGAACAACTATCAAAACAACACCTTTTAATCTAATCTATGGACAAAATGCAATACTGCAAATTGATTTCTTGGTTCCTACTCTACGAGTAGCCGAGACGTATGAATGGACTAGACACAAACTAAAACAATTGGACCAGGAGGGCAGGCAAATCTCATAGTACAAGGTCACCACTATTGCCAAATGAGTGAAGTAAAGAAGAATCAAATAGGTAAAAGACTATCTCAGATGGAATGATGTAAGGAGCTAGGATTAAATAATTCGAGTTCATCTTCTGAATCCCATATAGAGAGAGAACAATCTACCATGAATGTGGATCTTAATACCAAAGTCAATGATGATGAAAGGTGGGACAAGCTCGATCAAATAGTCGACGAACAAGAGGTGGCCATTGAACAAAAGGATGAAAAAGAAAATGCGGCTGAAAAATAACAGGAAAGAAAACATGCAAAAGACTAGACTTACAGGATTCACATTAATGAAAACATGAGATTACAATTCAAGGAGATTACAAAAGAAGGGCCAAAAATTATGGTACACCCAACGAAGTAATTCAACAAGAATAAGAGAAAAAAATGAAAGCATCTTTCAGCCCAATAAAGATAATAGCAGAGCCATCCCCCATGGACATGATTTATGAAAGAAGCTCTTCCAGAGTTGTAGAAGATAAAGAGGCCGAGCCACAATACAAGTTCAAATCAGGCAATCATCAATGAAAACTTACATATCAATAAAGGTAAAGATGTACTCATAGGTGAACCACCCATTCATACCACAAACATGGCCCAATGTGGATGTGGCTCAATTGAAGCTTCTAGTTGAACACATGATCTAGATGGCCATGGACACACAACAACAACATTTCATGGAGGCAGATAAAGAATATGAATAAGAAAATGTAGAAAAAGACAAGTTCAGTGCATTAAGTGAACAACTCTCCAACCAATGCATGAAGATGGAACTAGCATTCAATAAAAAGGAAGAAGATCCATCAAAGCACATAAAGAGATTGGTAAATTAAAATAAGAGAACGCCAACTTGCAAAGACAAATAGCTAAAATAAAAAAGGAAGAGGAGAAAAAACTACAAGAGGGCCTGTAGAAGAAATATGAAGCTTGTGAAGTAGAAAAAATATGCCTAACAAATAGAAGCAAGCTTCTCGAAACACAAATTAAAGTATATATGGATGAACCTGATGTGCTATGTAAGAGGAATAAAGAATTGGTGACTTCAATTTTGTTGATCCAACCTATGGAACCTATGGATGAATTGGTGGCACAAAATAGCTCTTAGATTGGCAAGGGTACTGCGCATTTCTGCATCATGGACATTGGTCCAAATGGAGGTGGTAAGAGTGCACTAGTATGATTGCTTATGACATTTTAAAAGCTTATAGCTAGTGAAATCAAGCTTGGTGAGTATAAGGTGATGCCAAACTATGTTGAGCAGTATCAGGCTAAGGTGCTTGATCGAAAAAAAAGGCACTCCTGAAGCTCAAGGTATGGATTTTCCTACTTTGTTTACTAACAAAAGAGCATGGAGGAAAAGGATAGAATGCAAAAGGGTGATTGAATGTGGAAAATGGCATTTGGAAGTGGACTCAAATGTATGGCAACAAGGTGTTATCCGTCTTGACCGACAACTTGTGGGGAGATTGTATGGACAAGTATTTTATTGATCTTGTATTGTTGATACAGCACTGAGGTTCCAATGAAAATAGAAGAAGTTAGTTGGAAACTCTGTTATTGCTCCATACTATCTTGAGGAAAAGTTTCAGATGAGAATTAGAGTTACACATGAAGATCTCTCTAGGGGGAGATACATTGTATTCTTCACACTAGTGGGGGATGGTGGCTGAAGCATACTTAGGTGTGACTTACCCTATGCAAGAAGCAAGCTAATAGAGAGGAGTCATCTCCATATGCCCCTATGCTTTCTGCCAAATACATAGCTCAAAAGTGTAAGGAGTTTGGAATTGTAGCATTGCATATTAAGCTCAGAGCAACATGTGAAAACAATACCAAAACCCCTGGACTAGGTGCTCAATCAACACTACATGCACTTGCTCGTTTTGGAGTGAAGATCAGTGACGCAAGGCAGGAAAGAACCAAGATGAGTGGATTCTACCGTATGATGTTATACCTATTATAACCATTCTTGATATTGGGGATAAGACTGCAGAAATGGTTTGCAAGGATTTAAAAAGAAAGAACCAAAATGATAAAGATTTGTTAGTTGAGGCCAAGAGGAGGAAATATTTGAAAGCATTCACAAATAGCACCATGCTTGTAGGGGATTACAAGGGCCGAAAAGTGTAGGATGCCAAATATGTCAGTCTCAAGGTGTTTTTTAGGTCAGAGGAGAGTAAAAGGTGTTGAAGATAAATGTACAAGCTCATTTTCATATGATCCATGCTTGGATAAATTTACCAAATATAAAGATAAAGAAAAAGTGGAGGAAAAAAGGAAAAAATAATAAAAGAAAAAGTCTAGTCAAAATTCATGATGAGAAAGAGATACAATATCTTGCCTTGTAGTTAGTAGCATGTAGTGGAGAAAGTGGTGAGTTAAGAAGGATGCACAAACTTCTTCACATGTTGATTGGTTATAAAAGTGAAGTGGGAGCACATTCAAAACAAGGAGAGAAAGAGGCAAGAGCTCCCAGTAGTCGGATCTAGCCATTTTGTCATTTTGGTTTTCCCTTAGACTCCTTCCAACCACATGTCAGTTTGTACACAGCTCTGTTGCAGAGCTCATATCTCAGTGCATATGTAGCCATTTTGTGCGTTTAAACATTCATTGGAAAGATTATCTCGTTTACTTTCTGCATATGAAATATCTCTTTGAAAGCTTATGTAATTTGTGAGATATCAATGAAAGAGTGAAGTCTAGTTTTTTAGTATACCTGTGTAGATAGGTAGTCTACTTTGGCCGGTCCAGTTTCCCAACCAAAACATATTCAAATTGCATGATTTTTGTCTTGTTGGAAAGCCCTTGGAATCTACTTTCACTTTCTAAAATATCTCACTCAGATCATCCATACTCTGTGAGATATCTATCAGAGAGTAAAGTCCAGTTTTATAGTGTACTTATGTGTGCAGGTGTTCTATCTTGATGAGTTGCGTTTCCTGATCAAAACTCATCCAAATTACTTGATTTTTAGTTTGTTGGAAAGCTAGTTGTGTCTACTTTCTCTATACCAAATATCTTTCTCAAAGAATATATATTCAGAGAGCTATCAGTCCGAGAGTGAAGCTCAGTTCTTTAGCATACCTATGTGGACAGGTAGTTCATCTTTGACAGTTGTGTTTCCTAATCAAAACTTGTCCAAATTAAGTCATTTATAGCTTGTTAGAAAGCTCTTTTTTTCTACTTTGATTGACTAAAGCATCAAGTTCATTTGAGTTTTTTGTTGAGAGCAGCAAGCTTTCTAAGGTGCAGATGTTTTTCTAAGTGCTGGACATACAAGGGTTCACTACACACTTCCGTTGCGCATAGGAGAACTCGTTCTCCACAGTTGGTATCAGAGAAAACTTGGTGTTGAAGCTTCATCAACAGAGCTGGAGGTGAAGCAAAGCAAAAGAGGAGCTACAAAACGAGAAGGTGCTTCACAAAGGCAAGAGTAAAGGACTATAACTATTCGAGGTAACTCTCAAAGTCTTTGATACTCTTCAATGGCTGACTTGGGTCAACAAGTAGAGAAGTTGGACAAGGATAACTATCCTGTGTGGAAGTTTAGAATGACCAACTACCTAATGGGCAAAGGCTTATGGGGTATTGTGAGCGGCGATGATGCTCAACCTCAAATCAATCAAGCTATGGCCACCAAAGTCCAAAGGAGGCAAGCAAAAGAATGGGAAGAGAGGATAGGAGAGTCATGTTCCTCATTTCGCAAGTCATTACTAATGCCATGGTAGGTCATATTCAACATCTAGAGAAAGCTAAGGATGCTTGGGAAGCTCTTGAAAGGATGTATTCAACAAATACCAAAGCTAGGAAACTTCAACTCAAGAAAGAGTTGAACACAATCAAGGAAAGTTCGAGTCAATCCATAGCTGAATATACTTTGAAGATTAGGGAGCTAAGCGATGCTTTAGATTCTATTGGCACAATGGTTGAAGACGAAGATCTTGTGTGTTGTACTCTCAATGGCTTGAGAGAAGATGAAAGATGGAAGCCTTTTATAACTTCCATTAACTTGAAAGATGTATATCCAGGTTTTGAACAACTAATCCCTCATCTTGTCACAGAAGAGCTTAGCTTCGGTGGTCCCAAAGGAAAGGATAGCCACAACCAAATGTTATATGCAGGTCGAGGCAAAGGAAGAAACTCAAGAGGAGGCTCAAGAGGAAAAGGAAAAGGTCACAACCACTCCAACTACAATCAAAACAATTTGGAAGACAACAAGGATGCATCAAATGCCAACACACAAGGAAGAGGTCGAGGTAGAAGTAGAGGAAGAGGCCAAAGCTCCTACAATTCTCATAAAGGTATAACATGCTATCATTGTGGTAAAGTAGGACACTATGCTAGTGATTGTTGGCTGAAGAATGGAAGACCAAATGGAGGCAATCAAAGGAACCAAAGCAACTATGCAAGCACCTCAAGTGAAGGAAGCAAGGACACACTACTTGCAATGAGACATGAGTATAGAAGCTCTTGTGAAGATGACAAAAAATGGTACATTGATTCAGGTTGTAGTAACCATATGTCATGCCAAGGAAGTTTGTTCACTAATCTACAGGTACCAAGTGGAAAAGGATGTGTTGAAACAGGTGATGATACTCAACACATGATTGAACACATTGGAGATATAAGGCTTGGAGATACAAGTAGAGCAAAGGTAGTATCTTATGTTCTTCATGTTCCTACAATTTCAAAGAACTTGATTTCAGTAGGACAAATGGTAGAGAAGGGTTATCATGTCATATTCAATGAGAATGGGTGCTTCATAAAGAATCCAAAAGAAGGCTTCAAGGTCATTGCTCGAGGTAGAAGAGAAGGAAGGATGTTCACTTTGGATGTCCAACATCCACATGGAAAGGTCATGTACATTCAATGTGAGAACAAGAAGATTTCAGAACTGGACTTATGGCACAAAAGAATAGGACACATCAACATTCCAAAGCTGAAGGACATGAGCAAACATGAAGTGGTAAGAGGTCTTCCAAAATTTAATAGCATTGGACTACATGAGTTATGTGAAGCTTGTCAACTAGGAAAGCAAACGAGGCAACCATTCAAGAGGAGTAATTATGTGGCTCCAAATGTCTTGGACTTGATACATACAGATGTATGGGGACCAACCCAAGAGGCATCAATGGCTGGTAATAGATTTTTTGTCACCTTCATTGATGATCACTCAAGAAAGGTATGGCTGTTTTGTATGAAGCAAAAATCAGAGGTGTTCTCTATATTCAAAAGATTCAAAGCTGAAGTTGAAAAGGAAACAGGAAGGTCTATCAAAACCTTAAGGTCCGATGGTGGAGGAGAATACTTCTCCAAAGAATTTTCAGATTTTCTACAAGAGAATGGGATCAAAAGGCAATTCACTTGTAGGTATACACCACAACAAAATGGAGTAGCTGAGAGGAAAAATAGGCAAATTGCTGAAATTGCAAGATGCATGCTCAACGAGATGAAGGTACCATTGTACTACTGGGCTGAAGCTACCACAACCTCCATTTACTTGATGAATAGGTGCACAACATCGGGAATACATCACTTGACTCCAGAAGAGGTATATTCCGGTAAGAAACCTGATCTTACACACCTCAAAGTGTTTGGATGTGTTTGCTTTGTTCACATTCCACAAGAAGTTAGAACAAAGATGGAACCAAGGTCAGAAAAATGCATTTTCATCGGCTACTCGACGGAGCAAAAAGGATACAAGTGTTACAACCCTAGAACAAAGGAATTAAGAGTCTCGCGAGATGTGGTCTTTGATGAACTAAGACCATGGTATGAAGATAAAGGAAAGAAAAAGATTATTGAAGAAGATTGTGATGATTATGTAGGAACAAATCAAAGAGAAGTTCAACAATCAAGCACAAAGGCTTCAAGTCCAGAGGCATCTACATCAAATGAAGAGTGTTCAACATGGAGGGGGAGTCATTCTTTGTCTCCAAATTCAGCTCATAGTAGAGTTGAAGAAGCAAGTGCTACTCCAAACAGTGAGGTAGATGCAAGTGAAGAAGAATACGAAGAGGTAATCACTCCGATGGTAAAGTTGAATAGGTTAAAGAAGCAACTTTCTAAAGGCAATGAAAGAAGATCTTCAAGGACAAGGTATCCAACTCAAAGGTTGAGTTATGATAGTTTTATGGCGACACATTTTGCATACATGATGCATGTTATCAAAGACAAAGAGCCTGAGACATATGAAGAAGCTTGCACACAAAAGGAATGGAAGCAAGCTATGAAAGAGGAGATCAAAGCTCTCAAAGATAATCACACATGGGAGCTAGTGCCAAAGAAAGAAGATATGAAGATTGTTCCAAACAAATGGGTGTTTAAAGTAAAGAGGAATGCTGATGGTTCACTAGGTAGATATAAAGCTAGATTAATTTACAAAGGATTTAAACAAACACAAGGCATAGATTATGATGAAGTTTTCAGCCTGTTGCAAAGATGGGAACTATCAGAACCTTAATAGCAATTGGTGCTTCAAGGAGATGGCCAGTATATCAACTCGACATAAAAAATGCCTTTCTCAATGGAGAACTACAAGAAGAGGTATACATGAGTCAACCGGTTGGATTTGAAGATGAAAACCATCCAGATTTTGTTTGCAGGTTGAAGAAGGCACTTTATGGCTTGAAGCAAGCACCAAGAGCATGGAATCAGAGATTGGTAGAGTATCTAACTAAGTGTGGATACAACCCAAGTAGTGCAGATCCTTCGTTGTACATGAAGAAGGAAGAAAATAGAGAGGTATATATTTGCATATACGTCGATGATCTCATCATAACAGGAAATGATGTTACAGGGATTAAAGATATCAAAAGGAAGCTTGGTAAGGAGTTTAAAATTTCAGATCTTGGAGAGGTGAAATATTTTTTAGGAATTGAAGTTGTTTATGGAAAGAGTGGCATCTACTTGATGCAAAGGAAGTACTTGTTGGATGTTCTTTTCAGATTTGGAATGAGTGAATGCAAACCACTCACTCAACCCATGGACACAAATACAAAGATTTGTTCAAATGATGGAGAACCATTGGAAGATGTAACAACATACAGAAGCATTGTAGGATCATTGATCTATGCAAACATTACAAGACCTGATTTGTCTTATGTTGTTGGTGTACTTTCTCAGTTTATGCAAGCCCCGACAAGTGAACA
The DNA here is from genome assembly GCA_020310875.1 of Ceratopteris richardii. Lineage (NCBI taxonomy): Eukaryota > Viridiplantae > Streptophyta > Polypodiopsida > Polypodiales > Pteridaceae > Ceratopteris > Ceratopteris richardii. The sequence continues at coordinate 147,333,678 of CM035426.1, read as the reverse complement.
CTTAAATTCAGCCAAGAGAGTGTTGAGATACATAAAGCATACAGTTAATCATGTTTTGTTTTACAAGTTTGATGAAGAACTGCAGGTCAAAGGCTTTAGTGATGCTGATTGGGTAGGCTCAAAGGAAGATAGAAGATCAACCTCAGGTTATGTGTTCATGATAGGAAGCAAAGCTATCACATGGAGCTCAAAGAAACAACCTACTGTTGCACTTTCATCTATGGAGGCTGAATATAGAGGATTAGCATTTGCCACATGTGAAGCAATGTGGATTAAAAAGCTTTTGGCTGATCTTGGAGTGCAAGTTGGAACCATCCCTATATATGGTGATAACATGTCAAGTATCTACTTGGCAAGCAATCCTATGTTTCATGCAAGGAGCAAGCACATAGAGGTCCACTACCACTATGTAAGGGAGAAGGTGCTGAGCAAAGATGTGGAGGTAAAGTTCATCAGAACCAAAGATAAGGTTGCAGATATGTTTACAAAGTTCTTGGATGCTTCTAAACTCAAAGGTTTCAAGGATGCGATAAATTTGAAGGACATGGATGAAGATAACTCCCAAATGAGCTTGAGGGGGAGTGTTGAAGATAAATGTACAAGCTCATTTTCATATGAGCCATGCTTGGATAAATTTACCAAATATAAAGATAAAGAAAAAGTGGAGGAAAAAAGGAAAAAATAATAAAAGAAAAAGTCTAGTCAAAATTCATGATGAGAAAGAGATACAATATCTTGCCTTGTAGTTAGTAGCATGTAGTGGAGAAAGTGGTGAGTTAAGAAGGATGCACAAACTTCTTCACATGCTGATTGGTTATAAAAGTGAAGTGGGAGCACATTCAAAATAAGGAGAGAAAGAGGCAAGAGCTCCCAGTAGTCGGATCTAGCCATTTTGTCATTTTGGTTTTCCCTTAAACTCCTTCCAGTCGCACGTCAGTTTGTACACAGCTCTGTTGCAGAGCTCATATCTCAGTGCATATGTAACCATTTTGTGCATTTAAACATTCATTGGGAAGCTTATCTTGTTTACTTTCTGCATATCAAATATCTCTTTGAAAACTTATGTAGTTTGTGAGGTATCAGTGAAAGAGTGAAGTCCAGTTTTTCAGTATACCTATGTAGATAGGTAGTCTATTTTGGTCGGTTCAGTTTCCCAACCAAAACATATCCAAATTGCGTGCTTTTTGTCTTATTGGAAAGCCCTTGGCATCTACTTTCACTATCTTAAATATCTCATTCAGATCATTCATATTCTGTGAGATATCTGTCAGAGAGTAAAGTCCAGTTTTACAATGTACTTATGTGTGCAGGTGGTCTATCTTGATGAGTTGAGTTTCCTAATCAAAACTCATCCAAATTACTTTATTTTTAGCTTGTTGGAAAGCTATTTGTGTCTACTTTCTCTGTACCAAATATTTTTCTCAAAAGATATATATTCAGAGAGCTATCAATCCGAGAGTGAAACTCAGTTCTTCAGCATACCTGTGTGGACAGGTAGTTCACCTTTGACAGTTGTGTTTCCTAATCAAAACTTGTCCAAATTAAGTCATTTATAGCTTGTTAGAAAGCTCTCTTTGTCTACTTTGATTGACTAAAGCATCAAGTCCGTTTGAGTTTTGTGTTGAGAGCAGAAAGCTTTCTAAGGTGCAGATGTTTGTCCAAGTGCTGGACATACAAGGGTTCACTACACACTTCCGTTGCGCATAGGAGACCTCGTTCTCCACAAAAGGGAGGAGACATCCTCTTTGAAAAACCAAGTTCAAGCTATTGCACCACAAGATTTACAACAATATGGAATTGACTGATTCAAGTAGATGAGTGATGTTGTTCTGAAAGCTTAGATCTGATTACTAACAAAAGGATAAGAGATATGATCATGATTGTAACTTCTCAAAGATTTTTAAAGCGGCTTGAAGAAACATTTCTACAAAAGAAACAAAAAGAGTCAAAACTTTTGGAGAATGATCTACAACAAAAACAAGTGGAACTACGGAACATGCTGGCTGCAACATGGCCAAAACAGGAAGCTACGTTCAAAAGGATCAAGGAAATGAAAGACCTATGTGAAAAGAACCTCTCAAGTTTATATGGTGGATGACATATTAACATAATTGGAGAGATCAATAGTATGCTTGCGCAAAGCTAAAAATGAATGTGCTTAGACCACATCTGTAGATGGATCACATATAGTCTCCTAGAGCATCATCGAAGGGGTTAGAGTTTAGTGTTCTGAACTATTTTGGTCTTGAAAACACAAGCCTCCCACAATAGCATCAAGGTTGATAAATGTACAGATACAATGGGAGTGGTCCAACAAATGTGGGATGCAAAAATATGACCTACACTCTTTACGGATGTTACGGTGAATGTTAGAGACGGAGGAATTCCTATTGACAATATCGGCCGGATATATACACCGATATATGCTAGCTTGGTAAGCAATTCAAGATGGTAGCAATGTCAGCTCAGGTATGCACAAATAAAAATTTTGAAACACTTTGTAAGGTAGAAAATGGTGCTGCCCAAAATAGTAGTGGAGGGCGAGAATAGTAAGACCCAAGCACGTAGTGAGGAGGCATAATGAGAGAGAGAGAGAGAGAGAGAGAATCGAAATGGGGTCACATTTCGTGAGGCTTTATCTAGTGCATGGTAAGGATGGATGTCCATTATTGGAATTTTGGGTTTAAAAAATGGTAAGTGTGAGTAAAAAATGACCATGGATTATTAAGTGTAGTAATATGAGAAGCATTCCCTCATAGTGGTATTGAGTAAAGGGGCAAGGGTTGAGCAGCAAGGTATTCACCCTAAGAATGTGTGCTCACATAAAATGAGATGTGCCTATGAATCTTAAGTTTGCTTTGATATCATAAGCACTGAAACTAAGATAAAATGAAGGGGTCTAGAATTGAATTCAATCAATATGTGCCTTTTAACTCATGAATCACTAAAATTTCAAAGGGTATATCCTACCAACCTAACTTAGTACATGGGTCTTATAATATTTCAAACTTTCATTGCCTTTTGTTGTTCATCTTTCATTAAGCAAGTATAATCAAAGGTCTTAGATCAGTATGAATAATCTTCCAAGACTTGATTGTCTAGGCACCTTAGAGAAGTTGTGCCTTCAAATTGGTCAATGAAAGACATCATGCAAGATACTCTAATTATCTCCTTGCTCTTGGTGAAATTTAAAGTGTAGTTGTAATGACTTTTTTTTCATGCAGGGACATCATAATGCCAAAATGATAAGTATATTGGTCTTTTTGAATTGAGATAGCACAAAAGGATGTTTTGAGGTTCTTAAAACGTTTAAGTTTGGCATAATTTTATGAAGGATTTATCTTGTAAAAGACCCTTCATAGCTGGCTTGATCATTAGGAACCCTATGGATAGATGGAAGAATTGATGATTGATGAGTTGACTTCATTTGATGATGTGTAAGATTGATTTCTTGTATGATCTTATTACTTCATGAGACATGCATATCCTCATTAATGGATGAGACTTACTTGTTGACATAAGAGCAAAACACCATACCCATCTCATAAATTGAGTATAACCTATGTAATTGTGATCTCCTTTTTTATTTTTGCTAGAAGAACATCCATTAAACTTATTTACACATCTCAAAAACATTTAAAAAAAAACACACACAAAAACCAAAGCAAAATCTAAAAGAAACCTTAAAAAATACCAAAAAAATATTAAGCACACTCAAAAAACTAAAGGGGGAAAAGGTTGAAAAAGAGGCAGAAGAAAAAAAATGAGATGCATGAAGTAATCATACATCATAAGGGTGAAAAAGATAGAGAAAATTTTCAAGGGGTAGAGGAAATTGGTAAAATATCTAAAGGGGCGGGTTCCATAGTTGCACAAAGGGAATATGGTGGTACTTATGTGGATGTAAGGATAGGACCTACCTTTATAAGGATGCAAGCATATATAGATCCTCACTGTGAATGGAATTTACTACATATTGACTCTCTTTTGGGAGACATTCAACTACCTACTCATCTTTTCATGCTTATCAATTGTGAACCATTTGGTTGTATAGGACAAGTGAAATTGCCTATCGTGGTGAATGATGTGCAAATTAAGGAAACATTTTTTGTTGTGGATTGTATTAATAAGGAATTGAGCATAAGAACTCAAAGATTTGTTGACAAGAATCATAAAAGTTTTGAAATAGCTTATCCATTGCTCACAGGTGAGCTTTTGAAAATCCTAATGATTATCCTCATTGTATGGATTGTGGACATAATCATCTATTAAAAAATTATGCTTTTAATCCATAAAATTATCTTTCCACTTATGAAAAGGATCAAATAAGTGTAATCTATAAAAGTGATGAAGACTTGCATATTGTTGAAACATCTTTTTTATCTGATCCTTCTTTGAGTAATTCATAGGAAGCTTTGAGGACTGGAGAATTGGAGGACTCCACACACTTGGAGGATATGGAAGGTCTTGCTCTTCCTTTAAGTTTGGATTCCCCTCATGAATCCATAATCAAAGCCAACCTACTAGGCGGCCATCAAGCTGAAGAAGCATAATCCACCTGTACCATGGAGGAACCCAAGGAGCTTATGGCAAGAAGACTTTTTCCTTTCCCCTCACATCTTTCTCTTGTGTCTCTATGTCAAGCTCAAGAGTTAGAAACTTCAAATTCATTGGATCAAATGGATAACAGTGACTTATGTATCGAAGATCCTTTGAAAAAGAGTTGTAATCCCCTTCATGAGTCTAGTGATGCGATGTGTAACAATGCAAAATCCAAGATGGATCAAATAACAAATTCTCCCACTTGTGTTGAGCCTATAAAAAAATCATGTGTCAAAGGATCTACAAGGACACTGCGACAAAAGAAGACCTCTTCGTCCAAAGGCTTAAAGCAAATTTGGGTCCCCAAGAAACTTCTTCATACACAACCAAATCGGAGAACTATTTGTATTCCAAAGAAAATACTCTCTTATACCTCTCCTATTTGTACATCACAATCTTCTAGTACTTTTGCACCCATTTGGCATAATGTATGAAAACCTCATGTATCAAAGCAACCGTGGAAGAAAGGACCCAAGAGCAGAAAAAAACTGAAGAACCATCATCATAAGGATTTTAGGCCCAAGAATAATAAAGCACAAATTATATGTAGGCCTAAAATTCCTAAGGTACTTGAATTGGAATCTAAGAATATTTTCAATTCTAAATAATTCAAGTACATAAGGAAGCAAACCTCTTTGTGTTGGGATTCAAACCCAACCTTGCCCAATACACATCATATGTTCAAGATGGACATCAAGTATGCACATGGATAAGGCCTCATCAAAAGGCCAAGCATTAGGCATCTTAAGTTTCAACCAGACACAAAGAGGACACATGTACATAGATTGTAAAAATTTGCTTTTTATTTTTATTTTTTCAAGTTGGAGGACAAAGATATCATCCATTGCATTGGTTGATGGACAAGAGAAGGTCCTTGGAGTTGGACAACTGGAGAAAGCCTCATCATTGCCTTACCCTTGAGCATTTTGCTCAAGTTCCATTGCTTTTTTGGTACCATATTTGTATGCATTTCTTTTGAGCATATATAATATAGGGTCTCATTATAAGACCGTGCATAGGCATCTTTTGTTTACCACCCATGCACCATTAGTCCCCACTCATGCACATGGACTAAGAAGTGATGAATTAATTTCATCTATTTTTATCTATCATTCCATCCTCATACTCGTCCATATTTCATCTTTGCATTCCCATTATTAAAAAAGAAAAGCATTCTAGCACACTCTTCTCACCTACAAGAGGGAAAAAAACCCAAGATAAAAGGCAACCGACTCCAAAAAACATGCAAAAAGCAAGACAAAGTAAAGCAACAAAGGGATGCACTCCAACAACACAAGGACCATGCACTCAAAGGAACTTCTACATGCTCTTCCACAAAAAACTCCACACTTGCAAAAGCTTTGTCAAGTATGACAAAGTCAAGGAGGGGGAGGAGTGTTGAGGATATATATTTCTTGGATCCACTCTTATTCATCACCATTTGTACCTTTTTCTATTGTTTATTGAGTTTAATAAGCACTCTTCTATAGGTATGTGTGAGTGCCATACTAGTTACTAAGTGAGATTCATTCTCCTTCTAGTTGAGAAATCCCACATAGCATGGATTTTTTCCATTATTTATATAAAGAGGTCATTACCTCTCATTCGGGAGAGCATTCTTGGAGATAATGAGGCCATGCTAGTTTTTGGAATGCTTGGAGAGCTCTTGTTGTCTCCATATGATGTGCTTGTGTACTTGTTCCTTTCTTGCCTCATGCTTGTGATATGTTAGTTTGTTGATTAATGATGTGATTATGCATGTGATTAAGTGTGTGTGTGTCATTAATGATGATTTCCTCTTATTTCATGCATAGTTTTGTTGCTAATGTCATGCTAACGAAGCACCATTGCATCTATTGAATGCTTCTATGCGATGTTTGGGTCTTGTGAGATGCTCCTTGGTTTGTCAAATATGAGTTGTGATGCTACAACATCAACATGGACCCATGATAATCAATAGAATATCTACTACTGGAGTTGTCGAGCTAGCCACTCTAGAAGGTGATGTACTACCTAGTTACATCAGCAGATGCAGAGTGAAATTATACCACAAACCCCTCATGAAAGCAATGTTAAATCGACTCAACACAACCAAGAAGTGCAAAGAAGAAGAAAAACATATTCAAGGATATGCTAAAGTAAAAGCCCTAGAGCACATTCAATGTATAAAAATGAGACAAGAAGGTAGAGAGCAGTCTAGGCAAGATGTTTATGGAGCCCTGGGATATCACATGACTATGTGTCAAACAAGAGTGCCATCCCTCACCAAATAGTTGACAAACATGCTTTTGAGACCCGCGAGATAGGACAAGGAAAGAGTGCAAAGACTAGCCTTGATCGACTCAGCTACAGCCACTAGTGCAGTTAGACTTTATTACTATCATGACTTACCATTTTACATCAATCCTATTGGAGCTTACCTCTTAGGATTGGGAGGTGTGGAAACCCCTTGCATGGGTGAGGTGGAGCTTCCCATCAACCTTCAAGATGTCTCAATGATAGTAGAAGTGGTAGTGTGTCAAGAATGAGGACCTTATCGAACCTCTGATATTGGATCAAAACTGGATATATGACCATTCGTTCAACTTAAAGTTAAGAAGTGGATTTCTTCAGGTTTGGGTGAAGCAGCAAAGAATCGCAGTTGAAATAGCAAATCAAACACTCAAGGAATTAGGAAAGACACCAACTCTTGGTCCTTCTAGAAGCACACATGAAGATAATGATCTTGTTATTGTCCAAAGCTCTATGATGCAAAAGAAGGTTGATCTCAATAAAAGAGTCAAAGACAAACGGAATTCCCTTCTTTTCCAAAGGTAATTAAGATGAAGCATGTGAAGTAAATTGTGAAATAGAGAAAATAGACAGTCAACTCTCTTAGCCAAGGGATAGACCAAAACAAGATGATAGCTAGAGTGTAGCAGATCTGGATACTTAGCCAAGGGATAGACCAAAACAAGATGATAACTAGAGTGTAGCAGATCTGGATACATAAGAGTGAGCAATCCTCTGCTCCTATAACTGAACCCCAAAGATGCACCAAACAAACAACTCAATCAAAGATTGCAACAAAGGACTAGTCCAAGAGTCAGCCATGGAAGACTATTTCTAGTTGGATACCAAAGCGGTCGATGAAGGCTGATTCAAAAAACAAAACTACAAAACTACAAAACTCAGAAGACTTAAGGCATGGGTGGAAGAAAGTGGTCTTCCAGAATACTTTGCTACTAGATTACCAAAACCAGATGTCATGTGATGTTTCTATCTCATCAACTCATTAACTCCCCAATTGGATCCCAGAGCTTCAACCACATTTGTAGTTCCATTGTTAACATATAGGAATGAGTTAAAATGATTTTGTATGACCAATAATCTAGTTCGAGATACCCTAGATATGAGAGGTATGTATATCCCCATTGAGAAGGAAGGTTTGGTTCCAGATAACATGACGAATAGGAATCTAGCAAAACTTAAAGACATGGTGGCGATGGCACTTAACATTGTTGTGCATCTTAGGATGTGCATGCAATATTTTTCATTCCTAGGGCAAGATCGGTTTGCAATGCCACACAAAAAGGTTTGGTTCACCTTGATTTTAGCTCACACTCAGAACATGATGCTCAATCTTCCACATTGGATTGTCCATCACACACGCAAGGGGTGGTCACATAAGCCAGTGTTACATGGCTATTGTGCTCTCACGAGAATCATCTATCATTGCCTGACATATGATGTTCCTACTCAGAGGGCTCTTTCTTGGAACGACACAATTTTGAGTGTGCAAGAATGATACTGTCCCTCCTTCAATAGAAGGAGAGCATTAATTGAGCAAATATTAAGTGAGGAAGGAGTGGATCCACATTTCATTGAAACACTCCAAATTTTGAGTGAGTCATTCGGAGTCCCATGTTATAGAAATCGATACCCCGTTATGATGAAAGGCACCTTGACACATGAACTTATATAGGTAAGAACATAATAATACCCATGATGGAACATGAATCGACTGTAGGACTAGAGGCCACTTCAACAACGTTTATACAAACCTCACCAATCTCACCTCCGCACCCTCCATCCCCCCAAACCTATCTATCAGATTCCCCCTCAATCACCACCTCATACCCTCCAAAACATAACCACTACCTAGATCGTTACATCCACACCTTCTTTTAGCTTTCACAAACCAATCTCCCAAGCCACCCTCTTTTCTTCCATCATTAATCCTCTCTACACCACCATGAATTGACTTCTGGAACCCTCGCACCCAAGTCCCCTTCATCGCAGACTCGTATTACTCTACCCTCTGAACTACTATCATTGCTACCATCATACATCCATTCTAGTTTCCCTTCATGGAAGTCCTCGCTCGACCTTCCACACCATCCTCGTTGGACCAGAACCCATTTGTAAAAACATCACTTTACACATACACCACATGCATCGCACCCACCATCCCCATCTTCAGGGTAGAATGCACATGCATGGCATTGTCTGATCCGATGGAAATCTCTCCACCCATGGCAACACCCCTCCCCCCACACTTCCTCGATCCCCTATCCCTCATCCACCAACATCACTTTGTAACCCTTGCACCTTCATGCATAGCATTCACAACTCTTGTTTCCCCTCCCATTCCTTGTGCATTCACCCCTATCACCATTGCATCCACATCTGTACATAATACATTTAATATGATGATTCAATTTCTATCACAGCTGAAATAGGATTATCAAAAACTTGAAGAAAGAGATTTTGTCCTCGTGAGCGAGTCTCAACGATTATAGAATAAAGTGATAGCACTAGAAGAAGATAAGTGTAGACTACACGCCGAGTACCTTACCATCCAACAAGCGCATGATGAACTCAACACCAAGGCATAAGGAGTGGATACTGAAGCAGTCCAGAACCTGGAGGAGATGCTATGCAAAAAAAATGCAAGGAATGCAAAATTACAAAGGAATGTAGGTCTTCTACAAAGACATATGTCCACATCCATGGAGGAGAATAAGAGGCTTTAGTAATAAAATCACGATAATCTCGAGTCTTCCATGGAGGGAACCCCAAGAAGAACTATAAGTCCCACTTGGTTCAAAGCTATTCCTTCCAATGACATCTGAATATTACTAGAAGAGCATGCTAATTTCTTGGGGTCATACCAAAGATTAGAAAAAGAATGTGCCGATCTCAAGAAGCAGCAAGCCAAGCCCAACACACAAGTACTAGAGGCCATCCCTCTCCCACAAAAGCACATAAGAATAGGAAAACCTCCAAAAACAAATTGATGAATTTCAAGCATGGTTACTGCAATATGAAATACCACCCTCTCCACCTAAGGAACCCAAACCGGAAAATGTAGTCCACATCCAATGGAACAAACCCAACATTTAAAAATGTCAAAGCCCTGCATATCTCTGCTCCTGGCTTCAATGAAGGTAATCTTGACTTGGCATATGATATGAGTAAAATCCCCTCCATCAACACAATCTATCTGCCACACTCATATCAAGTACCTATCTGCTTGTTACAAGCAAACTTTTAAGGGAATATTCTCCATGGGGTTCTGGGAATGCCACTCAAAGATCTTTTCAAAGCCCACACATTTATTGCAACTATTTGTAGTAGAGTAGGCCTTGCATGCAGAACAACTATGCATTCAACATCCGGACATATAGGTCTTGTCGATTGGGAAAGCTTAATGATGGATCTATCAAGAGGCCTCAGAATCAAGGAACATCACTTAGTTGTGGATTTCATTGAAAATTACATCGCACACCCTTCACAAAAAAGGTCTATTTGAACGCGAGAGAGGGAGGATGTTGGCCAAGGAGATTCAAGTGGCTTCATGAGACAAGGAAGCACACGACAAACCAGTTAAAGAGAATCAAAACAAAGGGAGGGCCAAGCAGAAGCGTGCAAACAAGGAAGTCAAAGAAGATTAAAAAATTAGGCCCATCAAGTTTTTGAATGCAAATTTTTATGTAATAGTGATTTTAAACACTACAGGACATTGTAAATCCTATTTTTGTTGATTCCCACTCCATTTTGCTCAAGATAAGGAGTATCCAAGCTTGAGGGGTGCTAGATATATGTCCATAATAATTTTCGTAATTTTTTAGAGCTCGTTTGAGCCTCCAAAAAAGCCAAGGAACCTAATTTTTAACAATGTCAAACACTAGGTTTGGACAAGGCCAAAGAAAATGAAAAACTGTAAAAAGAGCTAGAGTGCTCATTTTCGAGGTCGGATTCTTGGAAATTGAAGTGAATAGAGCACATTTTAAACTTGTTTTTTTACTAAAAAAAGATTCCATTGCTCCATCTCTTGGTCTTCTCGTGTGTACGTGTGTGTGTGTATGTGTGTGAATTTTGGTTTGCTTCTCACTCAAACGTTTGTACTATCACTTGCTCATGGTCAGCATAACACCCTCATGTCTTCTTGGATTGAAATTTTTGAGGCGGATCTCCTCATGTTGATACTCATCATTGTTCTAGAGTGACATATGCTAAGGGAAAACATATAGAGGAGAAGATAGAATGGGATAGATGTACCTATAATGCATGATGAGATACTCAGTTCACTTCCTCCTAAGGTGGACTGTAGCTCTGCTGGAACAAAAATCATAAGTTGTTAAGGTTCCTAGCTCGGGGGTATCCTAAGGTTCCACCTAAGAAAGTAGAGTGAGTGTGCATGATGGCCACATGTCACACTAGAGCACTCTAGAAGCTTTCTAATATTCGAGAAAGAGGATTAATATGATGGGAGGAGTAGCACACACACCATTTTCAAATTTCTTTGAAAAAGTTCTCACAATTTTTCTTATAGAGAGAAACAAGCTCAAAAGAAAGTCGCTTCCTCATAAATGGGATAAAAAATCATCTATCTCCTTAGCTCATCTTATTATCCTTGGAAACGCCCTCATGTAAGGATCAATAAGCCTCTAGGCCTCCTTTGTATGTCCCTCTTTCTTGTATCTCTTCTTTTGTTAATATATTTGTGATTTTGATGAAAAAAAGAATATTATATATGCATGTAACGAAAGAAATATATCAACCCATAAATTTAATACATCTTTATTAATATGAGAGAGATAGAGAGCTTGTTCTTTCCTCTGTGTGATTCAAAACATAAAAGTAGGAGATTTAAAAAATGTCAAACAAATATACATGTATGCTTACACACACACATACATAGATGCGTTTTTTTATGCTTTGTTACATGCATGCTTGGAAACATAAATACAAACATACGCACATGCATACGCATGCATGTAATCAAATGTGTGAAGGCTTTTGAGATCCAAGGAAAAAAAAATAGGAAACTTAAGGTGAAGAGGATGATTACAAGGAGTAAATGAAAATAATTTGATTATTTACTAGAGGATTACCATGTGAAGAATGAGCATATGATTACAATATGATCTCATATCCACTAGTCATATGAAGAATGAGCATATGATTACACTACGATCTCATGTCCACTAGTCATATCATATGAAGAATGAGCATGTTCTACTATATTGAGCATGGAAGTAAATTATGTATAGAATTAGAAGGTGAATTGTAGGAGTCACATCTAGTCTCGTTTTGGGAGAACAATGAGGCCATTCACCATTTATACCCAACTACTCCCCACATTGTTTTAGCCATATGCAAATTTTCTATATGAAGATACCTAGATAAATGATGTCGAATCAAATAAGCTTAGTTGGTGAGTAGCAAAAGAGTAATTTATCCTTCTAATGGGTGTATTACACCTAGCCATGAAAATTTAAGATAAATATTTATTGTCCATGTAGATGAAGATGCCCTATCCCCACATTTATAGCATGCTTACAATCTATTTCAATCATTCTACATTTTGGCCAATGTTACTCTGTCTTTGAAGAGAGAGACACAATGATACTAAGATTATTTATTTTGGTGCATCAAGCTACACAATGGTAATAAGATTATTTGGTTTTTTAGATGTCTTTGAGTGGTATCTAAATATGATTAAGAGGTTAGTTAAAGTTAGTACCCAGTCCAAGCATCCATTCGCATCTGGCTCAAGCATCCATTCACGTCTGCCTTAAGCCTCCACAAAATCTCACCCCTCTTCTTCAAAAAATCTCACCAAAACACCAAAAATTCACATCTCCATTAAGCCTCCAAATTCAAAACCTGCACCGTTTATTGACATTTGAAAGTTCCTTTAGACTCACTCCATTACCATCGGCTTTCACAAAATCTCACCAATGCACCGACCTCTCTTTGGATACTTGCAATCAAGAAATGTTTTCAGAAACTTGAAAAAAGTTGAAGAACTTATAAGAAATAAAGAAAGGGGACAAATAAAGCGGTAGATTGTCCACTTTTGAATGATTTTACACATCCACACCATGTTTATAAAATGTTTCAAGTAAAATGTAATCAAATACTCTCATTATAGAATAAAAATAACTACAAAAAGACTAGAAGTTGTATCACTATAGCTATACCCCAAGCTCTCACAAAAGTCTAAATTATTAATTCAAGGAGGATATGATTAATGCAAGGATGAGAATATCTCAGTAGACATAAATAAATACTTATAAATCTCATTAGCATCTTAAAAAGAAAAATCTTATCAGCATCTTAAAAAAATCCTCATTTGGAGGAATTTGAAACTCACCAAAGATCATCACAACTTTTCACAACTCAAAAGAGTTATCACATAAACTACATGAAAGTTTCTCAATATGAAAGAAGGAAAGACAACATTCTAGCAGAAACATTTAAGGAAACTGCTCTTTATCAAATCCGGCAAACATTGGAAACATAGTACTTAGAAAAAATTCATCTTTAAAGAAATAGGATATTAGATTTGGAATAAACTTTGGTCGAAAAGATTCAAGCTTTCTCCGGAACATGGAACATCTAACTTTCTTACAAGGACTACGTTTTCCTTAGGATTGGGTTTTCTCCTAACATATCATATTCTTCGTTACGGAAAGTAAGACATCAGAATATTGCAATTCAATAATGAACCACACCCCAAAGGGATTCTTTGGCAAAAGTGAAGCATGATTGATAGTCCCTAGAGCTCCTTAGAGATGAATTTCCATCCTAAACTCGAATAAAAACTCAACAATAGAAGCTCGTGGATCAATAATGAGATGAGATATAAAATTTCATAGTTTATGACAGCCCCTTAAAAAACCCTAGAGATGAATTTCCATCCTAAACTCGAATAAAAACTCAACGATAGAAGTGGATGGTTCAATAATCAGATGAGATGTAAAATTTCATAGTTTATGACACCTCCTTAAAAAACCCTAGAAAAAACTTCTCTCCTCTCGTAGTGTGTGCTGTGTGGATGAGTGCCACTTGTGGGTGATAACCAAAAGAGAGTTTTCTTCCATAGCCTGATCTTGAACTTCCCTCCATGTCTCAGGCGTGTAGGTGAGTCCCCATGAGCCTATGGCAATGAAATGCGTTGCATTTCAATCAAAAACACTTTCAATTGAGAAATGTTTTCTAAGCAAAAAAAAAAAAATATTTTCCATTCAATTGGATCGAAAATCTCATTTGCACACATGCTTCCAAGAAATTTGATAGAGCTTTATTGTTTACTATACTCTTCGAAAAGCTCCCTTCTCGAACATACCATTGAGGTATTGATTTCTTTTAATTTATTTTATATTTTATTTTATTATCATTTAGTTATCTATAGATTGATCTATCTATCTATCTATAAAGAACTAACAATTAGGACCACCACGTGCTAAAGATATGACTCTCCTCCCAACCTTATGCCTCTATATAAAGCTCTCTCCAAGGGACTACCTACTATGGCAGGTGAATACTAACCATCCAACTGTAACTAAATGTGTGCCAAGAGACCTAGTTAACTCGAGTAAACTCGGTGCTTCTACAAGGCTCTAGAGCTCTTAGGGCAAAACACTCTTCCATGACTCTCATAGGACTTGAATCCAAGACCTCTTCCTTCTCATCCATATGTGTTAACTATTGGAACATCAAACTTACACTATACTTGAGGTGGATTTGATCTCCATCAAAAAGCTATTGTTTGGACTACATTAAAAAAAGAAAAAATCCATTGGAGAGTTCTTTTATATATGCTCATTTATTATATTTTTTAGCAGATTTTTTATGGATCATTTAACAATGTAGAATCTTATAGCTTCACATGTAAAACGAAAAAAAGAAAGCTCAAATTCTATGAATTTGAGGTGTTTGAGCTTCATAATCAATGAATCAATCAATCACCTAAAAGTAGATCAGATTAGATCTTCACTTTTCTTATATTGTAGGAAAGTGAATTGATTCCCTTCAACAACCTATCCCACCTTCATTTGAATTCAAAATCCACTTGTGGAACTAATTGTGGAGCACTTCAGGAGTCTATATAAAGACTTCAAAACACTTATACATTACATGGAAGCTATATGCATACACTTGTGGCCATCATTGTCTTGCTCCTTCATTCCTCTGCATCATCTTTTACAACAATAGTAAACTTGCAGAGCTTGCTTCTGATCTCACTACAGAACTTTAAATTGAATCAATGAGCATTCATTGGAAATATATTAGTGTCTAGTTTATGTGTACAAAGTTTCAAAGTATTTGATTCAGTGGATTTGGAAAATCTAAAGTTTTTCTATCTCGCGGTCTATCTCTATGCATTCCTAAAAAATAGGAGGTACCACAAGTTCATTCCAAAAGCATATTTTGCTTATTTCTTGTAATCTCATGCATTCCACACACTCACCCATAGTTGTATCATTTCTCCAAAAGGAGTTTTTCCAATTGTTATCATGTTGGCTGCTATGAGCATTTGAAGTTAATTGTTTCATCCAAAGATAGTAAGTTTTTTGAGCTAATCAATATGCAAACTTATCTGTTTTGTATCACTCTTTCTCCTTGTTGCTCCAAAGTATTGAACTTACCACATGCCTATAAGGTCCATTTGAGTCTCCGTAATCTCAAGGATTGTTCCTGTGTTGGTTGGCTAGACTGAACTTCGTCGTTTCACAACTCACTTTTCTACCTCCTACAAGCTTCTCCAAGTTCTTTTAGTGGTATCATAGCTAGATCAAGACGGGTGAGGGATTTCCCTCAATGATTGAGAATTTTGATCGACACAAATATGCGGATTGGCAAATCAGAATGGAGACCTATTTGCAAGGTAGAAATCTTTATGGAATTGTAGAAGGTGATGAATATATGCCTATTCCAAGATGCAAAGGAGGACCTACACAAGAGGAGATAGATAAGCTCATACTTTGGTGTGCAAGGGATGCTCAAGCAAGGTCATACATACTAAAATCTATCTCTGATTTTTTACTTACCACAAATTATAGGATGCAAGACATCTCAAGAGACTTGGGATGCCCTAGAGACTTTCTTTTCTGGTAGCATTAGGGGAAAAAATGGACCTTGCATGGGCCTTGTAAGGATTCCTAATTTTTAGGAATTAAGAAGCTTAATACATGAGATTGAGGGGAAAAATACCACTAGTGGTATTGTGGAATAAAATATTCATTGAATAATATCTCCATTTTGAATCCTCTTGCGTGGGCATCCGTAGTCGTTAGATTATTTATATTGATGGCTCTTGTTAAATCAAATAAAAAACTAGAAAGAGAGTGTATCAGATGTCGTTGAAGTTTGGGACAAGCTTTTTCATATCTCTGCAAAGATTTTGGCCATTAGATCTAGGTAGATCCTATGGTGCAGCGCGAATCCTGCTGATCGCAAGTCGGGAATCAATTCTGGCCATCGGATGACGTGCTCGATCTAGCATTGTGAAAGAAAAGGCGCTATTTCTTTCATTTGGAGCAATATGAGCCATTGGATCAAAGCTAGATCCAAAGGCCATGGATGCAGGCGCCATTTCTCATCGAAATTCAAACTCAGTCATCCGATTCAGGTGATGATCCAAGGGTATTCAAAGTTTGGCGCTTTCTCTCATCATGGAACTGATCTGAGCCACTTGTTCTCAATCAAATCCAAGGGTCATAGATCAAAGTAGCCTTGAATTTTACTGTTTCATGTAAGCCTATGATCTTTGAAGGAATCCAACGGCTGTAAATGAAATTCGACATTTCCAAAACCATTCCCAAAAGAAAACCCACTAGTTCTACCTGGTTTTTCCATGTTTGACCACAAGAAAACAAGGGAAGCCTATGCCTAGCCTATATGATTAAGGGACTAGACTATGTCCACCACCCTCCTCTCATTGGTCCGTTCCTAATCACTCCTTAATCTAAAAGGCCCATGCAGGGTTCATTTTTTTCCCTAATGGCACAAAGGCAAAGGAAGAACCATCTTTGGAATGATCAGCTCAACCAGATGAAGAAGACACCTATACAAAGTATCGCAGAATTTGTTACCAACGTCAAGGAGGTTGCAGATCACTTAGCATCCATTGGAGAGCTGATGGAAAATTCTCAATGGGATTAGAAGTGAGCAATGGAAATCCTTCACCACAACTTATGATCTCATCATGGATGTGCAAACTCTAGACTTCAACATCTTTCGTGGACACTCTTCAATCAAGAGGCCAACAATCGCATAAAGGAAGGTAACTCTTGCATGGGAATTCAACTCGTCCTCTATATGCAAATAAGAAGGACAAGAAGCTGAAAGGCAAGAAGAAGGAAGAAGATGAAGAGGAGACTTCCCAAGTCAACTTTGCAAGCAAGAACAAGTGGAAAGGGAATAAGAAAGGACCAAAGCATGACAAAAACAAAGTCTAGAGTTTTCAAACTTGTTCCATATGTGATAAGACCAACCACACCACTCAGAATTGTTGGTTCTTGAAAGGAAGTGGAAGAGGTGGATATGGCACAGTAGAGGCAAATGTGGACACAACTTCAACAACAACAATAGAAGTCATAATACAAGGGATGGCAACAATTATTCTGAAGATCAACCGAGCTTTTTGATAGAAAACTTTTTTGATTGAAAGCTTTTCGAGCAAAAAAACTTTCAAGCTTTCGATAAAAAAAAAACTTTCAATAGAAAATACACCAAATTACTGCTCAAAAAACTATTTTCTCTTATCCGAATAAGTTGATGTGTCACCAAATAATTCGATCAAATAATAAAGACATATCTTAAAATTTCGTAATTATTTACAAATAATGAATTACAGAATAAAAAATAATGCAACCTAGGCGATGAGGCATTAAGAAGCATGTGTGTTAAGCCTTCTTTCCTTGAATTCAAAATTGAAAACTCGTTGGCTCCTTGAGTCAAGTAGATGCTATATAACGGGACAACTTCTCCAACCCCTCTGCCAGTGCTTGGGTGTCAGATATGGCCTCCTCTCCATGTGGATGAGGTATGACGTGAAATGATGGGAAATGGGGATGCTAGTTGCTCACCTTAAGAGCTATGTTTTTTATGGCTTCTCGATTGGCACCTCAAATACTTCTCAAGATGGGTCATGGATCGGCCCTACATATCTGTTGATACTTCTACATATCTCAAAATGCCTCATCTCACCTAAAACGAGGTCGACTCAAGAAACCTCTATGTCACTTCATAACATTTGGTTTCAGAGCCTTCTTCTTGAGGGTGTCTATGACCCCTATTATTGTGGACTTACTATTGTACATCATCATAGCTTGCTTGCATATCATGCAAGAATTCTTTTGGGTTCACAAGGACACTACTGGAGCTTGGGAGTGAACACCTAGAAGGATCAGTACTCCCTTTCCCTTTTGTTATCTACACACAATCTCCCCTAAAAACGCACATTAAAGTTGGATCTCTAAGCTAGTATGCACAACAATTCAATTTGTGAGTATGTAAATTCTTCCCAACAATGGTGAATGTTGTGCTCCGTGGGTGGGGGTGTGACAACTAAAATGGAGTATCTTCTTTCATGGCTTGAACTTAAGCTTCATCCATGTCCCGAACATGGAGATGAGCCCTCAAGAACTTAAAAAGTTTCATCCATGTTCCAAACATGGAGGTGAGTCCTCATGACCCCTAAGGATGACACACAAAACATGTGTTGAGCTATAATGTTTTCAGCTCTACTATTGTCAAATTTTGTATTACACATCATCGTAGCTTGCTTGCATATCATGCCACATTCTTTTGTGTTCACAAGGACATCATTCAAGCATGGGCAAGAACACAACGGAGGGTCACTCCCTTCCCTGTTAGTTATCTATGCATTGAGTATTCTCCCCCAAATATGAAGATTAAAGATGGATCCATATGTTCGTATGCACCAACGATTAAATTTGTAAGTACGTGAATTCTTCCAACAAGGCTAAATGCCGTGCTTCGCATGTGGCATGTTGACAACTAAAATTGAGTCTTTCTCCATAGCTTTCTACATGTCCTGAATGTGCAGGTGAATCCTCATGTGCCCCTACATATCCTGGACGTGTCGGTGAGCCCTCATTACCCCTACATGCCTCGGATGCACTGTTCGGGAAAATATTGCATGAGCTTATATTGGTGCCGTTTAGAAATCTTAAGTCTCCTCTTTTTTTAAGGCTAAAAAGGAATAGGCTAAAATAAAAAAAAGGGTAAAAAGGAATCCCCCGATTACACTAGTGTTGAAGGGGAGAATTTCCTTTTGGAGGTTTTTCAAAAAAGAACAATCCCTTTTTATATAAGGAGCAAAAGGAAACACTCCGTTTCACATATGGAGTAACAGATTAACATTTATTATATAAAATATGATAATATGGACTTTATTATATATTCTTAAGTATGAGTACTATGATCGAATTGCTAGTTGGAAGTTCTGTCCTAAGTCCTAAGTCCTCACTCTGCCTTGGACCCGAGAGGCGAGAGTTAGGATCAATTCCATAATCCATTGGGTTAATAACTTAGTAGGCTACTCACAATTCACGGGCAATGAAGTTACTACATCCTTATCCTCAACAAGAGCTGCATAGTAATCATCTTCGTGGACCGTCAATCGCGGGGCTCCAAACCGTCAATCGTGGTCTCTATTACTGTCAATCGCGGGGGATTCAATACCGTCAATCGTGGGCTGCAATACCATCAATCGCGGGCAATACCATCCATCGCGGGCTACATTACCATCCGTCGCGGGGCGCCAATACCATCCGCGTCTGCCATCCGCGAATCACGGGAGACCCGTCTGACACGGAACCGAGTTCGCTGGCCTGTATTACCGTCAATCGCGGGGGATTCAATACCGTCAATCGTGGGCTGCAATACCATCAATCGCAGGCAATACCATCCATCGCGGGCTACATTACCATCCGTCGCGGGGCGCCAATACCATCCGCGTCTGCCATTCGCGAATCACGGGAGACCCGTCTGACACGGAACCGAGTTCGCTGGCCTGTTTATTATCCGCACGCGCCAGGGCAGAATTCTTTCTGGTTGTCCGTATAGTCATATCATTCCAGGTCCCCTCGGTGTGCCGCCCATGGACACGATGGACAAGCGTCTGGCGACTGACGGGACTTTCTCTCACGATTGACAAAGCTCCCCGATGGCGCGTTCTTTTGAGCTTGCAACCTAGAGAAACTTTAAATTTGCACCGTTGTTCGCTTTTCTTAGGAAAAAAAAAAGAAAGACTATTTAAGGAGGGGGTAGGGAGAACCTTTAAGGTTATCTGGAGACAGTTTTTCTCCATGTTGGAGGGTTTTGCCTTTGGGTATTGAAAAGTAAAAGTGGTGCAAGTTCCTTTTGGCCATGGATGTGGCTTCATCCTCTCTCGTGAAAAGTAATCGGGCCCCTCCCCCTGGGGAGACCGATATCCTGGCCGCTCTGCTGGAGGGGGGGTCGTGTGCCGCCCCTGGGGCATCCGAAAGTGTTGAATCCCCCATTGTATCCCTCAGTAGACCCGCAGTTCTGTCAGCTCAGGAGGAGCTAAAGAAAGTTTGCCTCGTCGGCGAAGTGTTTGGCCCTAGGCCCCCGCTCGAAACTGTGCGACAATGGCTTTGAAAAGAGTGGTTCCCTCGAGGACTAATTGTTAGCAAATGTCAGTTCTTACCAGCGAGCCACATGCTGCTAGTCTTTGAAAATGAAGAGATGGCGTTCCAAGCCCTAAGCGTTGGCACCTGGCAGTTCGGTCGGGCGACCCTGTGCCTATTCAGATGGTCCCCGGACTTTACTCCCGACAAATCGAAATCGCTTCGGTACCCTCTTTGGGTTGAGCTCCCTAACCTTCCTTACTTCTTGTACAACTTCGTGTGGGACATTGTCTCTCCTATCGGCAAGCCGCTGGCTTCACGCGAAGACATTGGTGGTCTCATCTATGAAGGTGCAAGACACTCGTTCAATGCTAGGTGGCACCCCCAAATCTGTGTCGAGGCCGACCTCAGTTCGCCGCTTCCATCAATGATCAAAGTGGACATGGGCGAAGGAGATGTATGGGAGCAGGATATCGGCTACAAAAACCTTCCCAACGCGTGCTTTCGTTGTGGCCAACAAGGTCACAGGATTAAAGATTGCCCTTTCAGGCAAAAAAACAAGCGATTTCAAGAAGCCTCCAAAACTGCTCAAGACAACACTGGCGATTTGACCCACTCGACCAAGGAAGGGGAAGGCAAGGGCCTCCTTAATCCACAAGCTGATGCTGATGGCTTTATTGAAGTTAGAAGAAGAAGGAAAAGAAGCCCTAGGGCCAACGGTGAGAGAAACAACCTGCCACTTACCCCCTATAGCAACTTGTATAGCAATCTAGAAAAGGAGATCAATGAGCTTGACTACCCAGGTGGGAAGCTACTTGAGGTAGACACCTACGACAAAGCCCTAGAGATCCCTGACAATAAAGAAACCCCCCAGGAGGGCTACACTACAAGCAAAGAAGATGGTTTCACCACTAGTAACGAAGACAACATGGATAGTGAAAGTTCCATCATTGGATCGACGATCCCGGAAACGGTGCCGAGCACGGGGCCCAAGTCTCCCCAGCAAGGGGCATCCCGCAAAGGAAAACAGCCTATGGAGTTACCCTGGAAAAGCCCCCACAAGAACTGATTTCTAAGTCGGGATCAGATCCCAGCGAAAAAGAAAGATGAAGCCAAGAGAAGAAAGGACAAAGCTCCCTCCCGTAAAGAGGGATCAATACAAAAATGATTGTCATCTCGCTAAATGCTAGAGGGCTAACCGACCCCTCAAGAGCGACCATCATTGGTCAATGGCTTCGCGACATTAGCTTAAACCCAGACTTTATATGTATTCAAGAGATTAAAATTGACGGAGAAGACCTCCAGAAACGGCTCAGACAGGTCTCCTCGGCCCATGTGTGGATCCCAACGAAACACCAGCGGGGGTCTGGAGGAACGGTTATCGGTGTTAAACAACTCTGGCTTGAAAAGCTTGAGAACTCCATTGAAGATGTAAGTCACCGTTGGATTGCTGTTTCTTTTGGTGCTCCTCTTTGTGTTACTATGGTTTCTTTGTACGCCCCTAACGGGGATTTGGGGAGACTGAACACTTGGGCCTCCTTAGACTCGCTTCCCCACAACGTGCTTATATGTGGAGACTTCAACATGGTGGAGGACCCTATGGACAGATGGATGGGCAAGGGCAGGGTCATCGACAGTCGGGAGAAAGAAACGTGGGACATGACCAAACTTCACTTGGATTTGGTTGAATTCAAAGACTCGAATGGCTTTTCTTGGTCGAATCTCCAAGCGGGCGAGGACCTGAGGAAAGCTAGACTCGACAGATGCTACATCTCTCAGAGTTTTACTCATCAGTGGGGCCACCCTACCATCACGCAACACACTGACCTCACTATCTCTGATCACTACCCGATCGTTATCACTTTTCAACCTTCCAACAAGATCCGCAAGGCTCCGTGGTTCCATGCCAACAACCACCTTCTCTCTCCCCTCCGTCCATCAAGAAATTGTCGATGTGTGGAAGGTGGCGTTCGCCTCTGGCTTGGCCCCAGCCAAGTGCTGGAGAAGTGCGGTCGACAAGTCTCGTAAGATCATGATCAGAACTAAGAAGATGCTCGAGACTGTGCGGCGGGCTCGTAGGGAAGCTCTTTACCACAGACTCTGGCGGCTCGAGGAGGAAGTGAACAAAGGAAAACACCAAGCCCAGAAAGGTCTCCGAAAAATCAGAGCAGTGTTGAGATACGAGGAAGAAATACAAAGGAAAAACTTGCAAATCTTCTTCAAGGAGTGGTGGGCTGGCAAAGCCGACAAACCCACCAAAGAGATGTGCCGTATCCTTAAAAGGAAACACAACAGAGAATCGATCCCCCTACTGCTAGATCCACATGGCAATGTATGCAATTCGGAAGAAGATAATTTTGGCATCATCGAAGGGCACTTCACGAGACTCCTGGGAACCTCGAACCCCCTCTCCCACCATAGAAGGGACTGTATGGCTGCCATTTCTAGGGTTTCCCCCCGGAGGATACCACCCAACCTCCACTCCCTGCTTCATGCCCCTATCTCTGAATCAGAAATCATTGAGGTCATTGATGCCCTCCCTCTCGGTAAAAGCCCGGGACCCGACGGACTCACTAACGAGTTCTTTAAATCCTTCAAGCTGGTGGTTGCCACCCCTCTTCGGATGGTTTGGCAAGAAGCGCTAAAGTTTGGTGCTCTTCCTTCTTGTTTAAATAATGGAATTATCAAGTTGATACACAAGAAGGGGGAAAATAACAGAATCGAGAACTGGCGGCCTATTACGATGCTCCAAACAGGATACAAGATCATCGCCAAAGTCATTGCCAACAGAATCTCGTGCCACCTGAGATCTTGGCTTAGTGAGGACCAAAAAGGTTTCATCAAAGGTAGGTCTATCCTGGAAACCATTATGGATATTTGGGAAGGTATTCAATTTGCAAATGAGTCTAATCAAGATGTGGTTTTCCTCAAGATCGACTTTGACAAAGCCTACGACAGGCTAGAATGGGACTATATTCTGCAATCGCTCCAAGATCTCGGATGTAGTCAGAAATTCACCAAGATGGTCGCGACCCTTCTCGGAAACGCAGCGACCCAAATTAACGTTAACGGCAAACTTTCGAAGGCGATCGATCTTAGAAGATCTATTAGACAAGGGTGCCCTTTGGCCCCCCTTCTCTTTGCCATCGCCATTGAGGGGCTGAGCAGACTTGTGGCACATCATGTGGAGGCTGGCAATATCAAAGGCCTCCGGCAGCCTCACGACCACAGTCAAATCATCATGAGACTTTTTGCCGATGATATGAACGCGTTCGTTCACAATGATAATACCAGCCTGGAGACTTTCTGGAGGTGTCTTGCTACCTTTTGTGATGCCTCTGGATCCAAAATCAACCACTCTAAGACCACCTTTAGGGCTATTGTGGGACATCATCCTGGCCTTCTCATTGATCATGGCTGTCAAATCATTCCGCAGGGCCAAATCTTTCGACTTCTTGGAATCCCCTTGGGGTTTGGCGTCTCTATGGAGCAGCGATGGAACTGGGTGTTGGCCAAACTCGAAAACAAGCTTAACTATTGGAGAGGTATGCAAATCAGTCTCGCTGGGCGTGCGATGGTTATCAACACGTTCCTCCTCTCTTCTACCATCTATTTCCTTTCTTGTTGGAGACCGAATGAGCAAGGCCTGTCCAAACTGAATAGTATTTGTAGAAACTTTCTTTGGACGGTCATAACAGAAGGGGGGTGCCTAAAATCAAATGGGCCATCTGCACTAGCCCTAGAGATAGCGGGGGGCTTGGTATCCTGGACATTGGGTGTATGGCTAACAAACTGGCAGCCAAATGGATGATTAAGGCTTGGTGCAATAGGGAGGCCTCGTGGGCCAAGCTGATCTTCAGAAACAAGAATGAGTTGGCCCTCATGGGGTTCCCAAACTGGAAGAATCTTGACATCATGACCCTGCTATTCTCCCCGATCCCCGTCTTCCCGAAAGGCTCTAATCTTGTGTGCTCCCTTTGGAAAGGCTGGAATAAAGTCAAAAGCTTCACAAGAATTAGTGAGGACTGGAAGTGGGCGGCCGGAATCAGACAAAACGACTCTATCTGGTTTCCGATACATGGCATCCGGAGTGTGGAGTCGTGGAACACTCAAAATGCCAAGAAGTTATGGAACAAAGGATTCAAAAAATGGAAACACCTCTGGAAACATGACACCAACAGCTGGATCAACTTCGAGGATATTGACCCTCGCATAAACATCTCCTACGAAGAATGGAACACTTTGCAAAGCAGATGCCTCGCATGGGATCGTCACAAGACTCGCCTTCTCATGGGACACGACACACCGAACTCGCTTGGTCTCAAATGGCACAATGGAAATAGCCTACTCAAAATCCCGAACATCAAAGAAACGGCTGACCACCAGATCAGCCTCAACAAGAAGTGGTGCCTGTCTTGGACGCGGCTTCAGTGGGACATGAAATTCATGGGTATCTGGCACCCCCTTATAGAGATTAAGAAGTCTGTCCTCTTATGGAAAATTCTTCATCGAGGAATTTGGACCAACCATAAGGCTAGCAAACTTTGCAGGATCCCTCCTTGGTGCAAACGCTGTCACCGGGCTATCGAATATGTCCCACACATCTTCCTTACTTGCCCCAACTCCTACAGAATCTGGCAGACGGTTGGAATGAAAATCAGACTTCAAAAACAGCTTACTTGGAAACAAGTCCTTTTGGGAGAAGCGATCGGCTGCTCTGCGATGCTCTGGAACGCCATCAGAGGAGAAGTCCTGTGGAAAATATGGCGGGAGAGGTGTGCTCTCAACTTCGGCGATCCCCCCAGGGAGTGGTCGATTGAGAAATCACTATTCCTCCTTGGCAAAAGGATTGTTAACAGTAAGAAATCCCCCCCCTTCAAGCACCATCAAGTCCTCCTTTTGATCAACAACAAGCTCAAACCCAAGTGGGCCCCGC